>VXAU01003716.1:0-30389 GCA_013399695.1 Formicarius rufipectus | reverse complement strand
AAGCCGAGGCCTAAACACCGAGAACTGCTGGCTCCGTGTCCACCCGACAAGCGAGAGAAGAGAAAAGAGCAAAAAGGGCCAGACACGAAACTCCCTCCTGTCTTTATACACCTGATTATGTAAGGGAATGATATGGAATACTTCCTTGGTTTTGTATCCCAGTTTCTAGGGAAGGCCTACACAATACTACCACACTTGGGATAACTCAGTTTGAGTCCCTTTGAAGGTGTCACAACTCCTGAAACACAGGCTTCCAGGGCAGGTGGAAAACTTGGATGTGCTGTCTCACAGCTCTAACACTGTCCATTTTGTTGCTGCATTTGCACACAAAGGGAAAATGTAAACTGTATCCCAGACTTGTTAAGGCTTTGTTTGATTCATCATTTTCCAGGAAGAAAAATACTCCTAAAGACATTTTAGAAGATTTAACACCATGGGAATATTAATGAGGAAAACAAATCTCATTCATTTCATTTTAAGAAGCCACAATGTAAGCTACAGTACCAAGGACCTAATTTTAAAAGTGGACTCTAACCTGTGTTCATTAAATGGACTGTATATAATGGACATAAGCCAGGGGCCAAGTGACACCAATGCAACTCCAATGGTAGTGCAATACTAAGAGGGAACAGTGGTTTCCTCTCTCTGTGCATGTCTGTATGAATGAAACGATTAATGGTTTGTGGCCTTTTGAGGGTCAGCATTAGCTGAGAAGAGCTATCCTGCTGCTTCAGCTCTGCCTGTCAGTTGGCACCTCTCTATGGTTCAGTGGGTTCTGCTGCAGGTTAGATATCTAACTAAAATCTTCACAATTGCTTGGAGTAAGAAAGCAGTGTTCCTTAGAGCCACATGCATTTCTCCAGCATCCCTTGAAGCATCTGTCATTTTCAGGATAATCCAACAGACTAGGGTTTAGGAGAGTTTTCCCTGTCTTCCACTGCCTGAATGTCTGGGATCTGAGGGAAAAACTCTAGGATTTCCATTTCTGTCTTTTATATTTTGCCTGTTCTAGACACTGATCCTGCAGATGCTTGGGCATGTGCCCATGCCTCTTGATTGACAAATAAGACTCATCAGATAAAGATTTTTTTTCCAGTCAATAAACCAGTCTATACCATGTTATTGCTTCTACTTTCAGATAGGTTTATTTTTATTTCTTTGTATATTTTGAGACATTGTCAGGTTGGGTTTGTTTTTCTCACTACCCAGTGATTGTTAATGGCTTAAAAGAAGTTACAGCAAATGTTTTCTATCAATGTGTGGCTTTTCTGAAAACTCATGAAAAGAGTTTCTAAGATTTTCTAGTCACCATTGTATTGAAGTGACTTTTATGATCTATCCCAAAATGATGGTATCTTTTCCATACCATTTAATGCTATGTTCAGCTGACCCTGTATGTCAGTGAGGAAATACTGAAAAATTGCTGAGGGAATGAAATTTTTGTGGAAAAGTTTGTCTGTATTAATGCTTCATCTTTGAGATAACATTGACATGGTAGAGTTTGGCAAAAGTCTGATTTTGTTTTTTCAAGGAAGAAAGCGAAGACAATAGACTTCAGCCAGTGGAAAATGTTACAAAATTATCTAGCACACAAAATATACTTTATACTCCTGATACCCTCAATTATTTCACCTTGTTGTTTTTGGCACTTGTTAACAAATGTTGAAATAGTCAACAAATACTTCACTGCTTCCAAGATGGCTTTTCCAAATGGTGGCTAAAAGCCCAGGGCAGATTTCCCTTTTTTGTAGAATGTTGAAAATACAGGAGAAAAACATATGTGTGTTTAATACTAATAATCATCATCCATAAACCCCAGGATGCTCTACTACTTTGTGTTGTCTTTATAACGTTGTCCCATGCAGGACCAGAAAGGTAGGGAAGGAATGTGACATCTCTCTTCTCCACCTTCCCTACACACATTCAGGGATCGAAATGTTAGTATCCAAGCTTGTGGACATAGAATAAATCACTGTGGAAAGAGTGGTGCTTTATGATCACTGTGAGGCTTCTGAACTCTGTAGGTCCTAAAAGACACCAGGGTTTGGGCACAGCTTACAGGTGATGCCAAAAAGCACAAAATAAGTGAACTACCTAGAGACAATTTGATCTTTAAGCAGCAAAGATATTTATCATCAATGTTGGGGAGTGAGGCAGCTTGCACTGCACAAATTCACTTCAAAGTTTCAGCAAGAAACGAGGTAATTTACATAGTTGACATTCAAGATTACAACATCTTAACATACATATTCCTGAAGTTGTGATATCTAATTATCATATTCATAGGGGTGGAGTTTGGGAGGAGCTTGGGGCAGAGCCTTCCAGAATCTTCTCTTGGCACAGTTTTTAGGTGGTCTCTCCGGCCTTCAGCCTCTCTTCAGGGGTCATTTTCTCCACTTTCTCACTGTGACCTCTCCACTTTTCTTTGTTGAGTGATCTAGCTAGTCAAGCTTGCAAAACTATTTGGCTCAAGGCCTTCCTAGCTATTCAAATGTCCATGTTAGTCTAATTTATGACCACTAGGTTTATTGTATAGCACTCCTACCAGTCTTCTAACGTTTTGGTCCAGTGAATAGAACAGGACAAGTTATCTCTCAGGTATCAGGAAGAACAAGTATCTGGCAATTTTCTAAGAGAGCAAGGTACCTTTACTAATTCAGTTAACTCTTTTAGGCTTTGCTCTTGCTTCACAGGGGGAGATTTGAGGGCAAGGAACAAGTTGAGGCTTCAAACAGCCGCTGCACCTTTAGTGCATTCTGACAATGTCTCCCAAGGTTGTTTAAGAGTTCGGATGGCAAATGGGCTTCTTCAAACTGATAAGCCAAGTGGAAATTATTTGGAGAGCATTTATCCAAAAGGCACTCATCTAATGTAGACTTTAACTGTCTGCTATTATAAAATGTAATGTTAAACACTGTTTATAAAACTCACTTTGTTATGATCATTATTATTGCAGAATGAATGACTCCAAAGTTATCTGCTAGAGACTGTGCTCTGCTAGTTAGATTTTACTCTTGCTCCATGCTGAAGTGAAGAATCTCCTTTTTTTCTCCGGGCATATGTCTTTTTATGGAACAGTCAGAGGTGACTCTTGAAATATGAGTGCACAAAAAATAAATGCAGGGGGAAAAGTGTTCTTTTATACAAAGTTATTTAAATAATTCTTTCAGCTTTAGTGACACCTGCAGCATAAGATGGAACCTTTCTAGGCAAAGTTTGTTATAAATGTGTTTGTTATGAATTATATCAATTTAGCCACCAATTAACAACTTGAATAAATGATTACATTCATTATTTGGCATGATGCAAAGCTAATTGAAGTCTGACAGATATTTTCTATTGAGTTCATGGAGCTTTGAATCTGGCCCATATGTCTATAGCCAAATAACAATAATTTTTCTTTTTTTTAGTAGCTAATTTTCCTGTGTTCTGTCTGGGCTGGGGAAAAACTCTAAACCTTTCTGTATCTAATCTGTGTGACCCCATTAATAAAGAATTATCCCTTCTTCTAAAACTGCTGATGAAAAGGAGTTCTTGTCAGGAACATTCCTAGTCTTTCTTTCTCATATGGCTGTATGATACGCTGGAGCTTCAGACCATGCTCAGCCCATGAAAATGCCAAATAATGTGTCTAAAATTGAAGCATTTCTTTAGCCATCCCAATAATTAGAGGAGGACAAGTGTAATGGGTTTTTATAAGTTGTTGTCTAAGTTTAGAGAGCTTAGAAAAATTTATAACTAAAACAGACAAATCTCCTTTAATTTCAAAACAAATTTTAATTGAGATATGATAAATGGAAGGATAACAGTTCCTAGCTATAATATATATATATATCTATATATGTATTCAAGATAAACAAAAANCGATGTAAAGATCCCTCACGTCTGGGCTGGGCTCCGCTGGGCCCCCCCAGGAAAGGCCCAATGCAAGAGCCCCTGGCTAGTGATATCGTAAATAAAAATCCGAAAGGCTCCGTAAATCCAGGAATGGGAAAAAGAAATGTGAGGAAAAAAAAAACAAGCAACCAAAACTCAGCAGAGGTTTCTCCCCAAGCCGTCTCTCCGCTGCCAACTGCAAAACCCGAGTGTCCACTTCCCCCACACCCAGCGATCCCCCAGTGCAGGTAACACCCTGCTTTTCTTTTGTCAGGGGCAATGAATGGAGATAGACCTATTCGTCCCTCATTCTGGTGGTGGGGAAAGAAAAATTCCATTAGATTCTGAAACTATGACAGTTGTCAAAACAACCACTCCCTTCTTGCCAAGATTCATTTATGAAGACTTTTCTATGACTTAGAAATAACCAGAAGGAAATGGTGACTTTTTTGTTTCTGTTGCTTTTTCATAGACTACAGGCACTGTGTTGGCTAGATTTCAATAGGGTAATCATGATTTTCTTTACTGAAAAGCTCCCTTTTTATTTGCATTACTTACTCAGTGTGTTTTCTGAGTTATTTTGTAATAGTATCACTTGCTGTTTGAAGGAATATTTTAGTACAACACTGTGTGTGTAAATAAATCCTGGTTAGTCTCAGTAGTCTGTCAATGATAATAAAGGAAATCACTAGTAGTAAATCACAATTAAAAGTGGTTTGGTTTTGGTTTTTTTTAAATGTGAGAAATCAAATAGGAAAGTGCCTTTACATGATGAGTAGGGAAAACAAAATTAGAAGAATTACTAAGATTCTTAAAATTGAAAATGAGAACAAATAGATCTCCAAACAAGGTTGGATTTTTTTGTTGCATGACAAGTATCTCAAGTGAGTAATTAATTAGAAAACAAAACTATTCACATAAAAAGTTTGCTTAATTAGAACTGGGATAGTTTCTGGGTTTGGGATTTTCCTTCTTTTTTATTTGCTGATACAGTTTAAGGCTGAATCTCTGTGTGAATTTCCTGGGTCTCTGTTGAGTCAGTCACACCTCATCGTGAGACTGGATGAGATCAAGGGCGATTGGCAGACCAGGTATGAAATGCTGGAGGCTGCTCTGGGGGAACACTAAAGTGTGCTCTAAACCCTAAGGCATGATTGGGGTTTCCCTGAAATTACCGGCTTTTTATCTGGGTGCCTCTGTAGTCAGTGAGCATGAAACAGGCCAAATCTGTCCTTTAATACCAAGTCAATGTACCTCCTGAACTGTACTGCACAAAGCCAGCATGAGAATGAGATATGACTGAAATGTCTGTAAAGTAGGTGAAAAAGGAAACTGTGGGTTACATGTGTAGAATTTGCTATTGCAAAGTTTTTGCCTAATTCCTTTGATTTCTGTGAAGTTCAGTCAGCAGCAGCATAGTGAAACTACTGACATCTGGTAGCTGTTATAAAAATCTTGCCATGCTTAAAAGAAATTAGTGTAAGGACAGTAATAAAAAGCTGAATTTTGTGTCTCTGCTCATGCTGGCTGGTGTGGTTTCTTTGCAGCAGAGGGGCTGCTGGTTAACAGCACAGCTCAGGGAAGGAGGACAAGGCATGTCTCTGAAATGCTCTGCTGAGTAGCTCATGTCCCTCTTGCTGTGCTGGAATACACTTGAAAGGATATTAAATGACCAACTGGAATGACTCCTAAATTTAATGATTTTATGTTTGGCTCGTCTTGATTTGAGTTTTGAGGCAAAAGAAAAACAAAAAAGATACTTCTGAATGCCTTTTGGATGTTGGTGTTTAAAAAGTCTATCTGATATAAAAAGAAATAAAAAAGTATTAAATTCCAGCCTTGGTAAAATGTATGCAGAATTTTCATGTCTGAAGTTATTCGTGGTGTATGAATAAGTTAGCAATAATAATAATGCTCCTCTACCCATAAATTACATGTCTTATACAGCAGAGTTGCTCAGGGTCAGTGGCAGCACAGTACGGGTGGGAGGCATCCTGGTGGCTCTCTTGTTCTTGAGTCAGTTTGCGGGCAAGTACTGGAGGATATGAAATCTTTCACTGGTTCCTATGCTGCTTGTAAAATTATAAGGGTGAAATATCCTTTTTTTGGCAGTGAATTACAAAAATGTAGGCAGCAAATCAAACAAGCAGATGAAGATACGCCATTTTCAATGTCAGTAAAGCAAACTGTCCTTTTGCAAGTAGGAAGGAAATGCAGAAAAAGCTTCACTTCTCTTGCCTATATGTTACATGCGCTAGGAGAGAGACCATGCAGCAATTATTGTGCATTTTTATCTAAGAAATGCTTTCTGATAAGTGCTGTGGTCAGAAAGCAGGGTAACGGGGCCAGACCAGACAGTGTGTACTGAAGGAAAGCACCC
Organism: Formicarius rufipectus; assembly: GCA_013399695.1. Lineage (NCBI taxonomy): Eukaryota > Metazoa > Chordata > Aves > Passeriformes > Formicariidae > Formicarius > Formicarius rufipectus. The sequence continues at coordinate 24,133 of VXAU01003716.1, read as the reverse complement.
TGCCAGTGTGGCATGGCCTTCCTGCACGTCAGCAGGCAAAATGAGCTGCAGGAATTGCTTGGTAGGAAATAGAAGAGGACATGGGCATGCTATATAGATCAAGAAGATGTGTCTGACAAACAGAGTGCCAACATTAAACAATGCTGTGCACTGGAAAGCGGCAATGGAGCAGCAGTCTGGGAGAGTTGCTGCATGAAGCACTGTGTACGCCAGTATAGCCAGCTGCTCTGAGAGACACTGTGCTTCAGTGGGGAACGTTATATACACTGGAGCACAGAATAACCAGTTTTAAAACATGTCTTGGAAAGCAAAAGGCATCTTTATGCTGACTCTTCCTTGATTTAGAAGGGCTGTGTGCTTCTCAGGTGATAAAACTCCGTATACTCTTCCATTATTAAGGTAGATTGCAGTGGACAGTACCTGCCTCCAATGTTCCAGCCTGCAGAGGTGTGGTGGTTTGACTTTGGGCCTTCCTGGGAGACAGATCACATAGTTTGCTGTATCTGAGTGAAGTATTCTATCCTATTTTACATCAGCTTAGATATAAGAAGGAATAGATGGAAGTTTTGAGTCAATCCTTTTCTGGCGGTGAAGGGCATCGGCCAAGGACTTTGCTATGTCTTCGAGGAGAGCTGCATGTCTCTTTCTGGGAAGTAGACTTTGTTTATTTGTTCTTTATTGCATGTGTGTGTGTGCATATAGTAATACTAAGTTTCCTTTTCTTCTCTCTCTCTCTCTATTTGTATATAAATTCATACTGCTTCAGTAGTGTTAGAACTCACTTTTCATCCAGCATGTTTTCACCCCACCTTTTCTTCCTGCAACTGGGAGGGAGAGGGAAGTTGTTGTTTTGGGGCCTCTGGACACTTGGTGTTCGGCCAGGGGTAAACAGCAACAACAGCTGAGACAAAACCATCAGGTATCCTGAAAGGAAAATAGGGTTGGATTTTTTTCCTGTTACACAGCTATGCCGCCATAGTGAAGGAAATATAGAAAAGTAGTTCATGAAGAACAACTGTCTTTTCATTTCATATAAACATGCCAAAGGGCTTTTTGGCTTTTGCAAAAATTTTGTTGATTTTGCCATTTCTTCTCTTTAAATGTGTACTGGGCATTTGCAGTTCCTGTTTTATACATGTATTCAGTGTGTGTGTGTTTGTTCCCAGCTCTTCATCTTCCTTCTGGAGCATTGGAGGAGGTGTTATAATTCTACAATCACACCTACTTTTAATTGTTATTTGACCCTTTCCTTAAGTTGTTTCCAATGGTTTAGGAAGCAAATAAGGGTCTATATTGTTGCCATCTCTGATAGTCCAGATCTCTGCTGGTTTTAATTTACTCAGCCCAGTGTGTATTTATGTAAAACATTTCATTGTGGAAAAGTGATTTAAGAGATCTGTCCTTTCACATGTCAGAGTTTGACTGAAACTGCACCCAGACTTTCTTCAGATGCTGGAGAGATGTGTTTCCTTTTTTTTTACTCTTTACTCATTTTCTCCATCTGAATACAGAAAGGCTCTTTGGCTCTTCAGGTGCTTTTGCAATAAATAATTTAAAACCCACAATTAATGGTGACTTTCCTTCAACTTTTTCCCCACAATCCATAAGTTTTATTTCAGAGAATCTTCAATAACAGTGTTTTATATCTTCGTTCAGTAGACCTTTTGTGGATTTGGACAATTGATTTTTCAAATCCTTTAAATTTAGGCATTTACCATGTCCTGTGTCATGGAATTCTGCAGGTTGATCTATACTTTCTATGGAGAAAAATCTCAGTTTTGAACCCTATTGGATTCCTGTCTCTCTGAATGCCCATGAGGGACTTAGAAGAAGCAGTGAACAATTGTTTCATGTTTACTTACCTCCATGTCATTCAGGATTTTATAGGCCTTTATCATGTCCTCACGCATTTCTAATGCTGCTTCTCTATTTATTCCTGGTATAGAGAGTCTTCTCTGGTTTTGATCATCCTTGTAGCACTCTCTTAAATATTTTTCTCACTTCGTTTTTTCTGAAAGGAGCAGACCAGAAGTGTGCACAGTATTCCAGCTGTGAGTGCACAGTGTGTTTCTGTAGTAGAATGATGGTAATTTTCTGCTTCTTCTCTGTTCTATTTCTGGAGAATCTGAATATTCAGTTTACAAGGCGGAAGACCGATGACATGTTTTCCTTTGGATTTTGGAAGACTGTGTACATTAATGACACTATCCTCTCTCTCTCTGCAGCTGCTGATGGAATGGTGTGTAATGAGTTATGCTCAAGTGACGGCTGCTGGGGGCCAGGGCCAGACCAGTGTCTCTCCTGCAAGCGCTTCATCAGGGGAAGGACCTGCATAGATTCCTGTAACCTCTATGATGGGTAAGATATTTCACCCTTGCACTGTACCTTGTAGTTGCTGATTAGGTTGTTCAGGATTTTAATGATCAAGTTATTTTGGGTTTGTATTAATCAATATCTGACTCCATTGCCAATATTACTGATTTTGAGTGAAAATATGGTGTGGGGTAAGATTTAAGCATTTTTAGATCTGAAATTGTGTAGAAAGCTTTCCCTGGTATTCTGCTGGCTAAAATTGTCATGCAACATCAGAAGTTTGTTGCATTCCTGGTGACGTGAACAATATGATTTAAGTGAAGACTTACAAAAGCCCTCACCAGTTAGCCCTACTTGAATACTGACACCGCTAATCAGAATCATACCATTAGGTTGTTTCAGTTGAGTTAGATGTAGGTGTGTGATAAAGAAATTCTCTGAATAAGGACCCCAGATTACGAAAACCCACTCTCTTTTTCATAATGCACTGTGTAATTGTACACACAAATATAAATAATAAAAACCAACATGAGTTCTTTTTCCTCTGCTGCTTATGCTGGGAAATACCTGCATACAGCACAGCCAAGGTGGCTGAATCTGCCTTATGACAGAAAAACAGAATTGAACTGTCTGTATCAGCTAAAGCAGCAGAAATTCATGATTAGGTTATGTAGAGAAACGGATGGAATTTCCCTTCCTATGTAGCAGTATAACAAGGTCCCACACATTCCTTTCAAAGACAAGATGAAAACCCTTAAATGATTTAAATTCTCTTTTTTAGCTCAGACTGGTAATTGAAAGTAACTCTATGGTTTTGTTCTCCTGTTTTTTCTGTCTTGGATGCCAACTCATGTGACTGTTAAGGAAAGGGTACTGAACGGACTCCCATATATACTCTTCTATCTGGAGAACGCATGCTAAAAATATCTTGTCAGAGCATGGTTTTATGTGCTTAAAAGCTCCTCTTCTCTCCTTCTCCCTTACCCCTCAGTAAAAAGAAGAGTTGCAAGCCACAGTTTTACTCTCATATGCGCTGGAATATATGGGGCCCCAGTAAGATCAAGAGGAGACCAGCACTCAAGTCTCAAGGATGTTCTATTCTGTATTGTTCAATGGATTTCCACAGGCTCAGTTCTGCCCTAAATATGTGAAAATACTAATAAACTGGGCTTGGGAAGAAATTTTTTGTTTGTTTGAGAACTCTGCACATTCATGTTTTTGGGCAGTAACAGTTCTTCAGGGTAGGGTCACCTGTATTTGACAGGTCTTTTTAAGTTCTCAACAGGAAAGATCCACCTTGCAACACTCAAGTGAGGTTTTCCTCAGCTCAATCCTAATGTCCCCAGCAGATCCTAATGGCTGTAGAGGAATGGAGGGTAAGGAGCAACAAACTAAGCACAGAGACCTTCACATTTTATCTGGATGTTACTAGAGCCAACTAGCATGAGCTTTAACACCTTTTTAACGCCTTTAATTGGTTAATGCAACAAGATGGAATCCATCTGCAAAGCTTTCATTGGTCCAGTCTGAGAGAGTTAAAAACAATGTCTGTCTTTAGTGGGAGAGAAAAAAGCTGTTCAGCAGTTAACTCATCTTGGCCTGGAAGAAGGTGGGATGAATTGTGTTGAAAGAGTGCTGCAATTTATGGTAAGGGGCAAGTGGCAGCTGAAATATTTGAAGGAAGAAATGTGACCTGCCATCACTACTTTTTCTTCCACCTCTTATAAGTGGTTAAATAAAAAAAAGTCCCTTGTGTGATAGTTTCTTGTGGATAAATGATGAAAAGGATTTGTTTTGACATTTTACAGATTCAGACTTCAGTCTAGAATTGTAGTTGAAAATATTACAAGCCTTTTGGAGAAGGGCTCTAAAACAAGAGTGTTTCCTTAGCCCTGACATGTAATAAGTAGCAATTCTGTGGAAGAAAATCAAGAGCTGAGTTATTCTGTTCTGTTAATGACGTCGGTATTTTTAAGAAAAGGAGGAGGGGGGGAAACCACTATGTATTTATACTAGTGAACAAGATGTCATCTGCTTCATGTGGCTATGAATGAGACGCTGATGGGCCCTGTTTCCAGATTGCATGAAGCAGTGTGATATTGGCAGGATTGGTCTCATCTGACACTGCTTGCTGGCCTCAGTACACCTGGAATCAATTCCCTCAGGAATGGTGATGGTGAAGGGCAGCCATTTTGTGTCAGTTTCAGTCTGAAGTTGACCTGCCTGCAAAATATTTTCCTAGGGAATTTCGAGAATTTGCCAATGGTTCTATCTGTGTGGAATGTGATCCTCAGTGTGAAAAGATGGAGGAAAACATGATCACATGTTATGGACCGGTAAGAACAAAATTTGTTATGCTATGGGGAAACTTGTAAAAGTGTGCTAAAGGACAGATATTTTCAGCTTACAGAGTTTAAAGCAGCTATTGAAAATTAGTCTTAACATAAAAAGCAAAAAATGTGCATATTCTGCATGTAGAGAGAGAATTCTGCTTGTGTTAAATGGGTGCTGGGAGTAAACTTGCTTGGATCGGTCTCCTTAAGAAAGTGGTTTAAAAAGCTCTTCTGTGTTATCTTAATGCTTTAGTGGTACAGATGCAAAAAAGTTTGACAGAAAGCATACAGTTGTGATTTGAGTGCCCTCTTTTATCCCTGCTCTCATTCTTTATACCTAGTTCTGCCCTGTTGAACTACAGCTTCAGTTGAGCCCTTTTTTTCCTTTCCACACACACACAAAAAAAAAAAAAAAAAGGAATTTTTCTCAATCTCTTAGATCAATTTGCTGGGGAATTTTTTGTACTTAGGTTAGCCTTTAAGTCCTTTTGATAGATAATGTTTTTCATGCATCCAAAATTCATATTAACTGTGTCACCCACTTGTATAATGGCCAGTAAGTCTTCTTTCAAAGAGTGTTGCTCATTTATAATAAGTTGTCTCTTAGTTTTCTGTTTATTGCCAAGATTAAAAGTCACAAATATCTTGGGAAAGCATTGTGTTTTAGGTTCTTGATCATTGAGAAAATATAACCCATAATTGAATTCCTTATTTTTCTAACTTACTGAATGGAGAGGGAGAGAAAAAAATGGCATCATTTGTTACAATACTGTGTTTTCTCTAATATATCCATAAACCAAGGAGCTAATGTTTCAGGTGTTTAATCCAGGAGAGAAATTTGGATTTGTTGCAGTGCGTATGGACATAAAATCCTAGACCCGTTCTCAACCTCAACACCCGATTTGTTATAACTGGCTTATCATCAAAGCTTTAAAATTTTACTTTTACATTATCCAGAAGCCTTGGTTTGTAGTTTGTAACAGTTAAGCCTCTGTAAGTATTTAGAGGAAGAAGACCTTTAGTTCTTCAGTGTTGCTGTGACCAGATGCCACGTGCAAGATGCAATGTGGAAAATAGTTCTAGAGTGCAGAGATAGAGAAAAGGCTACAGCATCTGCTTTGCAAAAATGGTTCAGTATTGAATAGTGTTTCAGGAATTTTCTCAGCATTAAAGTGGGAATGAGGTTCGTTGTGTTAAGAGCATCAATAATACTAAGAAACCCCTTTAGAAGCTGGAGTTTAGTCTTGCTCTCTACAGAGTAAGTTAAGGGTGGAAAACACCAGAATTTATATGTCTGCTGCTCCTTATCAGAGACTGGAATCATACAGGTAATTCACTGTTCATTAAGAAGAGATGCTATTGCAATTGTTGCTGAGTATGCTGCCAGTCTAGGACCCGCAATTCTAGTGCAGCAGGAAAAGATAACAGTGACTTGAATGCACTGCATTTCCTTCTTCCATGCTCTTCAGGGACCTGACCACTGCACAAAGTGTTTCCATTTTAAGGATGGTCCAAACTGTGTGGAAAAATGTCCTGATGGCTTACAGGGGGCCAACAGCTTCATTTTCAAGTATGCTGATGAGGATCGTGAGTGCCATCCATGTCATCCAAACTGCACCCAAGGGTAAGTGCAGATTCTGTACAGTGAGCCATCATGTTTACTGTTCATAGCATGTGATGATTTACATACAGTTTGGCTTAGTAAAGCACTTGTCCCACTTCGGAAAACAGAGTGTGCAGCAGCAATTTAACCTTCATTTTCAGGTCTCTCATGGCATTCAGGTTCTAGTCATGAATGCCCAGCAGCTTATCACAAAAAAGCTTACCTGTTCCTTTTGAAAACCATAGAGACCACCTTTTCACAGCAGTGCCCTTAGCTTTCCTTCTAGCTACTGGTTTGTAGCAAATGCTGCTATTTCACTTAATGTAGGCCTGTAAAATGAATATTATTTGCTTGTTGACAGAATCTCTGCTCCTTGGCATTGGTGAACTAAGCCAACAGTGGTACTGTGAGACAAGTGTTGCTGCTCTGTTTTTCCTACAGGAACTGATGCAAAGAGTTCGTCTGAAACCAGACTTTGTCCAGGAGTTTGAGTTGGAGCATGAATTTCCCAAGTCCTATCTATATGCTCTGAATAATTTGTTACATTTGGAATTATATAGCTGATGTATCTTGTCTAAGAACTAAGAATTTGTGCAACAAATAACAGAAGTTACATACACACCTACAGTTTTGCACCAGCCACATAAGTTATGAATGACTGTTCCTCAGACAGTTGATGGTGTCCAGCATATAATGAAAAGAGAGGCAGCCAGGGGAAAAGAGAAAAAAAAACCAGCCAATGAAATAGTCTTCTACAAGAGGCTCTTATTGTTTAGCAGCTAAAATTAAACCAGTAAATTATTCAATGTAATCTTGATGTCAACAGCTGTTGCCATTCAAAATGAGACCTTTTGCTGGTTTTGCAAATCTAATTACAATAGAGCCATTAGGGAGATCTCAGAGAGCCAGCCAGGATCTGTTACAAATTTGTCTTCCCCTCCCGTCAGACCCTTTAAATCAGTTGTGCAATAAGAAAAATGCTGCTACTGTGGAAGAAGAGTGTAGGAATGCTATGAAAAGATGAGCTCACTTCAGGAGCTCTGGTCCTGGCTTTCATAGATGGAAGAAATACCAATTCTGGTCTAATCCTTCAAGCCCAGCTAAGTATAATTGATTTTCTGTCCGCGCAGCATAGGAAGGGCCTTGCAGCTCTGCTGGCCTCCAGGAAGCAACACTTCTTCCCATTCCCTCCTTTTTTCTGAGGAGTTCTAACTGACTCATCTGTTTCTAGTGTTTGTGGCACTAGTGTGGCTTTCCTAGACCAGAAGGAGAGGAGAATGTTTTCCATGCCTTTCCACTTCTCCGTATACATCTATATTTTGCAAGTGGTTGTTTTTATTTCTCTGGATAGAACAGGGTCAAGAAGGGAGGCTTTTATGTCTTGTGCTGGAAATGTGACATTCTAATTCATAAACAAATAGGAAGGGCGTTAGGCAGCTGTAACTGACCTTTCCAGTATCCATTGGCAAGCCTTAGTGACACAGGGCTCCTTTATGCTGAGTTATGTTGTCGTTTAATCATTGGACTTTGTTTTCCCTTTTTTTTATTTTCCTCTGCTGATTAGGTGAATGAATGTCTCATTTAGCATTTTGTGCCAATCCCCAGAAAAAGGACAAGTTAAAGGGCCCAAGATCTCTCTCTGGTTACATATGTCAAGGTGTAGTCATCTCCCAAATGAAGAGTTATCCCTTTTCTGTGAGTCTAATACTGCTCATCATAGCAATCCTCATCCTCTCTATTAAAAATGTTCCTATTCCCCTCATATTTTATGGTATTTTATTTCCCCTCATAAAAACAACACCCCTCCTCCCCCTGCCCAAGCTTGGGTAACCATGACTATTCTTCTATTTCTAAAGACTTTGTGGTATGTGTTAATGTTAATGAAGCTGTTAGTGACATTAAAAATGTTTGGGGTTTACGGGTCGCCCATCTTCTTGTCAACATATGGCCACAGAGAAAAGGGAAATCAGTTAATCTCATTTTCTCCTTCAACACTGAATTCTCTGATTTCATACCCTTCCTTCAGAAATTAATATTTAAATTCCCCTCAGTCATGATTCTTCAGTGAAACAGGTTGTGGTGGGAACACATCTTGATAGTTGGCTCATGACTAAAAGATATAGAGAGACAATAATTCTACTTGATCTATGATGCCTGTTCTCCTTGCTGTCAGATCTAGTGCTGGAATGAGCCCAGTGCCCTCTCAATACAGCTTGGATACTCATCAAAAAGTACTGAGCTGCTGCAGAGCAGTGCTCCCAGTGCAGTATTACCTCATTTGTTCAGTGCTGGTCTCTGTGAGTCAGGCTGCATGATAAAATGGGTTATTCTCATCTAATGTTTCTCATCATCCCCACCAGTTGTCCCACCTGCGTTCCCTGTGAGTGTTCTGCCACAGTTCCATCATGGCACTTGCTTTACAGGATTACTTTACAGCCTGGAAGGTGAGCTGTGATAGCGCTGTTCTCTAATGACTGCTTCTGTTACTAGGTGTGTCAGTATCCAGCCCTGTTAATGATCTTGCATTGACCAAAAGAACTGTCAAACTCAACAACTATACTCTTGGCCTTGCATCCCCATGATAACTATCAGCTATTTGAAGCCAGTTTGGAGCAGATCTGAAGCATGTAGGACAGCTATCCCACTTAACTCAGGAGAGCTGGGAACCATTTGGCATCTCTTCCTGCAGAGCTAGCCAAAATGGAACACTTCCACATGAATAAAATACTAATTATGTAATACCTTGTGACAGTCTGCTTCCTTGTTTGGCAGGACACCAAATGGGAGATCTCACTGGACACCTCCCCTGACCATACAAATGCATTTTGTCACATAGCTTTCTGAAGGAGGTGCATTGCTCTTCACTAGAACATTCTTTTCCTTCTAAACCAAGACCAGAAAAATCAGGGGAGCCTTAGCAACACAGGTGTGGTCCGGAAGGGATTTGAAGACACTGTTTTGCCCCTAAAGCTTAGATGTATTTTTAGTAAGACATTATGAATTTCAGATGAAACAACTGTAAGACCCCAGTCCCAAAGCCTCGAGCTTTACTGGGAGTATTACTTTTATTTAAGGCTCTAGAATAATTTGAAATTTTGCAAAGTCTTTTAGTTCTTTCCTACCTTAAGGTTGTGTAAAGAGAGAACCCCACGTACCTTTCCCAATAGATTTCTTTCAATTTAGTGAGAAAATAGGCATTTTAGCAAAAGGTCAAAAGGGGTAACATATAACCAAGACAAAATATTTCACTGAACTACCCAGCACGTACCAACTCCTGGTAAAATACAACCTATCAATTCTAAGTTACCTAAAATATTAAGGAAAGCATGAGTGAAGAGAGGAAAATATTAAGAGAAGAAACAGGAGTAAAGAGAGAAAGAGAAGGAGTAAAGAAAGAGATTAGAATAAAAGAATTAAATAGCTACCACCAAAGAGTCCTATGAAAGTCCAGAACTTCCCATGGTGATGGCAGGTCCCAGGAGAAAAGGCAAGATGGAGATCATGTGCCCTTTGTTTTGCAAAATTTCATCCTACCTTGCCCCAGTTCAACTTTCCTTACTTTCATCGTCAGCATGCACTCCCTGTTATCTAAGTAGACCTTGGTTTTGAGGTTGCTGGCTTTATCCATGAAAGTAGTTGGATGACCACCACAACTAAGTTTTTCTCCTGCACAGAGAAAATCCACTTATGCCATTTAAAATAAGTTTTGTTTGTTTCCAATTATAAAGGTTTTTGAGAATTCATCTGTCTGGAAATGGCTCTGGCTACTCCACATCTGTGCACAGCTCAGACTCACCTTTCAGTCTTAAGGAGAGTTGATGAAAGACAATATTTGGCAGAAGAAAAAAGGATTGTTTCAGGAAAAGTAACCCCAAACAAGCAGTTGTTACTCCAATTTTCACAACTTGCTATTGTAACTTGCTATTTTCTATCAGATGTTGATTACCTGTAGGATATCATTCTAGGATGAACTCCAAGAATCATTTTCTGTATAAGCTGTATTGAACTGTTATAAGGTACTGAATTAATACTGAATTAATAAATGGACATGTATCAGTTAACCAGTTCATTTTACAGAGCAAACTTGGAAATGAAAATATCATCCAGACTCCAAGCAGAAGGAACCCTGGGAGAGAATGGAGTATAAATGTGATGTATGATTGTGTCATACCTGTACTTGTGTCAAAAATCCTGAAAACAAGGAATTTCCTTCCAGTGAAAAAATAACTGATGGCTTGGTAGTACCAAATACCCTGTTAACAGGTATTGCCATAACTCACAGTGTTGTACTTCACTGCATGTAATCAAGACAGTCAGGGAGGAAAAAGGAAGCTGTTCAACATAACTAGGAGTAGTTTAAATTTCACCTGGACAGAATTTTCTGTTTGGGGATTGGGAATCCACTGGAGATTACAAGTTTACATAAAAATCAATGGTGCTTTAACTTGAACTTGGTGAGGTCCAAACAACTCTCTCTTCTGGGATTCAAATCTTGTCCTCCAAAGTCTGAGAGAATAAATGTGCAGATCTGAAGTGACTCCAAGAAAACAGGTTCTTGATGTTAGTCTGCCAGTTATCTGAACTAGTAACAGATGCTCAGACCTTAATTTGAAGATTCCTTTCTTTTTATTTATAGCAAGAATATGAGCTCAGTTTTTCCTGACCTGCTAGTCAGTTGAAGATCTGAACAACTTTTTTTCAGCCTCCCTTCATTACTGAATTGATTTTCTGCAAATTGCTGAGAATGCCATGAAAGGAAGAAAGATTGGATGTCTGAGATGAGTTAGAATTCAGACAGTCCTGAATTCTGAAGTCTTAAAGCCCAGGACAGCTGAAATTTCCAAGAAGTCACATCAAGAGTTCTCTCTCTTAACTTTTTAACTGCTTTTTGAATCATGCTCTTATGTTTATGCATTATCTGGTCACCTGCATATTTAATGAATCCTCTATATGTCTGCACAGTTGCTGGAGGAAACAATTACCAAGGAAATCCTTATGGTGTGTATTTGCATGTCAGAGTTCTTATGTAAAATTAAAAATTCAAGCAAACAAAGGCTAAGGTTCACTCTGTCTGCTCTCCCTGATGAGCAGGTAAGGGGAAATTGAATTCACTGACTTTATTTTATAATTGCAGAGTGATAGCCAATTTAAATGCAGCAAAAGCTGGTAAGTGGCAAGTGATGGTAAAGTAGAAATAAGATCTCTAGGGAGCATATTTGAACTCTCTCAGATTTTTGACATGCATGTCCCTCCACCAAAGCTAGTCTGAAAGCAGCTGACTTTAAAAGAGTTGGGGATCGTATCTTAAATTTAAAATGCCTCGACAGAAGTGAGTTTCAGTCTACTGATGTGTTAGATCACCTGCTCCTGTACTAGGCATACAGCAAAAAAAAAAAATTTGCTCTGATATTTTATTACAGAGTTGAAATAAGTGGTTTGGTTTCCTCAAAATGCCAAGGGCTAGATACTCCCCATGGCTGCAGAAGGCCTAGCTGGGCATGCAGCACTCAAGGGTGTCTGCTTGTCTTTCCTCTAAAAACTTAACTGTAGGTCTCTGAGAATCCTAACTGCTGTGTAAATGTGTAATTGACTTGCTATTTGAATGGAGGGGACCTAGGACACCACTTCAGTCCTGCTTTTCATGAGGCAAAAGGAAATCCACACATACCCATGTTTTGCAAACAAAACATGATTGTGTTTCAGTGGTGCTGCGTATTGGGATTCCCTGCATTTCCTCTGCCTTTAGTGAACACCTGCTGTTTGTGCAGGTGGGGAGGACTTCTGGCAGCATCTAAGGAAAGCAGAATAAAATGCCTCAATCAGAAGACATCATTTTACTCTGGGTGGTGCTGTTGGAAATTGATCCTTGAGCTTCCCTGTTAAAGTATAGTCAGCTTCCCCAATATTTCTGCAGTTGCCCTAGTTAGGAGTTTAAAGCAGAATGAACAATTGCATCAATTACAGAAAGAAAAGCTCTGAATTGTGCTCCTGAAGGTCTCATGTTGCAAATTAAGAGCTTTTGTGTGGTAATCACTGGTTTGATGATTCAGAAAAACATCCCAACAAAGCAAGTTTGTTGTCAGAACTCCCATGTATGCAGGTGAAACCTGCCTTAAGTGTTGTTTGAGGCAAGCTATGGCCAGCCTTTGTAGTGCTTGTTGCTATTATTGTTCCTATTGCAAGCTTGGTTTTGTCACAAGCTATAATTTTGTGATGACTTGGGTCTCTCGTGAGAGTTATAATTAAGAACACAAAGGAGATTCCTGTTCCTTGGATCCGTAAGTAACAGTTTTCTTTCTCTCTTTCTGTTTTCACTTTCAATCTACTGCAGGTGCATAGGGCCACATGTCGAGGACTGCATCGGCCTGATGGATAGGTACTTACTGAGTGGTTGTTCCCTGTGTGTCTCCATCCTCCACGTGTGGACAAGGGCGCATGGTGTGCATGTCCTTGTGAATGGCAAATGACATCTTGTGTTCTGTAATTGCCTACAGGTGTAGAGGTCCCGCTAGTCATGACTGCATTTACTATCCATGGACGCGACAGTCCACTTTACCACAGCATGCTAGGTAACATCCACCACTTTTCCATTCTTTGTACAAAAGGTTCTGCCCTAGTTAACCTAGGAATGTTGTACTATCCAGTTTGTCCAGAAAAGCAGATTATAGGGGAAATAGAATTTGTTCGTATATAAGATACACCTCTCAACATCAAAATTTACTTTTCTATTTGACAGCCAATTAAATGTTTTGCTCATTTAGGCTGATTAGAAAATGTAGGTTTTGTTGTTTTTAATTTTAGCTTAAATCAATAAGGATTTAATTCAGAAATTTGCTGCAGACATACATGTTTCTAGAAGAAAATTAATTATAACATGTTGAAAACTACGGTTATCTTGGAATATACTTCTTTTCTGTTTGTTGGGGTTTTTTGGTTTTTTTTAAGACAATTTAAAAGTAAATGAAACTTTTTCTTCCATACACCTTACCTTGAAAAAAGTAAATGTTTTAGCAAAATAGATTTTTCTTCCTTAATTCATATGGCACTATTATTTTTTTCATTTTCTGTTTTTAAAAAAATTGTAACCTTGCAGCAATTCTCTTTTTCAGTAATGACAATTAAAATGAATGTGGGTTGTACTCCGCATTCTTTTTCGTGAAAGCCCTTCATTGCCATTTAGTTTGTTTATTTTTAAACTCAAACTGGTTAGTATGACTTCCAGGGTTAGGTATTACTGTTTTGAGCTAAGACTAGATGAAAAATACATAATTTCAAACAAATTCACCTCATTATGGATTTTACTTTGGGGTTTTTTCTTGTCTTTTTGAAAAGATTTTAAGACTGCCTTTCCTTCCTAGTTGTCTACCTAATGTGAGTATTCCTATTTCTACCTGTTGAGGGGGAACATATTTCAACATGGAAAGTAGTACTCTATAAATGGTATCAAATGGTATATTTGTTTATTAAATCAATATCAGTTCCAACTTAATTCATGGACCAATTAATAAGCAACAAAAGATGACTGAGTTTTTCAATATTTCAGTGGGTTTTTTTAATCTTTCTGATGTGGAATATCCCTTTGAGGTATTTATGTGGAGATTCATTTTCATATGTACTCATTCAAACAGAGTTGCCAAAAACAAAAAATCAGTTTTAAAGGTCTCCATTTCATCAACTCTACTCAAAGCAGAAATACAAAAAATATTCTGTTACTTGCATAAGTTTAAGGACCTTACCAAAGTACAAACGATGAAGTTCTTTAGTAACGAATTTAAAAATACCGCATATTTCATCAGATGGATTTTTAATCACTTTTTGATGAAAAATTGAGGGCTTTATACTAGGAAGAACAACTTGTGGGCTGTAGCATAACTCTCCTGCAGCATTACAGCCTACTTGCTACCTTCCTCCGTTAGCCCAACAGTCAGTCAGACCTGATTCACTGTTAATTGAAGTGGTATAACTCCAAAACTTACTTCTGCATTGAAAATGTAAATACAGTTCTGGAGGTACTGCCAAATACCAACTGACCTCGATGGAAAGACTCCTGTTAATTACCATGGGTGTTATATTGGGCCCTGTATTTAAAAGTGGGAGTAAGGGAGTGGAAACCTCAAACATGATGATACAGCAGCAATGAAAGTGTTGTCAAGTAATGTTCCAACCTTAAGATATGCCTTAGCAGGCAGTGTTTAATTTGGATTTTGTGTTGTGTAAATTGCAGGGTTTGTCTCCTTGAATTCACTGTCAAGGTAGTAAAGCAAAGCATAAAGAGGGGTTGAAATGAAAGCAATTGTTTTACTCTGCTCAACTGAATAATTTCCTGCTCCATTCAGTTTGAAAGGGAAGACCCTCTAAATTTGATGGATTTTGTTTTTCTTGTTTCTTCCAACCTTGCTGAATTCATTTTAGAAAAATTACTGCACTGTGTTTAAATGTCAATATGTATTCTTTCACTTTCAAGGCAAAGAAGAAAATTTCATACATCCATATTACATTAATGAGATTATGCTCTTTTTTTTTTTTTTTGTCTGTGAAAATGGTTTATTTTATTTGGATTGAAAATAGGCAAAACTGCACTGGCAAAGTGATACTTTTTATTACAGTCTGGGTGTAAGTTAAAAATAGAAACATTTAACTTTAGATAGAACCTTCTTCCTGCCCCTGTACCAATTGTTTGTCCTCCTGAGACATATAGATCTCAAATTAATTAACAATTAGTTTGACCCTTATCCATTGACTTGAATTTGTTGCATGGTATGAATTAGCAGTAAATTGAACGGGACAGAGTTCTCTCCTATTCAGATGACTGAAAATGAGAGCAGGGCTTTAACCCAAATAACAAGATATTCCTCATCTTCTCCTATTCCCATTTTTATAGCAGTGGTTTCTTTTTTTTTTTTTTTTCCAGTTTTGCAGTTTGAAAATTGTTTATGCCATGATTCATTGACTTGAGGGCTTTTGTAGGACTCTGGTAGAATAGCAAAGGAATTCTTGCTGTCGTATTTAATAAAGATAAATCAGATGTGCATCACACGACTTGTTTCCAAATGACTGGTGAATCTTCAGTTTTCCCGCTTATCTTTAGTCCCTTTGATTTTATGGGGAAAACGTGTTACTTTTGGCAATGCATGTTTTTCTGCAGGGTTTTTTTGGGTTTTTTAAACCTTAAGATTCAATAAAGTTCTGTCCAAAAGGATGCAAGAAACTGTCTTTTCCTGTTTTCAGCTCAGTGCTGCATACTGGGGCTATTTGAGCCCTTTTCCTCTGACTGTTTGATAGATTTTTCAAATGACAATTAGGTTACTTGCTGGATCTGATATGACTTTTTTTTCTGTTATGAGGACCCGTTTTCATTTTCAGTGTGTTTATCCTCGCAAAGGCTGTCATTGTATTCTGAATTGCCAGGAGAAACTCAAACTGTAACAGTTAGAAGCCGCAGGAGAAATTAGTGTCCCTTCTGCCTGTGGGTAGTTACAAATTCTGGTTATTGTCATTATAGCTCTTGCTTTACTCTAGGCAAATCATATGTCAGGGAAAGCCTTCCCTCACATTTGTGAGGCATTCTTGTCTGTGTTTATACTGTCTTTAATTCATTGCATCTCTATCATGGTGTTGTCTGACTAATTTGTGTGATTCACCAAGGCAGTTTGCTAAGCAGATTTCCTGCCTGTCCTCTTTGGGATTCTCAGGTGACACAGAGGCCTGAAGGAAGAGGACAGGCCTTGCCAGTCAAGAATTTTCCATGCAAGGTGGAGTCCTTGGCTGGCACGTAACTAACTTCACTGCTTCTTTGCCCTCCTTTCTGTCCCTTTCCACTTATTCCCTGCTGTACTGAGCATCTCAACCCAGGGAACAGAGAGAAAGCAAGTGTCTTGTGGTCCTGGCTTTCTCAGCTCCTCATAGTGCTTCCTGTTCTCTGTCTTTTAGGAGAGGAGTGAGTAGTGAAAACTAAATTATTACTATATGGCATTGTTTTTAGTTCTACATTCCACATCAGTTCTTTCCTAGAAATCACCAAATCAAAGATGCAAAGCAGATGAAGGCTGGAATTTTCTAGGATGCCCAAAGGTGTTATCCATCCTCCTTTCCTGCCCCTTTATTACAATTACACCCCTCCTTTTGATACCCTCTGGAAATTGCAGTCAGTGGTTTCTGTGGTTGGAATAAATTATAGTAGCCTATTCCAGCATACTCTGGAACAGAGAGCAAAGTGGATTATGCCTGGGCTACCCATTGCCTAAAAGGAATGTTCAAAATCTGTAAAAATAATGCTTTACTGTTCATTAAGAAAATATTCTAGGCAATCAGGAAAGGCTGACTCTCCTACACACCTTTGGACCCAAGTCCACTGGAAAAGTTTGACTAAATCAGTTATTGAAGCGAGGCTGTGGACAAAGTTTTTACTTAAAGTATTAATTTTAAGTGAATTCATTCTTCTCATGATTCATTCAGCTTAATAGAAGAGATCATCAAAGGAGGAGTGAAGTTTCTGTTTTCTAGTGCTGGACAGATTGCAAATCTAAAGATGTGATTGTCATATGATAGGAAAGAACCAGCACCTTGATGTTGCTGATCTGAGTAAGCTGATGTCCTTGTTTATCCCCTGAGAAAATGTCATTCACATTTTGCTTTTAACTAACAGAAACTAATTACCCATGCCCACCACTGTCAATTGATTAAATAGCATGATCTGTAAAAGTTAACTCTTATTACAATCCTAATGCTAGCTTTGTATCAAAAAAGTGTATCCTCTCAACAAGTCATCACTTCCTCAACAAAAAAAAAACAAATCTGATTCTATGTACTGTGTGTGGATGTACAAGAGCTAATTAACAGTAAACTGTCTGTAATATGGGCAGATCCTTTCATAGGTGTTTTGGACCCCAGCACAGTATGACTTCAGTGGAATTTCCCAGTAGCTTTGAGTAGTTATTGAGGAAGGGAAACTATTTCTAATAAATTGCTTTTGTTCACTACCTTTTGCGGTGTTTTGTTCCATTGCTTGGAGGAAAGTGTTCCATATGCCCATTATTTTTTTAAATAATTATAGGTGTTCTGGAGAGGAAGAAGAGGATCTATGTATAAAATAAGAGAAAGATCTGTGAGTACAAACAAAGCTATGTTACTTGGTCAGTAAAAAATACTACTCTTTAGAGACTTTTACAATGAAGCTTTCTGATACTGTATTAGAACAGAACAGTTGAAGAAACATTTATTATTTAAAGAATCGACACTAGAAAAACTGGCAGTTTCTGATTCTGCCTCTCTGGGTCGGATAGAGCTGTGATCTGTTTAGGACAGATTGATAGAGAAATCCCAGTTCTGTGTCAGAACGTACCTCTTCTGAACTGGTTCTCAAGCTAGGCCTTTGCTGTGAGCACTTTTATTCTTTCAATAAGCATTTCTCTGCCTGGAGCTTTGGGAAGGATACATTTGGAGTAACCCTGTGACTTGAAGGAAAGTCACTACAGTGAGTTTGTTAGCTTCTCACACTTTTTACCTCTTCCACTTAGTAAGACTGATCTTTTTAGGAAAGGGGTTAGGAAGATTTACCTTCTTTCCCGCTGAACACGTAGAATCACAGAATGGTTGAGTTGGAAGGGACTGTAAAAATCACCTAGTTCCAACCCCCCTGCCATGGGCAGGAACATCTCCCATTAGACCAGGTTGCTCAATGCCTCATCCAACCTGGCCTTGTACACTTCTAGGCAGACACAGCTCCTCTGGGCGACCTATTCCAGTGCCTCTCCATCCTCACAGTAAAGAATTACATCCATATATCTAATCTAAATTCTCCTTGTTCAGTTTAAGGTCTGAATATAAGTACTAAGTCTCTCATTGTCTTAAAGATTCTTTTCTATACCATACAGATTTGCCTGTAATTGGTGAGGGTTTCTGCTTCATCTTAGATATGGCTGGTGTGGTCTCATAGTATATGCTAGTATGGAGAGAAATAACCTGTAAAGGTTGGGAGAGTGAAAGAACTAAAACCAATTTTAAACAATGCTGTTTAAATCTGTTCTGTGTCTCCAGTAGTTTGAGGATCCTGTTGAGTGTGCAGGATAGAATAAGGGAATGTCTGTTGTTCCTACTAGATTGTTATACAAAGAATGGAATGTGAGTGAAAAACTTCCAGTATCTTGAGACTGTTGATACTCATTGACCAAGTTTCTCAGCAACTTTTCTTGTTTAGTAGGTTTGGGTAATATTCATGGTTGCACGGTGTTTGTGCTAAGCAGAGAAATACCACCAAAAGGTTACAGAGGCTGCCTTATGGATAGAGGAGTGGCAATCCTTAGTATCTCACTAGACATGACCCAGCCCTTCTACTTTCTTCAGATGCTTCATCAATGCACCACCCAGTCTTACAGAGCAAGCAAGCACATTTCTTGCGGAAATGTGCAGGGAATTGTATTTGGTCTGCTGATACCAGACAAGGTAACAAGAATAGGATTTTGTCAGGTTCTAACCAAATTCTTTGAGGGGACATCTCAACGAAAGCTTTTGTTTGATAGGGTATTTTGTGGGATTTGCTTTGCTTTGCTACCACTAGTTGCAAAATGAATTTCAACTAAATTTAAAGTAAGAAAAAAAAATTTTTTTAAATGAACTTAAGTTTTCTTTACTGAAACTACAGGAAGTAAAAATACTAAGTGATTAGGCCAAACATGACAGGTCACTGTGGAAAGACAAGAAGCATTAGAAAATCTGAATTGAAAATGTCTGTTAGAATGGAAAACAACACACAGTGGCATTGCAGAGGTCACTGCTTATCAGACTAAATAGGCCTTGTGTGCCTTTGCTTGTTTGGCTACAATAGTAGTATTATTGCCACTGTCATTAAAATGTGTTGCAGGCGTGGCTGCAGTGCCACGTTTGTGTCATTCGGTGGCAGAGAGGACAAGGCGAGGTCTTCCCCTGGTGCTCTGACCCATGTGGGCTCCCAGGATTGCTCAACAACCTGACATTAGTGCTTTTCTGTTTGCTGTTTTTTTCCTTTTTTCTTTAATATTAATCTGAAATGGGCGGCGGGCGTTGGCCGAATGGCATAAGTGGAGCCTGTGGAGCCGGCTCCTCCTCTGAGGATGCTGGTTCGAATCCCGAGGAACTCGCTGTCGCCGTCCGAGTGTGCTCGGCCGTGGCAAAATGAACCTCAGGAGTAAAGGGCCAGTTCCGCGCACACTGTGCCTCACCTAAAAAATCCATTGTGCAGGCTGAGCCCAAGATCTTCGTTCACGAAGTCTAGCCAACAACAACAACACTAGTAGTATACAACGCAGAAATAAAATTATGCCATGAAGAAGTGACCTTACTATAAGGCAAGAGTATATGTCAGACCATTCTCCAATAGCTTTCCTTCATAGCTGGAAATGAGAATTTAATTTAACATTGTTATAAATTAATTATCTATTATTAAATATACATTTGTAGAGCTTTAGCAATATGTAATATGCAGAGTTGTTTGAACCTCAGGAATGGTTTCTTAATAATTCATTAATATTTAACATATAATAAATCAGAACTAAACCTTACAGTCTGACTTCCAATCTACCTGTATAGTGTAGGACTTTTTGGTCTTTTGTATTTAGTATATTTACATGATAAATATATTTAAGTGTAGAGTCCAACCCAGACTTAATTCTCTGCATTCTGCCTTACTCTGTAACCTGTCAGGTGATGAAGGAGCTACAATTCCAGCATAAAACAGGAAGCTCTTGGTTGGGTTTCTTTAGAGCGGCATGTTTGTAGTACTCTGCTGGTCTTGTAAGCATCTATACAGCAAAGTCTGGTTAATCAGATCTCTTCAGATTAGTTAGTGTGTCAAGCCATGGAGGTAGAGACTGCATTTGGGTTTGGGATAGATTTATTCCTTTCTGGTATCTATAAGGTAATCATGCAAGAACTTCCCCACATGCTTGCTTCTCATTGCCTGTTCAACACTATGGCTGTTCTGATCTTGGCTAAATGCCTGGTGTCCACCCAACTGCTCCAGGCCCCCCTTACCCAGAGGGAAGGGAAAAGGGGCAAAAAAAAAAAAAGGCACAAAGAATTCATGAGTAGAGATGAGAGCTGGGGGACATCTAATTAACCTCACAGGCAAGACAGACTCAAAGTGGCTATAATATCTAAATTTATTACTATCAGGATAAAAACTAAAGAGTAAGAAATAAAACCATCTTAAAAACACCTTAAAAACTCCCTCCTTCCATGTTCTCCCTCCTCCCCTCAGCAGTGCAGTGGGACAGAGAATGGGTAGTCTGCTAATGTGAATCCACCCCTTAGGCAGTCGTAATTCCCAATTTGATGTCCTGTGGGTCACTCCATGGGGTACAGTTGGGTCTCTGCGCCCCGATGATCCTCCACGGGCTGTGGGGGGACAATCCACCTCACCATGGACTTTCAGCTACAGGAGAGCCAGAGCTCTTGAGTCCTTCCCCTGCTTCCATGGGGTCCCTCCCACAGGAGAGTTGAACAGGAAGGTAGAACATGTCCCTTCAGTGAGACCATTTTCTCAGCACTATGTGTTAGAGAGGCTTTAGAGAAGAGCCAGAAGGAATAGTAGTGTCTTAGAGTGAGGAATTTTGGGAACTCAAACACTGAAAGCTTATTTTTGGCTGAAAGACCCAAACCATCCTCTAAAAGCACCCAAGTAAGAAACAAAAGTTTGGTTAAGGATGGCACTAGTCTACCAGACTGAAAAGGAGGGTAGGTGTCTGTGAGGGAATGAAACCTGAAAAACATTCAAAGCAGCAAAATACCAGTGCATTTCTAATGAGGGTTAATAATCTCTGGAATTTTTCCTGATAATGTTCTCTTCTCCAGTATTAGACTTGTAAAATCAAGACTGTGAATTTTTCTTGCAAATGTGATGAGTTTGTGCTGAGCCTGGAGGCTGTGCTTTAGGCACTTGGGGTGGAGAATTGTCCTGGTTCCTCCTGTCATTGCTTACAATGTGACAATAGGACGTCCATGTCCATGATGGTAGTTTCCAGCCACAATCAGTTTTTGGCTCATGCTCTAGGATTAGGACCTGCTTTGAATTTTGATTCCTAGTGCTGAGTTGAACACAGACAAGCAAATCTAGCTGCCAAATCCTGGACTTCGGTTCCTATCAGCTGTGATGAGGCACAGAGTGAGAGTTCTACATTACTTTACTCGAGATTTCTGTTTTGCTGACATATTCTTGTTCATTAAGAGTCTTTTGCTACGAGAGATGAGAAGCTCATTCAGATCTTATCTGTACTTCTGTCAAAAAACTTCATGCCTTTTTTGAGTCTGATGTAAATTTTTAATGACACCATCTTCACATGCTGGTGAACAAGCTCTTTTGCAGACATATTGGCTGTTTAATCAATAGAAGATAATGTAGACACTCATTTCAGTAGTTATCTGAGATTGCGCAAATCGTGAAACAGTCAAGGAAAGATTGTGGGATACTGCTTTTGATTGAGTTTTTCTTTGTCAGAGAGCTATGAGGAGGTAACTGTATTTGCATATCATGGTTCATCTCTCAGCAGATCTAGTAGTCTCATACTGAAGAATTTTGTCATTTATAAAGGACTCTGAGAACAAATACAACCTTACCATCAGGACGAAGACCAAGCTTTGGTTAAACATGTAATCCCTGATTTGTCAAAGATACAAAGTTTTTCTTGTAATACCTGACGGAAAATTGTCTGAAATGCAGTCAATCTTTTAGATAAGAAGACTGAACTGTTTCCTCAAATAATTTGTCTTAGACTCCCAGTACTTTTCCTGTGACTTACTGTTTGTAAACACAGGACATCAAAGCCATACACTGGAGTGTTGCTTGCCTAAAAGACTCACTTGGATTTTTGCTACATGTTCTTATTGTACTTGCTGTTCCATTTTAACTCATAGTTGTCTACTTGTGGTAAACCTAAAGGTGTTTACATGTCATCATCATCATGGCTAGACTTCACGAACAAAGATTTGGGAGAGTTTTTCCCACACTTGCTGCAAATGCGCTGATGGCTGATAAGGCCAATGCGAGATAGGCAAGTCCGGTTGCAGAAGGCACAGCAGAAAGTTTCCGTAGGTGGCACTGTCCAGGCACGGTTCTTTCTGCATTGTCTTTTCTCCTCCAGGCTGATTCTGTGTGTGGTTTCAAAGGAGACAGCAGTGTTATAGATTGTGTGTCTCCACGTCTCCCCGTTGGAGGCCAGAGTGGACCACTGATTGTGGTCAGTATGGCCAAGGCTGAGGTGTTGTTTCAGGCAGTCCTTGTATCTCCTCTTCGGGGCTCCTCTCTTGCGGCAGCCAGTGGCAAGTTCACCATAGGGCACATTCTTAGGAGGCGGTGAGCCTCCATTCTGAGACATGCCCTGCCCAGCGCAGCTGCGTTCTCAGCAGCATGGCCTCGATACTGGTGACCTCTGCCTGTTCCAGAACAGACACATTAGTCACATAATCAGGCCAGCGGATGTTTAGGATTGTTCGGAGGCAGCGCTGGTGGAAGCATTCGAGGAGTCGCAGGCGGTGGCGGTAGATGACCCAAGATTCAGACCCATATAGAAGAGTAGACAGTACAATGGCTCTATAGACACTGATCTTTGTGCTTTTCTTTAGGTGTTTATTGCGCCAGACTCTTTTCTGGTATTTTTCAAAAGCTCTGTATGCCTTTGCTAACCTGTTGTCAATCTCTTTGTCAGTCTTACCATCTGAGGAAATGATGCCTCCCAGCTAAGTGAACTGCTGGACTGACTTAAGCTCTGATTCAGCTATGGTGATGTGGGGGTGATGGAAAACTTCCTGGGGTGCAGGTTGATAGGGAACTTCTGTCTTCTTCAGGCTGACTTCCAGCCCAAAAAGCTCAGCAGCCTCTGCACAGCAGGATGTTAAGCACTGCAGAGCTGTTTCTGTGTGAGCAACGAGGGCAGCATCATCAGCAAAAAGCAGCTCGCGGACAAGGTGGTTTAGGGTCTTAGTGTGGGCCTTCAGCCTCCTTAGGTTGAAGAGGCTTCCATCAGTACAATATTGGATGTAGATGCCATTTTCTTCATCAAGATCTGCAGTGGCCCTTTGGAGCATCATGGTGAGGAAGATTGTGAATAGAGTTGGTGCAAGAACACAACCTTGTTTCACACCATTGGTTATTGGAAAGGGCTCAGAGAGAGCATCGCCATATCTGACTTGGCCGCACTGATCCTCATGTAACAAGATGATCATTTTGAGGAATTTGGGAGGACATCCTAATCTTTCCAAGATCTGCCACAGGCCTTTTCTGCTCACAGTGTCAAAGGCTTTGGTGAGGTCAACGAAAGTTACATAGAGTCCTTTGTTCTGTTCCCTACACTTCTCTTGCAGTTGTCTGAGAACAAATACCATGTCTGCTGTACTCTTATTGGATCTGAAACCACACTGACTTTCGGGTAATTATTCTGCGATAGTGAGTACTAATCTGTTCAAGAGTATTCTTGCAAGGATTTTACCAGCAATGGAGAGCAAAGTAATACCTTGGTAGTTTGAGCAGTCTGATTTTTCTCCTTTCTTCTTATACATGGTGATGATGGCTGCATCGTGGAGATCTGGTGGTAGTTCACCTTGTTCCTAGCAATGCACAATGAGCTCATGAAATTAAGCATGAAGTGCTTGGCTTCCATGCTTCCAGACTTCAAGTGGAATTCCATCAACTCCNGTGGAATTCCATCAACTCCAGCTGCCTTGCCAGTTTTCACCTGCTGTATGGCCTTAAGAGTTTCTCCCATGGTAGTGGCTATGTCTGTTTTTCACCAGTTGTTGTGTGATGTGCTCAATTGCTGAGTCTTGGACTACATGGTTGGCACTGAAGAGAGTCTGAAATGTTCAGAACATCGATTCAAGATGGAAGTTTTATATGTGAGAAGCATTTGGCCATCTG
>VXAU01003715.1:51388-73473 GCA_013399695.1 Formicarius rufipectus | reverse complement strand
GGTCTGGGGAATTCGTTGGGCTGGGACCCAATGGATTTGGGGGTCCCAGAGGGATCCTGCAGGGTGGGGAAGTTCTGGGGGACCCAGCGGGGTCTGGGACATGAGGGGTCCGCTGGGTTGGGAGATCTTAAGCAGCCTTGGAGGTCCCAGGAAGATTCTGCAGGGTCTGGGGGCTCTATGGGGTGGGGGTGCCCAGCAGGGTCTGAGCACCCAAGCAGTGGCCTGAGGGGTCTGACTGGGGGAGACCCTGCGGGGTCTGAGCTGTTTGGGGTTCTATAGGGGACCCTGTGGTATTAGGGCTCTTCAGGGGATCCAGCAGGGTCTGGGGACCTTGGAGGAATTTGGGGGGGATCCCTGGCAGTTTGGAGTGCTTGAAGGATCCTGCAGGATCGGGGTCCAGAGTGGGCAGTGAGGCTGGGGGGAACCCAGCAGGGTCTGGGAATCCCCATGGGGTTGGGAGACCCTCCAGGGTCTGGGATTCCTGGAGGATCTTATCAGGTTTGGGGGTGTTTATAGGGGAATCTGCTGCCAACACCCCCAGCCCGGTCTCCCAAAGGCAGCACGTTCAGGGCAGCCACTCTGGGGCAGGACCCCTTCCCTGTCCAAGCCCTGTGGCCCCCAGGAGGGGTCTCAGAGCCCTCGGGCCAGCAGGACACTGGTGGGACTGTGACTGACATTGTGCTTCTGCGTGGGAATCGAGCAGGCTCGGGGCCGCAGACACTTCCACCATCCCCCGGCAGCGATTTCGGCTCCAGCCTGAGCACCCCGGCAGGGACAGAGCGCTGGAGAGCAGCGGAACCCGTGACGGCACCGGCACCTCCCACCGAGCTGCAATTTTGGGACTGCTTTGATGACTGACCAAGCGGGTGACACTTGAAGCCTTCCCGGTGCTTCCTGCAAACGTCCTTGGGGACATCCAATGTCACCTGGCAGCAGAGCCTGTCGCTGCAGGCTGGCCAGAAGGATCGAGGAGGCAGAGGAGGGCTCGGGATGAAGGATCCCTCTGTGGGCAGAAGGACTGAGCAGGGCCCTGGCACTGCTGTCCCCATCGCTGTCCCCATCACTGCCCTACCAGCCCTGAGCTGGCCTCAGGACAGAGGGCTGGGACCTGATGGGGTCATCCCTTCGGATGGAGGGCTGGGACCTGATGGGGTCACCCCTTTGGATGGAGGGCTGGGACCTGATGGGGTCACCCCTTTGGATGGAGGGCTGGGACCTGATGGGGTCACCTCTTCCCCCCGGGAATGGCAGTGGTTCAGCTGGCAGAGCCCCGCAGCGATCCCGCTCCTTCACCCGATGCTGGCTGTCCCTGGGATCACAGTCCCCCACCTGAGCCACCAGCTCTTGCTTCGCTGTGCCAAGCTTTGCAGTGGCTTTCCCCAGAGGCTGCATGAATCCCACACCAGAAAAAAACCCCATGATTTCTTTATTTTAATTAAAAACCACCCTCGGTTTTGGGCTGGGGTGGTGTGGGGGGGTGGGATTTCACTGACTTATGAATGTGCCGCGACTACCTTGGTGTGACAGCAGGTCTGTTGTGTAACCCTGGCTGCTGCTGCTGCCCTCACCGTGCTGCCCGTGCTCCAGAATAAACTTTGATATATATTTTATTCATTACATGCAGTGTCCTGAGGTGCTGGTTGAACTATAACCGAGAGGGTGATTAGAATGGGGATTAGCAAATAAGCCCCGGTAATGGCATGTAATTAATACCAGGGTGGATTTCTCTGATTATCGACCTCTTCCCTCTGTGGGGATGTGGGAAATAAGTTCAGAATTCCTGCAGCAGAATGTCGTTGTGGGTGTCCAGGGTCTCTGGCACCACGTATGTAAATATATAGATACACAGACATAGTCTGTCCTGAAAAAACTTATATAAGGTGATAAATAATGTACAACTTGCACATAAATATCTGCAGAGAAATATTAAGCTACCACCCTGCCTTTATGGCCATGTGCTGGGAGACCTATGCCTTTTTCCCATTAACCCCAGTTTTCAAACAATTCTTCTTGGTTTTGTGCTGCCCTAAGTGGAGCTCTGAGTTCTCTGACTCCCCTCGATGCTCCCTAATTTCTGCCCTTTCACTAAATCAGTCCCTGGGGGAGGTTTTCCCGTTTGTGAACAGCTGTAATCCCAGCCAGGAGGTGATTCCCAGAGCCGGGTGGGGAATTTGCTGTTAATAGCAGCTTACGGGTCTCAGCCAGGAGAAGGGACACATTATCTCTCCCAGGCTTTCAATTAATAGTATGAAATGCACAGCTTGGACTTAAATCCCTCGATTTTTTCCCTTTCTCTGCTGATTATTTGCAAATCAGCTTTTGACCTGATTAAGCAGAACTGACTCAGAGGAAATGCAGGGAAACACCTTAAAATTACAGTAAATCAACTCCATCAACTCAGTCAGACCAAACTAATTCAAAATCTTGCAATGCAATGGTTCATCCACACCCTTTGGTCTTGGCAAGGTTATTGTCTCATCCCACTTTGTATTTCTGGAATATCTTTTGCTGGAACATGACATCCATTACAATTCACACACCTAGTCCCATTTTCCTTGGGGATGGGGAGGCTGATGCCATCAGGAAGGACTGGGAGGTTGGTGGAAGTGCGAGAAGGAGATCTCAGATCTCCTCACCACCCTACAAAGAGCTGAAATAAGGATACCTGTCTGCTCCAGGTGCTCAGGGCACACCACACTCAGGATTCCAAAGGATGGGGAAAGGCAGTGGGGTCCCTTCCTTCTGCTGGGATGGGGGGACATCCCCCTCATTCAGCAGGAAGAGCAGTGAGGGCAGTTAAACTGTGCTGGGGAGGTTGAGGAGAGCAGCTGTGTCCTGGTTTTTGCAGTGGAAGAATATCAGCAGCTCCCCAGGCTGATGCTGCAGCGAGAAGTGATCCCTGCATCAGGAAAAATAATTAGAAGGAAATAAAAGCCAGTCCCAGAGCCCCACTCCACAGTGGCTGCTCAAGACTTCACAAGTCCCAGGAAGCTCCAGCTGGTGCTGTCCCTGATGGGCACAACACTAGACTCCTGCTGGATGGTCTTGGGCTTGTTTGGGGCACAGATTAGGGGAGGGGAAACCCACAGCAGCTCCAGCACAAGGGCAGAGAAGGAGAGAAGGAGCCAGATCCCTTTGTGATCACCCCCTGCCTCGGGAGCACAGGACTTTACATAACCCCTCTGCCTTTCTGCCCTCCTGACAGGGATACTGTTACATAAACAGCACCAACACTTGTTGGGTTTATGAGATTATTTTGTTACAGACTTTCTGGGAAAAATAAAATTAATGTGGCATGTTAATACCTAAGCCTGGCTTCTCGCTGCTGCTAATTCCCTCAGGCTTGTCCCAGTGAAGTGTGTGGGTGTGAGGAGGGTGGCAGGGCCACAAACACCCATGGGCAGGGCCAGAAACTGCCCAGAGCTGAAATACCTCTGAAAGGCTGGTGTGAGAGTGAGGGGGGGAAAGGCAGGGACTGTGGGAGGGTGATGGAGAGGGGACTGGGACAGTGGGAGGGTGATGGAGAGGGACAAGGGACTATGGGAGGGTGATGGAGAGGGGACTGGGACAGTGGGAGGGTGATGGAGAGGGACAAGGGAAGTGGGAGGGTGATGGAGAGGGGACTGGGACAGTGGGAGGGTGATGGAGAGGGACAAGGGACTATGGGAGGGTGATGGAGAGGGGGCTGGGACAGTGGGAGGGTGATGGAGAGGGACAAGAACAGTGAGAGAGAAACGGAGAAGGCGCAGAGGTCAGGTGAGAGTGATGGAGGGGAGGACAGGGACAGTGGGAGGGTGATGGAAGAGGGACAGGAATGGTACAAGAGAGATGGAGAGGGGACAAAGGCAGTGGGAAGATGATGGAGAGGGGACAGGGTGGCTGCAGAAGCGGCGGAGAGGGTTTAAGGGACGGGGAGAGGGTGATGGAGAGGGTCGGAAAGGGTCGGTCCCAGAGTGATGGGGAAGAGGGGACAGGGCTACCACTCCTGAAGGTCCCAGGGACCAGGAGGCCACCGAGGCCTCCCGGAGCCGCCCGGTTCGGTCACCAGAGGGCACTGCTGGAGCCGCTGCCGCGGCCGCCGAGGCGGAGCAGCCCCGGGACGGGGCGGGTGGGTCCGGCTGCCCCTCAAGCCGCGGCTCCGGGGCGGTGTCCCCCGCGCAGGGGTGTCCAGCCAACGCTGGGGGACAAGTCTCATGTCCGCAGCTTCCCCTCAGATCCCCACAGCATCCCCTCAGCTCTCCCCTTTCCATCGTCCCAGCTTCCCATTCCTCCCCGCAGCTTCCCCGCTCTCCATTCCTCCAGCTCTGCCTCCTCCATCCCGTAAGTTTCTCCTCCCTCCACCTCCCCAGCTCCCCCTTCCCACAGCCCAGCATTTCCCTGCACAGATCTCTGTATGAGCACTTAAAGAACATTTCTCCCCCTTTACCACCCTCTCCCTTAACTCTGTCCTGCTGGGACCCCCAAAGTCCCTTCCATGCCCTCTTCCTGCTCCTGCCGTTACTCCCTTAAGAGGCAGTTACAGCAGAGGGTGGGAATCGCCCCCCTCGCCCCTGATTTACCCCTTCCAGCAGCTGAGCCCGGTCTGGGCTACCCTCGGAGCTTTTAAGGGGATCTGGAAGTCACCCCGCAGAGACTTTAGCCCCTTTCTGTCCTATGGTCAGGGCACAGGGTGCCCAGGAGGGTCTTCAGGGTCTGAGGGTGTGACCCAGGACTGGGAACACACCTGGGCACATTTCTGGCTCCTTTTGAGCCCATGGATATTTTCATCTTCCCAGTTCCATCAGCCACAGGATGGGTAACCTTGTGCTTCATCCCAGTTCAGAAATGGGATGAGAAATGCCAGTAAATCCCCTGTTTTCCATTCTGTCCCTCCATTCCTGCCCAGAACCCACCACTGACAGCCTGCAACTCCTCCCAGACCCAAGGGGCAGTGGGTCAGTGTGGGATTTGCAGCTACCCCTGGGTGAGGGGTGGAGGTGGGGGATGCTGCCCAGGGCATGAAGATGGACACTCCTTCTCCCCACCACCCCCTGGCCCTCTGCCCAGCACCCCAAGGGATCTTTCCCTGTCTCTGTTGAGATTCCAAGTTCTTGGAAACCCTTTCCTGTGGCACCTGCTTGCCCTGCACTGGTCTTACTGTGCTAAGCTCCTCTTGGTCCACTTCTCTCTTCCCCACTAAAGCTCTTTAAGTCACTGATCTTGTTAAACCTCGGCAATCGGGTTGTTTTGCCCTGCAAGTTAATGTGCCTAATTCCTGTCCTGCTTACTCCTGACTCCCAGACCCAGAGCCCCTGTGCCCACGTTGGGATGGGCACTGGCACATCCCACACCTCCCCTGCTCTTATCCTGGTGGATATTGACCATGTGGGGTGGGTATTATCCCACGTGGAGTGGGATCCCAGGGAAACACCCTCATTGCCCCTGTCTGGGGGGTGAATGTCACTGTGTGGATGTTGCCCAGTGTCCCCAGTTCAACACAGGCAGGAGCAGCTGTGGAAGCAGGAGGAAGGCAGATGTGGGTCAAGGATACTGCAGAGCTGGGCAGTGATGGATTGAGATGCAAAGCCAAGTGAGCTTCATGGGACCCCCAGCATCAGGCTGATCTGCCACCTCTCTTGGTGGCCTGCACCCCACACCCTGACAGAGGAGGCACAAGGCTTGGCTGTGGTGCCCAAACTCCCTGGCACATTCCCCCCCACCTGCTTTTGGGTGAAGAACAGCAGGAAGCGATCTGTTCAGCCTCATTCCCCTCCTCACACCCCTTTTTCAAGTGTTTGGGTGCTCAGAACAGTTTTCTCCAGGCACTTGAACCCCTTTTTTTAAAGGAATCATTTAAGGGAAATTGGGTAATTAACGCTGCTGCATGTTTGGCTTAGAGAGGTGGTTTCTCAAGGCTTTTCTCCTTCCAGGAAGGCCAGGCTGCAGCTGGGCACAGCCAGGAGTGCCCGAGCCATGATTTTCCAGCGTTCAGGTATCCCTGCCTCTCACCTCCCTCCCGGGGTTGTCTGGCTCGCCCTGCGAGTCTCCCCTCACGGAGCAGCGTCCCTATTTTCAGTCCTGGCCGCCCTAATCCGATCACACGCTCTGCCCGCAGCCGTCTCCTTCCCAAAGCCCGCAGGTGCTCGGGGTTACAGGCTCGGGCAGGATCCGGTGCCTCCTCCAAGGGCTGTGCCTTCAGCAGAGGGGAATTAACCTCCCGCTCCTCCCCAGAGCTCATCCCGAGCATCCCAGGACCTGCACCACCCCCTCCCCTGGAGAACTAGGGTTTCCCTCCACCCGCAGCGGCCAAATCCGTGGATTGGCAAGCTCTGGGAAGGGTGATGGAGTGAGGAATGCGCCCCGAAATAGCTTCATGACGTGCACAGCAAAGGGCAAGGTGCTGGTGAGTGGTTTTGCCTTGCTCACTGTCCCGTCTCATGCACGGCAGGGCTGGGGGAGGTGGGAACAACACCCCACCTCCCCCCAACACCGATATATATGTAATTATAATAAAGACATAACGTTTAATATATAGATATTAACCCCAACGCCCCAGCCTGCAGCAGGGATGCCCAGAGCAGACAATAAGGGGGACACCCCCTCCCCTGGCTGCTTCATTCCCTGTCCCTGCTAATCCCCAGCAATCCGACATGACGGGAGCCCTGTAACCTGATCACTGTTCATTAAGGGGTTTAACGAGATTAATTGCCAAAAGCACCAGTTACTGCTCGCAGCCCCTCCCTGGGGAGGACCCGGAGATCCCTGGGCTCTGCACACTGGGGTGTCAGCGAGGATCTCCTAAAATTGCAGTAGCATGATCCTCAGAATTAACAAATTTGGGGGTTGGGGTTCTCCTTTCATGGTGAGGATGCAGAGGCAGCTCTGGGTTTTCACGTGTCCCAATTCCTGTGGGTGCATGTGAGTGACACCCTGCCCTTGACATCCCCAAACCAGGATCTGCACTGCTGCCATGACTCCGGGAGATGGGCATTTTAGGAAAAAAGAAAAAAAACCTCCAAAATTTCCCAGCCCTCTGTTGTCTGCAGGTGTGTTTGTTCAACCAGCAAAGCTCATTTGGCAGAGCTGAAAACGCGGTGTTTTGGGGAGGTTTGAGCGATCCCGGTGCAGGGGCACACGGTGCTTGTGAGCTCCTGTGAGGTGCTTTGCCAGGGAAGGAAACAGAGAAGAAAAGGGAAGACAAAGGAAGAGAGAAAAGGGAACGGAAAGAAATCCACCCAGCTCCCTTCTTTCTCTTCCCCCTCCCACACCTGTGCACCTGCAGCGAGCTCATCGCAGCCCCCTGGGGTGGGGGACACCGGGACCCCCCAACCTTTCTGGACGGAAATAACCAACGGGTAGGGGGCTCTGTGCCCGCCGCCCCCCACGGGACCCCCGGGCACCACCAGGCAGCGGTGCCCAGCGATGCGCCAGGGGAGCAGCAGCCCGTCTCTGACGCCGCGGCTATATCGGTCGGTGACAGGCAGCAAAGGAATCCGCGCAGCAAAGCCAAGCTCGGGCTCCTCTCGGCTCTCCCCATCGCCTCGCCTCTTATGGAGAGGAGCAGGAGGGAAGAGGGGCCGGGAGCAACTCCCGTTGGGGGCTCTCCCTGGGGAAAGCCTGGTTCAGCCGGACACCCTGGTGGGGCTTGGGATGTGCCATAATCCATGGGGACAGCCCGGGGATGCGGCTTCAAGCCGTCCTGCCAAGGGGTCCTGCCGTGGCCAGGAGGGGTGGGATTCCCTGGGAGGTGTAGGAGTCATGCCCGGGTTTCAGGCAGCTGCCAGACCTGCCGTGATCCCCCTGTGCGCTGGCAGAGGGATTTGTTGCACTAAAGAACGCGGGGATACGGGGATTTAAATCCCAATGGGACCACAGGCGGGGCTGCCACCTTTACCTTACTGTTGATGCGTCCTGGAGGGGAAGAGGAGGAGGAGGAAGAGTTCACATTGGTGCCTTGGTTGGAGCAGCCAGGCCATTAAACTGGCCTCACCCCAAGGCTTTCTGTGCCTCTGATTCCCAATTAATGCTGCCCCTCGATGCCCCAGGGTCAGCCCCTCTCCACCAAGGAGTGAGCAGAAGGACCTGAGGGCTGTTCCTGGACACCTCAGCGGGTCAGTGCTGGTGCCTGAGCTTCACCATTTGCACGGCCTCGTTCCTGGATTCCTGCACCATTTCCAAACAAACTGGGTGGATGGGGAACATCATCCCATCCCAACGCCTCTCCCATTGCTGGAGCAGGGAGATGGCTGCAGAGAGGGAGCACATGTCTCTGCCCTGGTGGTGTCAGAGAGGGAGGGATTTTTGGTGTAGGATGGTCTTGCTTTAAAAGCAATTAAAAAAGGATGTTTTAAGCCATCACAGACACAGGGAAGAGCCTCAGGATGCGAGTCCCAGAGAAAATAAACAGTCGATGGGACCACCCTTCCCCAAACACAGTGCTGTCACCATAGAGGTGAGGGGCTGAAGGTCGTTTGGGGGGGCCAAGGGCACCGGTGGGGGAAGGGGTCCAGCATCCCATGTGTGGTGCCTCACTCTGGCACTGCACGACTGCCACTGCACAACGCCGCTCACCTTCATGCATGGAAGGATTTGGGGGTAGATTGGGGGTCTTTGGGGACCACAGGAGCCTGGAGGATATTCAGCATAGGCAGCAGGGCAGAGCCAGGCACCCTACAGCCCCATCTCTCCCTGAATACCCCTTCCCTGCTGCCCAGTGGGTTTTCCAGGGCCATCCAAGAGTGATTCCCCTTCTCTGAATCCAAATGAAAACCCATTTTGTGCAAACCCGCAGAGCATAAAGAGGCTCAAACCCTGGGCAGCTCAGCAGGGTGACGGGTCAGGGCACAGCTGAACCCCCACGGCCAAAGTCTGGCACCCCAGGAACCTCCCTCTGGAGCCAGGGAAGCAAATTCTCCTGCTCTTTCCCACGTGTTATTGTGCTGGACAAATATTTGCTTTGGAAAGCGCTGCCTTGCCCGAGCCCCGCAGCCAAGGCCAGCCCTGGCACCAAGGCTGCTCACACCAGGCTCCAGAGATGGTCCCTGCTCAGACACAAATCCGTGCCCTTTACTGAAGGGAAACAACCACCCTGGGGCTGGACTCCCCCAGGATGTTCTGTGGGGATTTGGGACCTTCCTTCCTGTGGAGCCTGTGGGCTCTGGCGAGGGGAGCCCTCTCCTTGGCCACTTCCATAGAAAATAAATAACCCAAAAAAAGGTGCAGCAGGGCTGGGAGGGAGGTCAGAAGCCCAGTTTGCAGCACCCTGGGGTATAGAGAGTGTAGGAGAGGCATGGAGGGTACTTAGGGCTATTGGATATCCATGCCGGGCTTGGAGCACCCCAAAATCCTAGGATATAGGCTGGGAATACACCCACAGGACGAAAACTCCTGGGAAGCTGCTCGAAAGCTTCAGAGGGAAACCCCATCCTTTGTGTGCTGCTTTACAACCCCTCTTTGCACCCAGAGATGCACTTTCGGCTGGCGGGAGGAGGAGAGGGGTTGTGGTGGGAGCCGGGCATGGCTGGGGGTCTCTAGGGCAGGAATATGGGGCAGGAACCCCCCCGGTGGCGACATTCCTGTCTCTGCCAGTGCTCCCCAGCCCTGGCCTCCGCAGCGCCGGCAGCGCGACCAGCCCTCGGCGCTGGGACACTGCCCTTTGTTTCGGAGAATAAAGTTAGCGCTGTTACTCAGCCTGTCGCTATTCCAGCAATTCCTGCCTCCACTTTCGCTCGGCAGCAGCGGGAAACATTCCTGCCTGGGGGCTGCCAAGAAAAATACGCACCGGAGGAACACGAAGGGACGGGGGATCGGCAGCCCCGCGGGGACGGGGGCGGCTGTGGGAACGCGGCTGCCCGGGATGGGCATCACACCCCGGCTGGGGGATGCAGCCCGTTTGGCATCCCAGAGGAGCCCGGTCCCATCTGGAACACCAATAACCTGCTGCAGTGCGTGGTTTGTGTCCCTCGGGTGACCAAAGAGCAACCAGAGGATGCAGGGACAAGGCGTGTCAACCCCTGTGTGTCCCAGAGGTGAAGCTTCACCTCGGAGTGCCACCGATTTCCATGGAGAGTTTTCCTGATGCCAGCGGGGCCACCACGGCCGCAGCCACATGGACCCGTGTTGGTTTTTCCCCCTGCTTGTTTTCTGCCCTTTACCTTGTGATAGGCAAAGCCAACAGCCTGTCCCCGAGGTCCCTGTGTCCCCAGGAACCTCCCGTGTCCTTGTGCTGCTCCCACGTTATCATCCCGAGTGGAAAAAGGAGGCTGCTCTGATAACCCCGCTCGGAGGGAGAAAACAGCTGCCTCGAGGAGAAGCTGTGGTCTCTGCTAGATCCCACACACCGGCACCCTCCTGCTGCACCCACCCCTTCCCCTGCATGGTGGGAACCCTGATTTAGGTGCTCCCAACTCCCATCCTGGCCAGCACCTCCTGCTCACTCCAGCCTGGGGCCATAGGAGCCTTGTGAGGGCCACGAGTGGATCTTTCCCCACCCCTTTTGGGGGGATAGTCCTCTCCCTGTCACCCCAGGAAGATGCTGGCACTGCATCCTTCATAACCCCCTCAGAACAGCCCCACCTGCCACGTGCACGGTCCTGGGACCCACCGAAAATCCTCGGGAGCACCAAAAAGCCCCGAGCTTTTCCTGGGACCCACCGAAAATCCTCGGGAGCACCAAAAAGCCCCGAGCTTTAATGCGGCCGCCCGAGGAGCGAGCGGAGAGCCCGGGGCAGCTCACCCGCGGCTGGGGCTCCGCGCTACACTGCCCAACCCCGGGAACAAAGGCAGGACAGCGCCGAGGCCGGGAACGTCCTTTCCCAGCCCCGGGGACATTAAACAAACCCCAAGAGACCATTCTCCCTTTGTCAGCCCCACAGGTCACCCGAGGTTTGATCTACAGCCCAGCGCGGCAGATGGAAGAATTCCCGGTGAGGGTTTTGGATCAGGTCCTGGTGTTTCTCTTTGACCAGGGAGTTGCTGGTGAAGCTGCCTGGACACCACTCGCTGTGGTGTGAACCCCAAAAAGCCCTGCTCATCCTTACAAAGTCCTCTGAAGCGGACCTCAGGGATGTATTTTCCCCACTTCCCTTCTTTCTGAAAGCTTTTAAATCCTGCCTATGTCTGGGAGTAGAAATTCGAAGGTTGAGCCACAGACATGCTCAGCAGCTTGGAAACATCCTAAATTTAAAGCCTCAGCTGCACCACGGGCTCCCAGAAGCACAACCCTCTCAGCTCCCATTGCCTGCTCTGCTTTCAGCCCAGGGTTTTAACTCAAATCCCCCCTTTCTGTCAGAATTTCAGCCAAGAGGAAGTTGCACTTCCACTCAAGAAGAGCTGCTGAGGGCTTTGGGAACAAAGAGGACAAGGGCTTTATAGCAAAGGACTAGGTTTTGATTAGATTTCAGGAAGAAATTCTTCCCTGTGAGGGTGGGCAGGCCCTGGCATAGGTTGGGCAGAGAAGCTGTGGCTGCCCCATCCCTGGAAGTGTCCAGTGCCAGATTGGATGGGGCTTGGAGCAACTTGGGCTGGTGGAAAGTGTCCCTGCCCGTGACAGGGGGTGCAATGAGATGATCTTTAAGGTCCCTTCTGATGCAAACCGTTCCATGATTCTATGAAAACCTCCCAGCCTGCTGTGCCTTTGGGTCCAGCTGATCCTTTGGTGTCAGAGACCCATCCGGGAGGGAAACAGCCACATTATTTGCCTCTTATCCCACTGGTTTGTCAAAGCAGGCAGCAAAATTCCCTAAAAAATCAATTAAAAATGTAAAACCTCCCTTGGCCTCACAGAGCTGCAGGGTTGGTGCATCCTGAGTGAAGCAGAGCACCACGTGCACACTCACTGTGGCTTATGTGCTTTAGTAACCCATCAATTTACCCTTATAAATGTATTTTAACCCAAAACTATTTTAATGTTGTTGTTTCCCCTTCTGGGCTCTGATAACACCAAAGTCACATACATAAATGACCCCAAAGGGCTGCAGCCTCCTGTTCTGCACACAGAGCCTGCCTGGGAGAAAGCAACAGGACACAAAGGTTGGTGTAATCCTGAAATACCTGAAGAACAGGGCACAGAATGGGGGATTTATCACCTGCTCTGGCTGGGGCTGTGCAAGCCATGGTGTCACTGGGAGAAATTCCAGTACTGAGAGCAAACAACCCAACCCTGCTGGGGCTCTTGGGCTGGTTTGGTGCTGTTTGGTGGTGCAGGTGTTGCTGCATTGCTGGGCTGGGGATCAGAATGAAGGGAAGGGGGTTTTTAGGGCTCACCTCATCCCACTGTGTGTTGTGGGATGGAGCAGGGTCACTGGCACTGGGGACATGAACCATGGATGGTGTGAGGCAGGATCAGACCACTCCATGTGCCCTGGCACCAGGCTGTGCCAGCACACCATGGACACATGGGCTGTGATAGTGAGGACCCATAACTCCTCCCTGTCTCCTTCAGCCGGTGGGCTCACACGGTCCTGGAGCAGGACACAGCCCCCACATCTAACCTGGTGTGTCCCAGGACACGTGTGTGCACCACAGAGCCTTGATGCAGCTGGAAAACTCATCCCCCATCCCAGGAGGGGAAGGGCTGGATTGGATCCCCCCAACCTGGAGCCAAGAGGGCAGGTTGGAGTGCAGCACAGGGCACAGGGACATCGGTGTCCTTATCTTGGCTGTCCTTATCACAGCTGGGCACACGTGCCGAGTGCCGTGGAAAGGGAACACCGCAGAGCAGTCGGGCAGATGGGGATCACAAAGCACCCAGTGTCTCATCACCTCCCTTTTCCAGCCCGTGTCCTGCGAGGGGACAATTAAAAGGTCTCCCCTGAGTGTGACACGTGGCGTGGGGACTCCCAAAGCCGCCCTGCCCTGTTCCCCCCACATCCCCCTCCAGGCTGTGCTGCTGCAGGGGTGGTGCTGCTCCTGCCCCTGCTGGGACAGCAGGCTGGTGGCAGCTGTGTCCCCTGGCCCCTCCTGCCCTGCTGCTGTGGATGAGAAGGCAATTCCCACTGGGATGAGGCAAGCTCCAGGTGCAGAGGGTGAGGAGTGGGCAGCACTTCTGTGCGGGTGGAGCCAGGGGTGCTGCTGGTGTGTGCACAGTCCCGAGGGTGTGCTGGGCTCACCCAGGCTCCATGTGCCTTCCCGGTGCCCAAACCCTTGTGCTGGCATTTTGGCTCTGCCATGTAGCACCTCCTGACACCCTTTATGCCAGGAAACATCCCCCAAGCTCTAGAGTGACCCTAAACCAAGGCCTGGGGCAGCCCTGGGTGCTCCCACCTGCTAAATGCCCACTCTATCGATATTCCAGATTGGAATATTTATCCAACACCCCTCCTGCATAAATGGACCTCTTCATCCTTCCTGATGGACCTGACCAACATATTTACACGGCCCAGGTATGGGCATGGCCATGTGGGGGAGACTCCAGTGCATGTCCCACTGTGCCAGGGGAAATCACTGTGCTGGTCTCTCCCATCACCTCATCCCGCAGCCAAATCCTCCCTGGAAGTGGCCCCGGGCCTGCCCCAGCCATGCACGGCCTGATGAGCTGGCCCAGCTCCCAGCTCCTGGCCAGGATCAGGCAGGGTCAGGCTCTGCTCCATGCAGGAAATGTCCCCCTGCACCCCACACCCCATCCTCCCAAGCCCAGGGGCTCTCTCTGCACTGTCAGGGCTGTGCTGCAGCATCTTCTCTCACCCTCTTACCCCACTGGGCTACACCAGAGCAGTGGGATTTCATGCTGCCCGAGCTCCTTGGGTGTCTCAGCATCCTCCTCTTCCTCAGGGGCAGTTATGGAGCCATGCCAGCCAGGGGGGCATCCCTGAGAGGTGAGGTTTGCGTGGTGTGGTGGGAGATGGGACAGATCCTGGCACGGGGGAAAGAGCAATGAGGCTCTGTGACAGCCCCAGCCTGGGCTGCAGGGCAGGAGGAGGGGCAGGATTCTGGGAGAGCCCAGCATGGTTTTTTCTTCCTAAGCAGAAGTGCCCCATCTGGCACTCACTGGCAGAGCTGGATTTGGCTCTGAGCCCTGTCACAGGTGTGCTGACCCCGATGCTGAGGGACATCCTGGCGGGGGATGCAGGACTTGGTGTGTGTAGGGGCAGGCTCAGCAGTGACCATGCTCCATCCCAGAGGCTGCAGGCAGCACAGGCTCCTGCTGGCAGCTCCACTCAGGAGAAAACCTTGGGCAGAACATTAAGCTTTACCCACAGCAGCCTGGAGTCAAATGCAGGCAGCACCAACCTGCAATGAGAACAGAGAGAGGAAAAACCATCACAACCCTTTTGGTCCCACAGCTCCTGGTGGCACAAGCTGGGGGGTTGGGAGAAGCCCTGTGACCACCCCACAACTTGCCAGGGAGTGCCTGGTGAGGTTCAGTGTGATGGACTAAAGACACAGGCTCAGGCTTTGTCAAGCAACAACAGGCAAAAATCACTTCATCAGCAGCAGGCTTATCTTTACACTCCTTTTCTTCTGTCCACACTCATCTGTGCTACATCTCCCTGGCTACGTGTTCTTGTCCACAAGTCTCAGCCTGCCTTCTGATGGGTGGTCAGCATCCCTCCTCGTGCTGGAAAGTCTCTAAACACATCTTGTTATTCACAGTTGTTTTTCTCCTTCTTCTGCTTTCCCAGGCCTGGTACAAGGTCACAGGTGTATTTTTTCTGCTTTTCCATGCCTACAGCAGCATCCTCTCAAGGCCAAAGCTGCCCACAGCCCAACCCTCCTCCACAGTTCAGGGGATGGGGGAGCAGTGGGGACTCCCTGCTCTGAGAATAGTGGAGGAAAGGGAACAAAGCAGCAGCAACTGATGGGGCTAATGAGAGGGTGGATTTCCCCAGTTATAGGATAATGCCAGTAATCCCAGCTTCCGAAGGTTTAGGCAAGAGACAACTGCTGTGGGATGAGCCTTCCTCCCACCCACGTGATGGTGAGGAGCCCAATGCCTTCGCTGTGAACTGGGGAGCAGAGCAGCTCCCAGCCTGCCCAGAGACACACACCCCAGCACCCAAACCCCCTGAGCACCCTCCCCTAAAACCCACCCGCTGCCCCAGGGGACATGGAGCCCCCAGTCCACACCAGTCCCAGCCACCAGCACCTGCCTGGAGGCAGGAACCAGCTGGGTTTGGCACTTACCTGGGGCTGTGGGAGCTGCCAGGAGACCCTCACAGGGAAGAGTTTATCCCTAATATCCCATCTATCCCTGCCCTCTGTCAGTGGGAATCCATTCCCCTTTCCCTGTTGCTCCACACCCTTGTCCCAAGTCCCTCTCCATCTCTCCTGGAGCCCCTTCAGGCACTGGAAGGGACTCTCAGGTCTCCCTGGAGCCTTCTCCTCTCCAGGTGAACACCCTCAGCTCTCCCAGCCTGGCTCCAGAGCAGAGGGACTCCAGCCCTCACAACCTCTCCGTGGTCTCCTCTGAACTTACTCCAGCAGTTCCATGTCCTCCTGATGTTGGGATCCCAGAGCTGGAGGCAGCTCTGCAGGTGGGTTCTCACCTGAGCAGGGCAGAGGGGCAGAATCCCCCACTCACCTGCTGCCCACGCTGTGGGATGAGCACAGGATGGAGTTGGATTTCTGGTCTGCAAACTCACATTTCCAAGTTGTGTTGAGCTTCTCCTCCACCAACACCCCCAAACCCTCCTCCCCGGGGCTTCTCTCCCTCCATTCCCTGCCCAGCCTGTGTTTGTGCCCGTCCCCTGAGCCTCTCCTGGCTCACCTGCCCACCCGGGATGGCCTCGGGGTGGATGGGCTGAGGTCTAACACAACAAAACCTGCCAGGATAAAACGAATCAT
This sequence comes from Formicarius rufipectus, assembly GCA_013399695.1. NCBI lineage: Eukaryota > Metazoa > Chordata > Aves > Passeriformes > Formicariidae > Formicarius > Formicarius rufipectus. The sequence continues at coordinate 57,711 of VXAU01003715.1, read as the reverse complement.
CAGCTAAATAACTACCAGGCAATTATTGCCATTAGCCATGCCGACCATCTCCAATCCCCTGGGCATTAATGGGGGGTGGAGGGCACCTGACCCCTCCCAGGGGTGGCTCACCTGTGACGGTGGTGAGGATGCACTTCCTCACGTCGCCCTTCGCCCTCCGTCACGGGCAGCACCCGCCGAGCACGAGCCAGGACGGCAGCACCCAACCCCAAATGAGCAGGTTGGCTTCAAAGGCTCCCTTCCTCTTTGGAAAGACACATTCCCAAACCCCAGAGCTGCCTGGGGTAGGAACAACCCCGGCGACACGTGCTCCGCTGTCCCTCGAGGGTGGTTGTCACCGTGGGGCAGGGCCGTGTCCCTCCTGCTGTCCCACCATCCTCAGTTTTAGGGGGTTTACAGCCTCCTTTTCTCAACTAAAACACCCCCAGGCAGATAAGCATCCTTTGAGGGAGTGAGTCCTCCTGAGCCCTGCAATAAAACCCCTCTCGGAAGGGAGATTACCCCCTGAACCTTTAGCCTTTGCCAGGACCATCAAGGGCTGCGGGGAAGGAGGAGCAGAGGAAGAAACTGGCTCAACTCGTTACACTGGTGACATTTGAAAAGGGTGGTTAGTAAGTGGCACGTTAACATTATGTCCAGTCTTTAAGGAATGCATCCAGGATTCATCAGGGGAGCAGTAGTTACGTGAGTCACGCTGTGGACATGCGGATTTAACTGGGATTTCAAGCCCAAGCGACCTGTAATTGCCTATTAGTAGAGGGATGCTTAAAGTTAATCAGCTGTTCCAGCCACGCCGGCTGGAGGGGGGAAGGGAGGAGGGCTGGAGGGGTGTCCTGCATCCAGCCCCTCCTTGGATTACAAGGCAAAAATATAGGCCAGGCAAACAGCCCGGGGGATGTGCTGCGTGGTGGCTTCTCCTTGGAAGGCAGGGTGACACTGCTCCTGCTGCACCCGGGGCTTGACAGCGGCAAGATAAGGAGGGTAAATACACCGTGGTGGTGGAGAGGGCAATGATCAACCACCCCAGTCAGCCGGCTCCACGCAGGGCTAAGTCCCCATCCGTCAGCAGAGGGAAACCTCCTGGCCAGGAGGGAATGGTTATGGCACTCGGAAAGAACGATGGGAGCTGCTGGGAATGGAAATGCGTGTTCCTGCTTGTATGGGAGAGAGATAACACATCACACACCGCCCTGCGCCGCCCCGGGCGCCGCTCCAGCCTCTCGCCTGTCTCCAGAGCTGCGGTCACACCTACAGGCGCTCGTCTCTCCTGGGAATGTCAGTATTTTCCTTTGGCATCGCTGCTGGGATGTGCAGTGGGTCAGGGCAGGGGGGTGCAAGGGCACCCTGTCCTTGGTTCGTGTCACAGCTCGGTTGTGCAACACCTCGAGGCTGCAACGACAATTGACTTCTTTTCCTTCTTCCTCAAGGGAACGCCTTTGCGACGGCTGTCAGTCATTCCCCGGAATACTTTGGGCTGCCAGCAGAGGATTTCAATCAAATTTGTCAGAGCCATCACGTTTCTACAAGCTGAAATGGGATCCACCCAGGTGAGGAAGCAGCAAACCCGCAGCGACTTCCACCCCAGCAGCAGCTCGGCACAAACAGCTCCCTCCTCCAAAGAAAAGGAGCAGGGGAGAGCAGGCACCCTGCACATGGGGATTTTGGGCACAGCTGGAATGTTGTGGAGCAGGCAAGAGGCTCTGCATGAGTTGATCTCTTCTTGTGATTGCTCCGAAGGGAAGGGAATGCCTGAGCTGCCCATTCCAGGCTGGATGCAAAAAGCCAGATGTGGGAGAAGGTGGTTGAGTCAGGAAAATCGTGGAGACGACAGCCAGAAAGCCTGTGGTGACCTGAGTTTGGGGCTGAACAGTGCAAATACTCCATGTACAGAGGGAAAAAAAATGTCTTTTAAATGGTCCTCCACCTCCACACACAGAAGGCTCTTCAGCCAGAGGGTGGTTGGGCACTGGAACAGGTTTCCCAGGGAAGTGGTCACAGCACCAAGTCTGCCAGAGGTCAAGAAATATTTGGAGACACAGTTGGGGCTGTCCTTGATGATCCATGTGCTTCCCTTCCAACTCAGGGTATTCCATGTTTCCAACACGAGCCGAAATCCTCTTTGGAACAGAAAAGCCTGAACCAGAACCTCTGACAGCAGTGCCAGGAGATCAGATCAGAGGGTTCAATGGCAGAGCAGCCCACCTTTCTCACCATCAGCCTTCACCCTCCCCGGGCTCAGGACCAGGCAGGGTGGGCTGTGCCATCCCCTCAGGGATCAGGACCAGGCAGGGTGGGCTGTGCCATCCCCCAGGGATCAGGACCAGGCAGGGTGGGNCCACCTTTCTCAGGTGGGCTGTGCCATCCCCCAGGGATCAGGACCAGGCAGGGTGGGCTGTGCCATCCCCTCAGGGATCAGGACCAGGCAGGGTGGGCTGTGCCATCCCCCAGGGATCAGGACCAGGCAGGGTGGGCTGTGCCATCCCCTCAGGGATCAGGACCAGGCAGGGTGGGCTGTGCCATCCTCCGGCAGCTCAGCCCCATCCCTGGAGCAAACTGCCCTCCCAGGACGTCCAATATCAATGGAGCATTTGTCTCGTGCTTGGCACCAGGCTCTGGAGCACAAGGGCCCGTGTGCTGGATCGCCCAAACACGGCTATAAATGGCAAGAGGAGCTGCACAGACAGACTGTTCTCTCATGCTGCAGGAGCTCGAATAGCACAGTTAACACCCGCGCTGCCCGAGCGGCTCCCGAGGAGGAGGAGGAGGGCAGCCGGGGAAGAAACGCTGGCACACCACAAGGAAAAAAAGCTAAATAGAGAGATTAAAATAAAATCTAAATGCCATGCTGGGTCTAGCAACCCGCCTGCACAGAGCTGGTGCCACCCTCGGCACGGGGCCAGCAGATTAAGGACGGCTGGGAGCGGGGAGGTTGGAGCAAGATGCTTCTTGCATTCTGGAGTCAAGACAAATTCCTGCCGTTTCAGTGACTTTTGGAGCACGGCCAGATGTCCTTCCAGGAGAAAAAGCTGCAGCTGTGAGAGCTGCATCGGCAGCCCTGGAAGTGATCTTGCTGCTGCAAGGCTGAGTGTTCCTGGAGGCGTCTCCAGGCATCGATCACAGCCCAGCCAGCCCTCTGCAGAGGAGCTGTGGGCACGTGCTGTACTGTACCACGGGGCTGTGGCGTGGGCTACTCCACTCCCCACTCCAGTTACACGAGCTGGGCACTGCCCAGACCACTAGGCTAAATATAGGGAACTATATTTATAAGGAGTTACTATAAAGGAACAGCCCAGCACACGTCTGTCCTCAGAGCAGAGCTCCAGAGCCAAGCACTGGAGCACCAACCATCACTAGAGTCCAAACTTCACCCACCAGACCCTCAGGCACATCCTGACTTATCCATCACCCTCTGCTCAAAGAGGAAAAGAATGACAGACTACAGGCTGTGAGAAAATATATAGGTATTTTTTTTTATTTGACATTTAACAAAAGAGGGCTGTAAACATTGATAGCTCCTTTCTGATCACAACTAGTACTTTCCACCAACATCCTTTTGTATGGTCTGATCCGCTCCAACAATGCTGAGCCGACTCTGTCAGGGCTTTTGCTGCTCTGCTCAGGGTCACAAATCCAGAGGCAGCTTATTCACCACAGCATCAACAGCATCAACCACCCACACTGAAGACAGCTGATGGTCTAAGATGCTTTAGAGCTGCTTCCATCCATGAGAAACACTCAGGGAAGGCAGGAGACTGTGCTGCGTTTGTGCCAGGAAACAGGGGAGAAACATCTCTAGACACAGCAGGTTTGGAGAGAAATCAGCTCTGCAAAGGCAGAGCCCAACTCGAGCAGGCAACAGGGACTCACACAGGGCCAGCCCAGCAAGAACATCCCAGCCCTGCTGTCAGAGGGAAGCTTTGGTCCCAGACAGGAAAAATTTGGAGATACAGAGCCAGCAAGTTTGTCCCAAAGAGGGACGGGCACATCGTCAGCTCCATTGTTGCAGTGGAACCAGAACTGCCTGGAGCTTGACAAGGGGAAGTGAAACTTCATCTTGGGCTGGAGGGCAGCCAGAGCTGGAGGAGCCTGCACCCAGCTGCCAGCCATCCCACGGGAATCTGGCCTGAACAGCAGCAGAAACGAGCTTGTTCTGGGGAGAAAAGCCTTCCAGAGCCTCTCACCCTCCCCTTTTCCAAGAAGAACCACACTGCAGGTGGGTCAGCTACACACGGTATCCAAGCTTTAACTACTCAAACCACCTTTTTTGCTCCTTACAAGCACCAGCAGGGAATGAAGCTGTGGAAAAGCAGCAGGGAGAGCCTCCCAAGTGCCATTCCCATGGCAGGGACCTCAGCTCAGCACCTCAGGCCACCCTCCCCCTCCAGCAACACGAGGAGCACCAGGAAAAGGGAAGATGCACAACACTCCAGAGCAGTGTTATAAATAGAAACCTCCCTCAGCTGTAGGAGTGACCTGCCAACAGCTACACAATTCCTGGGATTTGAAGCTGCTTCAGAGAGAGGGATGGAGCAGCCTGATGTACAAGGAGCATCTGGGCAGAGCTCAGCTCAGTCCCTTCGAGGTCACCGGTTGGTTCTGAGCCTGGTTTATGCTGAGAGTCATCACCACACTCCCCAAAAGGACAAGCAAATAAAAATAACCCAACAGATTTGAATACACTGTATTTATTTGTAACAGATTCTAAAGAATCTAGTGAGTCTATGTCAAGCCCATTGCATGACAAGTGATACAGGTGTAGGAAAAAAAAGACATTTAAAACAAAAACAAAAAAAATATCAAGTGCCATTCAAGCTACTGGAATCTTCCAATTGCCCCCTCTCACAGGAGGCAGCACAGTATCACTGCAAGGTCTAGAAAAAGTCAGATTCAACCCATTCACAAGAGTCCCACCACACACACTCCATAAATCCAAAGTGCAATCTCAATGGGAAGCCACCCTGACAAGCTGTTGGCTGTAGGGAATCTTTTAGGGCACCTCAAAGGGAAGGAGGGAATCTTGGTTTAGTGTGTCATCTACGTGTCTGTGGGGAAGGGCAGCCTGTAAAAATCATGCTACATGGCATCTATGTTCATCTGAGGTTTAAAATGCAAGGAAAAAAGAAACCATCTCCCCTCGAAGCCATGCAGGTGGCACACTGAGGCTCCCAAAAGCAGCCCTTCAACCAGTTTTACCTGGCACTGGAAAATCTCCCACCACTGAGGCTCTGGGGAGTTGTGGGGCTGCAGCAGAGCTGACACAACAGCCCTGGCCACGGAGGCAGAGCTGCTCTGCAGGGGAGGGAGCGAAGCTGGACCAGTTTCCCCTCGGTTAGTCCATGTTAAGCACAAGAGCCACCCCCCCACCCCTGACTCCCAACATCACCCCTACCCCAAGAAAGGTACCAATCTGGCTATGCACATTCCAAGGATCTAGTCTTTATTTAGAGCATTCAATCTGCCCAGCTATTACAGTTTTGTCACAAAAAAAAAAATAAACAAAACCCACAAACAAAAAAAAAAGTTAGTAAAGGTACTTTGAGTACGTCAACCTCGGAGGAAGCACCACGGGAGCCATCCCTGGGGAATGCCTGCTGCCTGCCCATCTCTCCCCCTGGGCACAGTCCAGTCTGAGATGTTCCAGGGGCACAGCAATCCAGGCACCTCCATGAAAAGCTTCTATGCTCCAGACACCCACAACAACCTCAAAGCCACGCTGGACTAAGAGAACCAAACCCTCAAAGCACAGGAGGGTCTGTTTAAAAGACTTTTTCTTTCCCCTCCCTCCCCACCCAAGGCCAACTAACTTTGCCCCCCTCCAAGCTCCATCTCTAGCTAGAGAATGAATTTAAAATGCTAATGAAATCACATGGCTGGGAATAGGCTGCTTTGGAAGACAGGACCTGCCCAAGGGAAGATGTCCAGCCTGGAAGAACTCTGCCCATCTCCTTGGAGGACACAGGCTCCAGCAACAGCTGGAAAGAACTGACTAGAGAACTGGATGGTTTGTGCTTCAAAGGACAAGCCTCATCTTCCTCGATAACCCAGCTGACCTCTGGCTTTGTGCATTAAAACCACACTGCATGCCAAAAAAACCCCCAAATAAAAGTAGGAAGAGCAGCATTTCAAATTCCCCTAGAAAACACAGGATTAGGTATGGCAGCCTGGGGCAGGCTCCTGGACAGATCATTTGCCTTGTCAGTTAGGAACACGACTATATTTTGGCACTGCAGACTTGGGAGCTTGAAGAAATCCACATGCAGGTCCCTTTGCTGCCTTTTTTTCCATAAAGCTCTGCACAGCATTTTCCACCATGCACTCCCCCC
>VXAU01003715.1:6532-50731 GCA_013399695.1 Formicarius rufipectus | reverse complement strand
CAAAGGAATTAGCCACTCAGGCTTCTGTCGGCAGAAACCACGAGTTTGCACACCCATAACACCTCCTGCACTAAAAGAAAAACACAATTCAGATCCATTTCAGGGCAGTGCAGCTCTACCTTAGCATAATTCTACANTGGATTTTTTGTTTTTGTCCCCCATCCCACCCTCCCAACCCACCAAGGCAAGGAAATACCTTGGAGAACAGACCCTGGAGTTTGTCCTGGCTCAGTTACAGGGAAGCCACGTGGGGTAAGACTGATTGCAAGGCAGGAAGGGCTGCACGTGGGTGACGTAGTAGTTGAAGTTTATTTCACTGACGTAAGGGGCTGGCTGGTAGTAGCAGGTAACGTTTGTGACGGTGGGGATGATGTTCTGCTCAGCCAGGACCCTCACAGCCAGCATGGCAATGAGGTTCAGGGTCTGCCTCCTCTCGTGTCCCATGAGGCAGACCGTGCTCTCATTGACCACCCTGTGGAGGGTCATCAAATAGTCATATCTGTTGCTCTCCATCCCAACAAAGTGGCTCTGGAGGTAACATTCCAGCTTCCTCAGCTGCTCACCAATGTCAGAGAAGTCTATGAAAAACCTGGAGCACATGTACCTCTGTAGTGCCTTCATATCCACTTCTGACTTGGGTTTAAAGCCCCGCACCAAGAGGTTGCAGTACTTGAGGAGCCCCCCACCCCGGATCTCCTCGGGGTTCCTGGTGGCGATGACCCTGTTCCGCAGGTGGTCCATGGCCTCCTCGAAGTCCCCGTACATGCTCTCCCCGGTGACCGTGGGGTGGAAGTTCTCAGCCATGGGGTTCTGGGAGCACTCCCCGAACAGCAGGAGCGAGTCCAGGATGATCTGGAAGGAGTCCACGCTGAACTCGAACTGCCGCCGGAGAGAGTCCACGAACTTGAGCTCCACGTTCTTCCCGCTGTTGTTGGAGAGCGAGATGAGGCTCCAGCGGTCTGTCTCGTTGCACACCTTCACCAGCTTCTGCACGTAGGCCTCCTTCAGGGTCATGGGGGTGATCTTGTCCTTGTTGACACCCTCGGGGAGGAAGTCAAGCAGGCAATCCATGACCACGTCCTTAACGAGCTGGAAAACGTCTTCTGTCTTCAGGTCCACGCCGAAGATGAGGTCCAGGTCTTTGTACCCCAAGCCACTGTCTTGATGCAGGACATGACTGGCTGCTGAGCCATTCAACCTGACATTGTGGACTGTGATTCCTTTCTTCTCCAGGCGACTACGGACAACCTGAGACACAAAGAGAGGCAGTGAGAGGCAAGAAGGAATCCTTGGAGCAGCCTGGTGACAGCAGGATTCACTCCCTGGGCTTATATGGGTCACTCCAGTGCAAGACAGTGAAATAAAAAGCTAATCCATCAGAAATAGGTCACTTTGGAAAGCATCCCAAGTCCTGCCAGCAGCTGGGGGTGGTTCTCCTGGACTTATTTCCTCGCATTAGAGGGCTCTGACTGCACATGAGGAGCTGTTCTGCTGCCAGCACAGTGTCTGCTCTCCCCTGCCTTCCTCACGCTGAAAGGGAGAGGCGCCCTGACCCCATTTTTGGTGTGGTCTCTGCCCCCTTCACCCCCTCACAGTCCCAGCCATCAAGCCAAGTCCAGCCAACCCCAAAGTGACCCCAACCAGGAGGCAGCAGCAGCACAGCCTGCAGCAGTCCCTGTGGATTTAATCAGGGTGGCTCACTCCTTTTAGCCACCCCCTTCAGCCTGTCAAGCCTCATTAAAGGCAAATCAAGATGCCAGAACTGCTCAAAAGCCCCAGCCAGGCGTATGCAAGTTCATGTCCCAACTAGTAAGTGTATCCTAACAATTTCCAGTGTGTCAGAGCTTCGTGCTGAGCTTGGCAGGCTATCAAGCACAAGAGGCAGCTTTCATCTGACGGGTGTTACTGCAGTGATTTTAATGCTGCCTGCTCAGTCCTGGCACACCCACCAGTCCCTCCAAAGCTTTGTTCATTTAGAGAGAAGCTGAATCACCTGCCTGATTACTTAACAAGCAGGAGGCTAAAATAACCCCCAAGACCATAAAATAAACTCTCTGGACACCAGCTTATAATTTGAGTTTAACTCATCTTAAAGATCCCAGGAAGATTAAGTCCACATCTTCCACCAGAAGCTCTTCCCACCTCTCATCCCTGCTTTCATGTTGCTCTCCAACAATTACCCCTTCCCCTGGGAGTCCCAGCTAACCAGCCTGAAGCAAGGCAAGGGCTTGAAAGAGCCAAAGCTTGGGACACAAAAGGACAAACTGTATCACCAAGAGCCAGTCCAACCGGGCCCTTCAGCCCTGCCAGGCTGCCCTAGTTTGAGAGGCCCCACAAATTCTGGGGTTTGGCAACCCAGAATCTGAGTTTTAATCCAAAACTTTATCATCAGGAAGGCCAAACCCTCTTCTTGGTTGAGCAGACAGCTCTGGGGGAGATCAGAGCACTACAGCTGTAAAACTGCTCCTGCCCAGGTTTTGTTTAGAAAGAACAAAAACAAAAAAAAGTGCAGAACTGCAGCACAAACCCCTCATTATGCCACAGACCCCTCGGCAACCAAACCAAGGGCCACCAGCAAGTTCTGCTGCCTCTGCAAAAAAAACATCTCAGAACAACCCCATGGATGTTTTTGCACTTAAGAGGTTGTTGAGGCTCACAGTGCAGCTTCCCTGCTGGTGTTTCCCCTTTCTCCCTGACACAAGCCATCCCTGCTCAGGCTAGAAACATGCTTGGGCTCCTTGCCAAGCCAGTGGTGACAGTCACATGTCAGGCGACCAGTTAACCAGGGAACTCTCCACCATTGGGAGTCCCAGGTCCCCACCAACACATCCAGTCACACCAGTGGAAGAAGTTGCTTTCTAAAGTCAGATACTTTAAAAAAATTCATTTATTCCTAACCTACACAGGGTTAATCCCTCGAACTGGACAAACATCGTGCAGGGGAGCTCCTGGTCTGTGTCTGCTGCCAACTGGAGTCACTCACCCGGGGCATGGCTCCAGCACTACTCGTGGAGTTAAGAGTTCTGTGCTATTAGGCTTAGAGGGACAAGATATAGGTCACAAAAGTGTTAGATGCAGAGCCAGGCCAAGTGCTTGGTGAAGATCTCTTTCCAGATTAATTTCCTAACCCCAGAGAACATCTGCTTAACCCCTTTCTGAGCACAGCTCAGCACCTGCAGCATTCGAGACCCATAAGCTCCAGGTCTGAACTTCCCAGGTCTGCTCACCTGAAATGTGGGGAAAATCCAACTGCTCAAGTCAGCTCTGCCTCAGATCAGCCCAGAAGGGTCCAACCTGCAGAGCAGCAGGGAGCACAGCACCTTGCTATTCCCTGGGAGCCTCCACCGAGAGGCTCAGCTCCCCAGCTGCAGGCAGTGGGTTCAGGGATGCATTTTTCCCCCCAGAGGGTTGGATATTTCCAGGGTTAGGCAGCTGCTGACCTGCTTCCCAAAACAGCACCTCACCTTCCGTGTGGTTGGGATAATTGAGTCTGACAGCCAGGCAGGAGCAAATCCTGCTGCGTCCTAACTTGCTGCTTCCCACCTCCCACAACAACAACAACAACAACAGGATAAAGAACTGCCTTTTGGGTTACTTGTTCCAGCTTAGTCAGCCCTAAACACAGGGTCTGCCAGCACGGCCGGGCACAATTACAGCCCTCAGTTATTCCATGCTTGAGGTTGCTACTGGCAACATCCTTTTGGGCAGCCCCGACTCCGAATGGCCGCAGTTTTCGTGGAAGCAGAGGGGAATATCTGATGGAATCCCTGATGCTGCACAGAGCTGCGGTCCTGCCCAAGCCCAGGGCAGCGTCCACCCTGCAGGACTCTGTCATTCAGCTTAAAGCTGGAGCAGCCCAAACTCGGCGCTTCTGCCCCCACTAGATGCGGCAGGAGCTCGAGGAATCCCAAACCAGCCGAGCCCTTCCTCCAGCCCGAGCCTTTCAAATGTCACCTTCCCACCTCCCAGGCTTAACTCGAACTATTTCTCAAGCAGCTGAGGCTCCGAAATCCCGGTGATTAGGTTATTGTGAAAGCCAGTTGGGTTTTAGCGCCGTGAATAGGCTTTTTAATTAGAAGCCAACATGCCCGATTTTACATTTGATGAGTCATTACTGGGGAATGAAGTCGCCTCCCAAACATGAATATGCATCAGCTCATTCGAACTACATTGTTAGTTTAATATTAAACACAGTTATTACTTGATGGTTAAACTAACAGGAGCTCGTGAAGTCTCGGGCAGGCTCTGGAGGATACACCAGAGTCCCGAGAAACCAAAGGACATGGACATTTGATCTGGCATCTGAATTAATAAATGCCTCTTCCAACACAAGCCCAACATGTCCACCAGCACGAAGCCATTTCGTGGAAGCAGCCCCAGAAAAAAAAAAAGCCACTTTTATGTCGGCCACACACATTTCACAGCTCTCGGGACACCAAATTAATTCAAAAAGAGGAGGAACAACCTAAGATGGGAGGAAGCTGAGCGGGATCTATGGCAGAAGCCACAGAGGCTCCAGGGATGGGGCATGGATTTTAAAGGCATGTGGGTTTCCCAGGAGTGTCCTTCCAGCTGCAGGCGGTTCCTGCAGTGGGATGAATTCCTGCCAGACCCTCAGGATGGGGAAGTAGGGCCAGTCCCCCCAATGCAGCTTTTAATCCCCCTGGAGCATCCAGGCCAGGCTGGACAGAGCTTGGAGCAACCTGGCCTAGGGGAGGTGTCCCTACCCATGGAAGGGGGCTTGGAAGGAGGGGGTCCTCCCAAACCCCGAGCAGCGTTTGGACACCACTCGGGGACACAGGGTGAGATTTTTGGGGTCGTGCTAAGCAGTGCCAGGGGCTGGGATGACGATCCCCGGGGGTCACCTCCAGCTGAAGGCATCCACGGTATTTAAGGCACTTTGGCACCCAAACCCTGCCCCCGTCCTGCACTCCCCGAGCCGACAGCTCTGCCCATGGCCCGACGGGGGGGAGGCCGAGGGTGCCCGGGCGGGCTGGCTCGGGGCCCAACGGGACGATTAATGTCACCTCAGCACTTTTATTTTCTCCCTGACCCCCGCTGGAACGGGGCAGAGTCCAACACGGCGACAGCGCACGGCGTACACCGCATACACCCCCCCGCTTCCATCACCCACCCCAAAGCCCACCCCAGCCGGGCCGGCCCTCACCTGGACGATGGTGCGGGGCCGCACGGAGAGCGTGGGGAAGTTGCCCCTGCCATGGATGGGCACGGCCTCGCCCAGGATCTGGTCCAGCCGCTGCACCTGCTCCCAGGACAGGACGCTGAAGCGGCTCCCGCACCGCTCNAGGGGCAGTGCGAGGGGGTGGGCGGCGGGAGGGGCGGTGGGTGCCCCCACACAGGCAGTCGCAGCGCCCCTGGCCCAGCCCGACCCGCCCGCCACCGGCTCCACCGAGCGCTGCGCCCGCCCGCGCCGCGCCGGGCCCTATATAGCCCCCGCCCGCGCCCCATTGGCCCGACCCGCCGCCAATCACGGCCCGAGCGCGGCCGCGCGGCAGCCAATCGGCGGGGAGGGGGCNGAGGGAAGGGGGCGGGGGCAATGGTGAAGAAGGGTGGGGCTTCGTGGTGGGGCCACGCCCCCTACGGAGCGCGGGAATCCCGGCGGTGATTGGTGGGGACGGGCACCCCATTGATACCCTATTGATGCCCTGTTGGTACCCTTTGATACCCCATTGATACACTTTGACACCTTATTGATACCCTTTGATACCCTATTGATACCCTATGAGACTCCATTGATGCCCTTTGACACCCCATTGATGCCCTTTGGTGCCCCATTGATACCCCATTGATACCCCTTGATACCCCACTGATGTCCTTTGACACCCCACTGATGCCCTTTGACACCACACTGATGCCCTTTGATATTTCATTGATGCTCTTTGCTACTGCACTAAAGCCCTTCGACACCCCATTGATTCCCTTTGATACCCCATTGATGCCCTTTGATNCATGGCCCGGACCCGCCGCCAATCACGGCCCGAGCGCGGCCGCGCGGCAGCCAATCGGAGGGAAGGGGGCGGGGGCAATGGTGAAGGAGGGTGGGGCTTCGTGGTGGGGCCACGCCCCCTACGGAGCGCGGGAATCCCGGCGGTGATTGGTGGGGACGGGCACCCCATTGATACCCTATTGATGCCCTGTTGGTACCCTTTGATACCCCATTGATACACTTTGACACCTTATTGATACCCTTTGATACCCTATTGATACCCTATGAGACTCCATTGATGCCCTTTGACACCCCATTGATGCCCTTTGGTGCCCCATTGATACCCCATTGATACCCCTTGATACCCCACTGATGCCCTTTGACACCCCACTGATGCCCTTTGACACCACACTGATGCCCTTTGATATTTCATTGATGCTCTTTGCTACTGCACTAAAGCCCTTCGACACCCCATTGATTCCCTTTGATACCCCATTGATGCCCTTTGATGCTGCAGTAATGCCCTTTGATACCGCATTGATACACTTTGGTATGCCATTTATATCTTTTGAAACCCATTGATGCCCTTTGCTGTCCCACTGATGCCCTTTGATACTCCATTGATGCCTTTTGACACCTTACTGATAACCTTTGATATCCCATTGATTCCCTTTNCCCACTGATGTCCTTTGACACCCCACTGATGCCCTTTGACACCACACTGATGCCCTTTGATATTTCATTGATGCTCTTTGCTACTGCACTAAAGCCCTTCGACACCCCATTGATTCCCTTTGATACCCCATTGATGCCCTTTGATGCTGCAGTAATGCCCTTTGATACCCCATTGATACACTTTGGTATGCCATTTATATCTTTTGAAACCCATTGATGCCCTTTGCTGTCCCACTGATGCCCTTTGATACTCCATTGATGCCTTTTGACACCTTACTGATAACCTTTGATATCCCATTGATTCCCTTTGACACCCCATCGATGCCCTTTGACACCCCATTGATTCCCTTTGACACCCCATCGATGCCCTTTGACACCCCATTGATTCCCTTTGACACCCCATTGATAACCTCGGATATCCCATTGATTCCCTTTGACATCCCACTAATTCCCTTTGATACCCCACTGATGCACTTTGACACCCAATTTATTCCCTTTGGCACCTTGTTGATGCCCTTTGACACCCCACTGATGGGTTTTGGTACCCTGTTGATGCCCTTTGATTCCAATTCCTGCCCGTTGATGCCTCAGTGATTCCTCTGATTCCGTTTGATGCCCCTTTGGTGCTCTTTGATGCCCACTGTTCTTCACTGATGCCTATCGATGCCCCACATCCTGGTGCCCCATTGATTCTCTGTGGCCAGCAGCACCCCCAGGGAACCCCTGCAGACCTTTGGGATGCACAGGGTGATACCCCAGGTGACATCCCAGGGTGATGAAGCTCTCCCAGCCCCAGGAGTTCCACCCCAGCCTTAAATCCCATCGCGTGGCTACCCTGCCAGCCAAGCCACCACCTCCTCCTGGGGCCAGACATGTCCCCGGCCACGGGCAGCCCATTTCCTTTCATCCCAACAATTCCCACCCCTTTAAAGAGCTCATTTCTCCGCAGCATTTCCCCCTGCAGACATTCCCAGCAGGCACCTCCCCACCAAGCTGGTGCCCAATGCCCTGCGGAGCCACGGATGGATGGGCACAACTCCAGGCTCTGCTGCTGCAGCTGCTGCTCCCTTTCCTTCAGTTCCTGCTTGGAACTGGGATACATCCTTAAAAGCCACAAGCCCTGCTGGAAGACAAGCCCAATTTTATTTTTACACCCTCACAGAGTTTTATTGCAGGAGCTCCCCTGAAAGTGTCCCACCTCTCACCCTGGGGCTTTGCAGAACTATTCCAGCTGCAAAGTCTGTCTCTGAAGCCAAGGCCTCTCCCATGTCCCAGGGGTTTGCTGCTGGAAGATTGAGTTGGCAGCAGCAAGAGTAACCGAGTGATGAGGGATCTTGGGGGGAAATGAGGTGCTTAGGAGCATCCACAGCTGAGGGTGGAGGGGACAGGAGGAACAATGAGGTCTGAGCACTGATGACTTCCAAAATCCTGCCCATCCCCTGATGCACCAACAGCCTGAGTGGTCCCCACAGGGGATGGAGGTCTCTCTGCTTGGGTTCCCATGGGGCTGGAGTCCCCTCTGTTGGGGTCTCCACTTGGGGATGCTCCTTGTGCCACGGTGTTTTTCTCTCTGGCTTCCACCTGTGTCATCCCATGACTCCACCAGGCACCTCCATCGGGATTAGAAGCCGCTCCTGGTTACTCCCCATGAGTCTCTGAGCTGCAGGAGGAGGGGAGCCCTGCTGGAAAAGTGATTTTCCAAGGAACTTGATTATAAAATCAGGCAGCTGCCTCCCGTTGCAAAATTCTTTTGGTGCTGTCGGCAATAAAGCTGGATTGGGGAGGGTTTCCCAAGATTCTGAGAGGGACCAAATGGATTTAGGGATCAGGGTCCATGCAGCTGGGGGGATTCAGCAGGAGAAAGGGCTGAGTGGGGGCTGAGCATCCCTCAGGTAGGGCAGTTTGGGAGACCCCACAGCACCCCTGGGTGGTGGGGCAGGATGCGGCCGCGGAGCTGGTGGGATGGACGGGGGGCACTGCAGACCCCTGGTGGGATGAGCCGGTGGTCTGGTGATGAGCTGGAACATCCGGACCGGCGCTGCCCGGCCGAGAGGGACAGGCAGCTGCCGGCGGAGCTGCTCCTTAACATCCATCCCCCACCGATTGTCCCGGAGAGCCGTCGGCAGCGGACCCAGGGCTGGGAACGGCACCCGCGCTGTCTCCTCCCAGCTCAGCAAGGGCCACATCGGGGTTTATTCGTTTGTTTTGTTGGCAATTAAAGAATAATCACCGTCTTGGGGTGAAACGCGGGCGGGTCCTGCCTCGCGGGTGGTGGCACGAGGGTGGCAAAGCCGCTTTGGGGATGAGAGGGTGGGACAGGCGCTGGGCAGGGGGCCGGGGGCTCGGGATGCCACGGCCCCTCTTGTGCCAAGGATCTGGCATCGGCAGCGTCCCGGTGCTGCCCAGGGAGCACCGGGAAATCACCTGGGATGGAGCCGAACGTGCCACAACGTGTGCACGGAGAGGAACGGGGGCCTTCCAGAATTCCAGTCATTTCCAGGGGCATGGAAAGAAGCAGGTGCTGCCAGGGAGGCAGAGGTGGAGCTTCCCCACCTGAGCTGAGCCTAGAGGGGCTCTGCGAACCTTTGGCAGTCCCGTGTGCCCGTGGCTGGATGGTCAGTGGGGGAATGGTGGGGGAAAAGGGCTTGGAAGAACCGTGGGAGCGGGGCAGGAGGTGAAAGCTCAACGTGGAGGTGGAGAGACCTCAGGGACTCCCTGACCCGCGTGGGACCGGATCCGTCCCACTCGGCATTAAGCAGGGCGTGTGCCAACTCCCTGAGCAAGCAGGAGGGACCAAGCCCTTCTCCCGGAGCCACCAACGTCACCCACTGTCGCCCCGGGGGAGCCGCAGCGCTCGCCGTCGGGGTGGGGGCATCGCTGCCGCCCCGCTCCCACGGCAGCCGCCCCGGCAGCGCTCACGTCAGCCGTGTCCGGGCTGTCCCCGTGAGCACGGGGGCTGTCCCCGAGCCCACGGCAGCTGTGCAGGGCGAGGCTGCCCCACGCACACACAGAGAACTGTCCACACACAATGTCTGCTGTCCCCCTCTCCACAGCTGTTCCCACACGCACGCACAGCTGTCCCCACACAGATGTTCACTGTCCCCCCACATACACACAGCTGTCCCCACACAGACACAAACTGTCCCTATGCAGACACGAGCAGTCCCCACACAGACACACAGCTGTTCCCACACAATGTCTCCTGTCCCCCCAGACATCTGTATGTCCCCATACAGATGTTCACTGTCCCCACCCAGATATGAACTGTCCCCACACAGATGTCAGCTGTCCTCACACACACATAGCCGTACCCATACAGACAAGAGACGTGCCCACTCAGACAGGAGCTGTCCCCACGTAGGCATGAACTGTCCCCACACACATACACAGCTGTGCCCGTGCATTTCCCTGCCATCCCCATGCACACACACCACCATCTCCATGCAAACACCCACTGTCCCATGCACACCTGCTGCTGTCCCCACACGCTTGTCACTGTCCCCACACCCACGCTGCCATCCTCACTCACACGCCCGCCTCCACGTGCCCGCTGTGGGTTTAGGAGGTGGAGTCCTTCTCTGTGGCCATGTCCAAATCCTCCCTCAGCAAACACAGTTACTGGACACCTCCCAGTCACTCGGGTTCACTGACCAGCTCCTCTCACTCCCACACAGCCTGTCTCAGAGGTGCCACTGCTGCTTGCTGTCCCCAGACCCTCACTGAGGGGACACCCATGTCTCTGGAGCTCTGCCACCAGCAGCTGTGGTGGCCCCAAGTGGCCACAGTTGTCCAGAGAGGTGGTTTTCCTGTGCTGGTCATGTCAAGGTTGGATTTGGCACAGATACACGGTGAGCATGAGGGGTGTCACTCTCTGCTGTCACTCTCTGATCTCTGCCCAGGGTCATCGTGTCACCATCCAGGACCCCCAGACTCAGCCCCATCCCCAGTTCCCACCTGGAATGGATGAGTGATGGTGCTGGGATGCCCTCACCCTGGAGAGGGGCCACCTGGGAGGCCCTGAGATGAAAGGGAGCGCAGGGTGTCATTACTGCAGGTGACACAGCGCTGGGGAATGGCACCTGTCACCTCCCCTGGCTGCTGCAAAATGCTGCCCGGGGAGTGTGGGGGGACATGGCACCACCAGGGCGTAGGGACAGGGACACAGTGCTGATATGGAGCACCAAAGTGGTCCCAGAGTGGGCAGGGACCTTGGAGCTTCCCTGTGGTGTCACCAGCTGGGGAGGTCCCCATCCCCTGGCAGCATGAACAGTGACCTGTGTGTCCCCGGGCTCAGTGGCTTCCCGGTGACACCACGTGCTGTTTTTCTTGGCATGACTTGTGCCTTTAAAGCCGTGGCAGGGGATGACCCATCTCAGTGCCACTAATTTGAGCCTGGCAGAGAGCACAGCCCCTCCCTTTGCTTTGGGTTTTTGGGCCCCGGGTGAGACCTGAGCAAGGCTGAGGGTGGTGGCAGCTCCAGGATACTTTGTCCCATCCCTGGGAAAGTTGAGGAGCCAGCCAGGAGCTCCACTTTGGGGTGCTGCTGTGCCTGGAGCCAGTGATTTGAGGAGGGATTTCATGGCCTTTCTCAAGTCTCCTTGGTTCCTGCTGGGGCTGTGGGGATGTTTGCTCTCCTCCTGCCACCCACTGCACCCTGAGCTCCATGTCAGACCACAGAGGGAAACAGGCACAGGGAAGACCAATTTTCCTGGCTGGGCCCTTTTCCTGAAGCTACAGAGGCAACAGTTCTTTAATCCCCATGGATGGGGGTTATAGGGAAGAGGTTTAAACACCCTGGCACATGTGTGTGCTGGGACAAGATTGTCCTGCTCAGGATCCCTCTGTTCTTCCTGCCCTTGGTGCCACCACCATGGCCCAAATATGCTTTGTGAGGGGAAGAGGAGGTCACAAGGCATAGGGGAGCCAAATATAGTGAAAAGATATCACCACCAGGACTGTGGATGGGCCTGGGGGGGACAAGCCAGGGCCCATCCACCCCCTGGCCTCGGCACTGCGTGTGCTTTGGCAGTTGCTCAGCGGTGACAGCCCATCCCCGGAGGGATCATTAGTCCTCCCTCATTAAGAAAAGTTACTCACCCTTTAAGACAGAAACAAGAATATCCTGGAAATGCCTCGGTTTGGGGAGCTCTCGCATTAAAGGTGTGACTGAAGCCAAGAGGGCAGCTCTGCACGTGATGCTCTCTGGCACGTGGGCAGGTGAGATTCCCGGGCACTGCCCGGGGCTGCTGTGCTCCTGCTGCTCTCCATGCCCTGGGCTGGACCCAACCCCTCTTGTGCTCCCATCCCTCGAGCTGGGATGGCAAAACTGCTGCTTTCCTCCAGCGGGGACAGAGCCACAGCCTGGCACTGTCTGTTCCTGCCAAACCCTCCTGCTTTGGTGCTGCCGTGCCAGGCACGAGCCACCCTGAGCCCCGTGTGGGGTGCAAGGGTGGCACTCACCCAAGTGACACCTCCGTGTGCCCCACAGCATTGCCCACCCCGTGGGCCCCACGTCATCATCTGCCCCATGTCATTGCCCACCTCATGGGCCCCATGGCACTGTCTATCCCATAGAATCACCTGCCCCGTGGGCCCCATAGTATTGTCTGCCCCATGGCATTGCCTGCCCCATGGACTCCTTAGCATTGCCTGCCCCATGGGCCCCACAGCATCACCTGCCCCATGGGCCCCATGGCATTCCCCACGCCAGGGTCCCCATGGCACCGTCTGCCCTACAGAACACCTGCCCCATGAGCCCCCTGGTATTGTCTATCCCATAGGTTCCATAGCATCACCCACCCTATGAGCCCCATGGCATCACTTGCCCCATAGCATCACCTGCCCCATGGGCCCCATGGCATTCCCCACGCCAGGGTCCCCATGGCACCGTCTGCCCTACAGAACATCTGCCCCCTGGGCCCCCTGGTATTGTCTGCCCCATGGGCCCCATGGAATCACCTGCCCCATGGGCCCCCTGGCATTGCCTGCCCCATGGCATTGCCTGCCCCATGGCATCACCTGCCCCATGGGCACTGTCTGTCCTACAGAATCACCTGCCCCATGGGCCCCCTGGCATTGCCTGCCCCATGGGTCTCACAGCATAACCCAGTCCATGGGTCTCTTGGCATTGCTCACTCCACGGGCCCCACAGCATCACCTGCCCCAGGGCACTGCCTGCCCCACATCCTCAGCCTCTTCATCCTGCCCAGGGATCCCTCAGCAAAGGGGCAATGCCTGGGGCAGGGTGACCTGCCCAAACCCCAGCCCGGGGCCACGGGGGACCCCGGGGTTCAGGTATTTTGGGCAGGTGAGCAACGCGGGCGCTGACGCTCTGCTGGACGGCGGCAGCTGAGTCACGGCCACCTGCTGGCTCAGGGCTTTAATTTGCAGCCATGAAACACATTCCCTCTGCAATCGCCCCAAGGTGAGGGGCTCCGGTTGCCCCGGGCTCTGGGAGGGGTCTTGGTGGAGAGGGGGTAGAGGGTGTAAGGGCTGCTGGGGCTGGGAAGGTGCACCCTGGGGGATTTTTGGGCTGCCCTCACCCAGTCACTCCCTTGAGCCTCTTCCCTGTCTGCCACCGTGGGATGCAGGTGGGAACTGGCTCCTCTCTGAGGGCTCAGCTCCAGCTCATGGGGAAATTCAAGGGAAAAATGTCAGGGCTAAGATGTTCCTGAGCCCCTTCCCCCGGGGATGGAGCCTTTAACCCCCAAAAAACTCTGCTGCAGTGGCAGCACAAGGCAGGTGCTGTCCCCTCCTCCTCAGGGACAACACACCGGGCTGAGGGTGGGCACAGCTGTGCTGGGACACCTGGTTGGCACTCTGGGGCCATGGCAGGGTGATCCATCCCCCTGGAAAAGGACCTTCACCCTGTGAGACCACCGGCCCTTCTCCTCCCAACACACCCTGTGTGGCTCTGGGAGGGATGTGGGAACCCAGGCTCGGTTGAGCCTCCATCTTCACCAAAACTGGGAGTAACTTAAAAAGCTGGGATGAGGTTCCAGTTCTCCCCAAGCCACAGCAGGAAGGGGAGGGGTAATCACCTTTGAAGGTGTGCATGAAGACTCACACTCACCTTGTTCCTCTGGGACAACTGGGACCGTGGGGCAGAGGTAGGAGCCCAAACAGCTGGAAAATACCCCCACTAAAAAGTAACATTAATTTATTAGAATATTTATGATAAAAACCAAGAATCTCTTTACATGTGTTTTTTTTCTTTTCCTTTTTATACAAGAGAATTTCCATTGCTTTTTTTTTTTGTTGTTGGTTTTTTTCCCCTCCTGGAGACAGAGCAGGGCAGCAGGCAGGCGCAGGCAGCGATGTGGGTGCTCACCTCGGCAGAGGCTGGACCCCCGAGGGTCCCAGCAGGATGTGGAGCGGGGTGGGCACGTGGCACAGGTGCCCACCAAGGCAGCGGGGCAGAGGTGACGCGTGGCAAGGCACGGCACAGGGAGGGGGGGAAGCACCCCGAGGATGGAGGGGGGATGAGCACCCTGTGGCATCCACAGCAGAGGGCGGCACGTGGTGGGACGAGGTGATGTGCTCTGACAGGATGCAGGACACCCCTGAGCCCGGGGAGGGCTGCAAATCACTCGGTGACCCCTCCAGCCAAGCCGTGGGGAAAGGTGGGTCCTTCCAAACCCAGGATCCCTGGCACCCCTTGACATCCCCCTCCTGCCAAACTCCCAACCCCAGGATGTCCCCAGTGCTGCTTCTCAGCTCTCCCCCAGCTCCTCTTGGTTGCAAGAGAGATAAATAATCCCATCCCAGGCAGGAGATGCTCCCATGGCACACCCCAGACCCCGTCTTTGGTTAAGGAGCAGCCACTGCCGCTCTGGCAAAGGGTGAGGGGCCAAGGCTGGCGGAGGGTCCCCACGGGGACAGGTGACCGTGGTTCCAGGAGGGATGGAGAGGCTGCTCAAAGAAAGGGGATCCTGGCTCCCCCCTTGCATGGCTCTAGGATATTTATTCGACAAGACCTGGCATGAAATGTGGGGCCAGGGGGGAGGATCCCGGGCACGGTCGGCCCTGTGGGGAAGTGGCCAAGACAGGGAGCAGAGGCACCAGCCCGAGGTCCCTGGGAGGGTCCCGGGGGGAGTGTGTGTGTGTGTGTGCCAGCCTCAGTGCACAGCCTGGCTCCCGTTTTCCCGTATCTGCTCTGGAGCAAGGTGAGGGGGGCAGGTAAAGCACAAGTGGGGAGAGGGGAAACTGTGCCATGAGGGAGCCTCTGTGGACATCCCCGGTCAGAGCCTCCCTGTGCCAGCCACAGCCCCTCCAAGGAGCCACTCGCAGGTCCTGAGTGGGTGGGCACCTCTGGGAGATCCCAGGAAATCGTCCATCTCCCCCAGGCCACGGCACCCGAGGAGCCCGGGGCATCCCGGGGCTCCTTCCCTGCTCATCGGGGCCAGCCCAGGGCTTGCTGGGCAGAGCTGTCCTGGCAATCCCAGTCCATCCAGGACAGTGTCCCCTTCCCAAACCTGGTGTGTAGTGACAGGAAATCAAAAACAGGAGAGCAAAGAACTAACGAATGAACAGAGAGGGAAACGATAACAAGGCTTGGTGCCAGCAGCTACTGCCCCTTGGGGATGAAGGGCTCCCCCTCCTCCTCCTCCGGCTCCGGCCGCGGCCCCGGGTCGCTCAGGCACCGCAGCATCCGCTGGTTGCTTGGGCTGTCGCTGGTCCCCGGGGTGAAGACATCGTCAGTCCCCGGGGAGGAAGGCTCCTTCACCCGCATCACCAGCCCCTCCTCGTCCTCCTCGGGCGAGGGCGGGAGGCCGCTACAGCCCTTGGGCGCCTCGTTCATCAGGTCCACGGACTCGGGGGACTGCGGCGAGGCGGGGTCGATGGTGATGATGGGCAGGTTCTCCGAGTCAGCCTTGGGTTCGTAGGCCAGCGGGTCTGGGGGGGCAGAGAGGAGTCAGGAAGGGAAGGGGAACCTCAGGGACACTCAGGTGATGCATCCCAGATGTTTGGGGCTCCCAGACTCCGGTTTCCTCTGGCCTGATGCCCGATTCTGCTGTGTAATTCCTTTCCCCAGTTTCCACATCCCGGTTCCGTTGGGAAGGGCGAGCCTGCCCTCTGCTGATGGACCGCGGTCTCTGCACCCCTGTCACACGCCTGTCACACCCCGGCACGCTGTCACCACGGCCCCAGAGCAGGAAGGGACACACAGCACAGCAGGAGCCGAGGATGGCAAAGCCAGTGCGTGATGCAGGACCTGGAAGCCCAGACCAACAGGTCCTGGGGCTGAGCACTCCTAGTCCCCTCCCCTGTGGAGGGCAGGGAGAGGCATGGCCAGAGACATGGCTGGAGCAAGCTGAGCTCTAGGGAGACCACTCCACCCAACTTCCAATTAGGAATTGTGCTGAGAAGCAAACTATGTGCTTCTGCTCAGAGCAGCAAATCCCTGGGGCTTGTCTGGATGGGTGTGGGATGGGGATGGGTCAAGGCTGGGGAGCCACAGGGAGCTGGTGAGGTACAGGACAGCCCAACCTCCCAGTGATCTGGGTGCCAGCAGTGACGTTCCTCCCACAGCTCCATCCCACCTACCTGAGCCTATGCGAGCCCGGGACATGGTGGGTGAGTCCAGCCTGTGAGCTGGCACTGTCAGGTAGTTGTTCATCTGGAATCAGAGCACAGGGATTGTCTCATCACGGTGGCCAAGGTACATGGGGAAGGGGAGGGAGGGAACTGATCCCAGGCCACAGGGATGAGCAAGGAGCAGCAGTGGGATGCAGAGGATGCAAGCAGGCATCCTCCCAGCCGTACTGCAGGGACTTGCTCAGAGCCTGGGGCAGAGACACTCAAGGTCTGGGGTCACCCACTGTCATCCAAACCTCAGCTCCCTCCCTGTGCTGGACACTCATGTCCTTCCCTGGCTGGGAAGCACCCCTGTCCCCCTCATCCCCCCCAACCTGTGGCAACATCCCAGCTCCAGCATCCCCCTGACACCTTTTGTTCCAGCTGCCGGGCCTTCGCTCTCCTCAGGAGCATCTGGTTCCAGGCCTCCTCATAGGGGTCAGCCACGAGCGTGTGCCGGTTGTAGGATCGCAGCTGGGAAGAGATCCCAAGGAAAGAAGACGTTAAAATCCCACATGGAAAGGGGATGAAGGTCACAGCCCTGTTTTCCCTGGAGATGGATGAAACAGCCACCAGTGGGCAGAGCAGCTCCAGTCAAGCTGATGGTTCATCCCTTGTGTGCCATGGGATACCTGATCCTGACCACCTTGGCTCAGAGAGGGTTTAAAGGCTAAGCTTAGCCTTTGACCAAGCCAGCCTTCCCCTCAGACTATGCCAGCACCATCCCAGAAGGAAAAGCCTCCTGGGGAGGGAGAGGCAGGCCAGGAACACAAGGAGCAGGGACTCCATGGGTGAAGAGCCCAGCTGAGGGTTTCTGGTGGGGAGTGATCCTGGCCACCCTCAGTGAGGCAAAGGGGACATACACAGTGCCAGGGGACACCTCACCCTCAGCCTGGTTTTCTGCAGGTTGGTGCGGAGGATTTTCCGGATCTCCTCCTCCTTGTCCTTGGACAGGGCCGGGAGGATGCGCTCCACAGGGAGGGTCTTGGGGTGGATATTCCTGCGTGGACAGACAAGACTCAGTGACACCACAATAGCCATGCAGGACCCGAGGGCTGCTTGCCCTGTGGCCACTAGCAGGGAGCACTCAGGGTCCCACAGGGCTGGGAACTCACTGGATGGAGACGGTGGACACAGCAGAGGGGATCTTGCCTATGCCCCCACTCTCCAAAAGCTCGATGGCCTGCTTCCTCTCCATCTTGTTGAAGAAAGAAAGGAGTGGGTGCTCCTTGGAGCGCTCCCCTGCAATCAGGCACTTCTTCACATACTTCTCGTCAAAGCGGTTCAGCCTTCCCGAGGATGTGGGGAAAGGAGAAGCAGTGACAGATCAGACCTCTCTCTGTCCCAGCACCTGCTCTTTGCTCCCCATCCCTGGCCCAGGACAGCAGTGGTGGCATCAGTTCCCTCCAGCACAGCTCAGACCAAGCTTCCCTGAATCCCTCCTGAGCCAGACAGACTCCAAAGCACCCAGCAGCTGTTCACACCCACTATAGACAGTCCTGAGCTCCTGCAGGGACTGGCCACCAGCAGCTCTCACCCTGCTATGGTGAAGAGGTGCAGCCCTGCAGATTCATCTCAGGGAGAGTGTGGGTGGACATTACAGCCTGAGGAAAAACTCTTCATGGGGCTGAGAAACCTTCTGGGTGATGATTCAAACCCTTCCCCAGCCACCAACCCTCCACACTCACTTGTCCTTCCAGTGGTGATGCCCATAGTGACCACAGATGTCCTCGATCCCCGTCAGAAGGTGATCCAAGAACTGGAAGAGAAAGTTGAAGGCATCAGCAGCTTGGAGGGCTGTTGCCCACCCTCTCCCCACCCCAACACCCACGCTGACACAGGGTTAAGGCACTCAGAGGATGCAAAATCAGGGCCTCAGGAGGGCAGGACAGACCTACACAGCCAGGCTACAGCTCTACCAGGCACAGGGGAGGTCTGGGTCGGAGCGGGCACTGGATGACACAGACAGGGGAGAGGCCTTGCTTTGTCCCCCCCTTACCTTGGGCACTGATTTAGGGGCAGGTCCTGCTCTGTGAACCCGCCTGGTTAGAGCGGTGGAGGTGGCAGAAGCAGAGAGAGAGCAGAGGGCTAAGGCGGCGATGAGAAGTGTGCCGGGAGGGCCGGCCAGAGCAGCGCGTTACCTGCGTGTGGATCTCTTCATTGATGGAGTGTTTGGTCTCTTGCTTCTTCTTCACAGCCAGTAGATCCACCAGGGGCCGGATGGTCATGCCCTAGGGAAGGGGAAGAGGGGGTTAGATCTCTCCCCCAGGCACAGAGGTGCAAGCAGGATGGGTTCAGCACAGCCAAACCACTGTCAGCATCACCAGGCAGCCTCAAGAGCTTTGGGGAAGAGGGACAGTGACAGGGCCAGGTGTGGAGGGTGGGGTGTGCTCCTCACTCTACACACACACACACGTGGCTGCTGAACAACCCCCTTTCCCTCTGAAACCACAGCCCGAGTGCCACCAACCTGCACGAACACGGTGAAGAAGATGACGGTGATGATGGCTGTGAGGAACATGTCCCTCATGCCGAAATGTTTGTAGTCCAGGAGGTACCCGAGGGAGAAGGCGATGGCTCCCCGCAGGCCCCCGTAGGCGATGATGAACTGGTCCTTCGGCGTCAGCTTCACAATTCGGAACTTGTTGATGAACCAGGTGAGGACCAGGACACCTGCGGGAGCAGAGCAGGGTCTTGTGTGAGCAGATGGTGAAGGAACCTCTCCAGTTCCAAAAAGAGCCCTTGGCAGCCCAACTTGCAGGGCAGTGACATCGCCCTGGGGCTGTGGTGTAGGTGGGGGCTGTCCTGCTGCTTATCCCAATATCCCTCACCAGCTTCAACCCTATGTCTTGCACAAACACGACCTTAATCCCACCTTCCCACAATGCCAACCATGTGCAAGGGTGATGTCCATGATGGAAGTGCTACCCAGTCAGCTCTAGCCTCCCCAGCAAGGCAAACCTGGGCATCACGGTCCTGAGAGCTGCCCATTGCCCAGGAGTGCCCAGGTGGCCACTCAAGGCCAGGCTGGACAGAGTTCTGAGCAACCTGGTCTAGTGGAAGGTGTTCTGGCCCATGGCAGTTGGAACGAGACAGTCTTTAAGGTCCCTTCCAACCCAAACCATTCCATGATTGTATCTCCAAGGACTCTGACACTCACCTAACACCCTTGCGATGAGGCAGAAGAGCAGAGTGCTGATGACAAAGGTCCAGTTCCAGTAGTGGTGACCAGCCACGGTGGAGACACCCAGGAAGATGAAGATGAGGGTCTCGCTCACACTGCTCCACATCTTGAGGAAATATTTGATGGTGGTGTGGGACTTGCGGGAGATGTTGGCTTCCACATAGGGCCGCATGACCACGCCGCAGGCGATGAGCCTGGGGGCAAGGTCAGGGCACTCAGCAGCTGTGGGGACATGTGGACAGCCCCAAACCCTGGCCCTGCAGTAGCATTTTGGGAGACATCCCTAAATCCCTGGCCCTGCAGCAGCCTTTTGGGGGAGAGTCCCAAACCCTGGCCCTGCAGCAGCATTTTGTGTTCTTACACCAGACCACAGAGCAGGACAAAGTTTGTGAGACATCAGCAATGAAAGGCCTTCAAAGAAGACAACACAAGGTTTCCCCTTCCCCCTGGCAGGGTAGGAGTGAGCACTGGAGCCAGGAAGCACAGAGTGCCCTGCCTGCTACTGTGTGCTCAGGAGAACGGGAACCAGGCTGCCAGCACCCTGGAATCTGTGGGACAACTCAAGAGTCACTTCCCTCATCTGCCTCCCTGCATGTCCCAGCCCAAACACACCTCTGGCCCTCACTGGCCATGAACTGGCCATGCTGGGCCAGCCAGAAGGCGGTGGTTACCCCACAGTAAATCCTCCCAAGGGTCCTGGGGACAGGAGGGCACCTCATCCCTGCCATTCCCAACTCACGCCATGATGCCTGAGAGGTGGAAGAGCTCGGCAGAGAGATAGGCCATGTAGCTGTAGAGGAAGACGAAGAGGGGCTCGATGACTCGGATGTGGGAGGTGAAACGGGACGTGAAGGCAGTGATGATCCCATAAATGACGCCCACCAAGACGCCACCCAGAGACACCACGAAGAAGCTGAGGAAGCCGAGGATGATATCGAGGATGGTCACCTGCTCGAAGGTGGCAAACTCCTCAAAGAGGTGGTAGAGGACCTGGGAGGGAGAAAAGGGAGAGTGGTTCAAACTGTCCTGCTGGCAAGGGACAGTCTCACCTCGGAGGAGACCTGCACATGGACCTTCCCTGGGGACCAGGGAGGTCCCCAGCTTGGCACTCCTGAGCTGAAGTGTGTTAGTGCTTGGTGACCCCGAGCTGGACCCTGTGTCTGACCAAGCCTCACACAAAACAAGGTGGTGGTGCTTTGCTGTGCCAGACATAGATCCACAGGGACCAGTTCCCCATTGTCTGTGGCTCAGAGGGATGCAGTGCCACAGAAGATGTGTCTGGGACAGCTCTGGGGCTTTGGTCACAGTCTGAACCAGCCAGATACTGTTCCTGTTTCCCAATAAGGAGGTTAGGACAGATCCAGACTGGGAGACCCCTGACAGATGCACAGAGAGAAAAGCCACCATCTGTTCTGTTCAGCCCAGAGAGGAGCCCAAACCCTTGAGGCAGCTTTCATAGCTGAGGGAAACCTCACAGGAGGAGCCCACCCTGGGCTGTGTCACCTTCTGCCACCCCCAGGCACTGTAGAGATGTTCAAGCACCATGTCCACATGGGAAATGGGATTTAAGGCATCCTGCAGGAATGGCAGCACTTGCAAGCAGGGAGGGGGTGAGGTGCCAGCTCCTGCCTGCCAGGACCAGGCCCTGGGACATGGGCAGGGACGGATGTGGCAGCAGAAGGCAAAGGCATTCCCCAGGGATGGGAGGGGGGACATGGACCCTGCATGCAGCCCCTCTGGTCAAAATGGGGGAAAAGAGCCTGGGAAGAGCCCTTTGGTGGGTCAGCATGTTCCTCATCACCAGGAACCTTGTCAGCAGCACGCTGAGCAGCCAGCTCTGAAACAGACAGCTGGGATATGGGAGAGCAGCCAGGGAAAAGCAGTGGGTTAGAAGTGAATTTAGAGGTCAGCTCTGCAGAGAGGAGGAGTCCACGCTGATGGCTGAGCCAGGACTTGGACACTGATGTCCTCTGGAAATGGAGCAGGCCTGGCCCCACCTCCCAAAGGCTCCCGCAAAGCTGCTGCTCAGAATGGGGCTGAGGGGCGATCGAGGGGGGATGCCAGCCTGGCTGCAGCCCCTCCAGCTCTCTCCCTGCCACAGCTGGTGATGTCCTGCCCTCCCACCTCCTCGGGGCTACAGCTTGAGGACATGAGACGGAGCAGCAGCTCCACAGCTGTGCTGCCTGACCCAGCACCAGCCCCTCTTGCTCACCCTGGCAGGACAGGCATGGGCACAGCAGTAATTCCACCCAGGAGAGCCAATTCCCAGCAGACCAAGACACCAGGCACAGTCCTGCTCTTTGCCAAGAGGCAGCAGCTAGCTGGACATGTGCCCTCAGCCTCCCCAAACCACCAAGTACAACAGTTCACCTTAACCCACCTCTGCAGTGTTTTAAGCCTCTATATTTAGCTTTGAGTTTGGAGCAAGTAGACCTGCCGCAGCTGAGCAGGCAGGAGGCACCTGGCACCCCTGAACAACCCCCACAGCTGCCAGCCCTGCTGCCACCACCTCGAGATGCCCCACCAAACCCAACCAAACCCCTTGGGCTCAGTCCCTGTGTGCACTTACGACCGTGACGGCGTCGTTGAGCAGGGACTCCCCAAAGACCAGGATGTGGAGCAGCTCGTTGATGTGAATCTCCTCAAAGACAGCCAGGACGGCCACCGGGTCCACGGCTGAGATGATGCTGCCAAAAAGCAGGTTGGCCAGGAGGCCGATGTGGTTGAGGCCGGGACCACCGAGCTGGCACACGGCGTACATCAGGCCCCCCAAGAAGAAGGCGTTCCAGAGCGTCCCCACCACGGCGAAGATGAGGATGGTGCCCAGGTTCTCGGTGAATTGGCGCAAGGGGAGGAAGTAGCCGGCATCCAGGATGATGGGTGGGAGGAGGAAGAGGAAAAAGATGTCCGACTTGAGGATAGGGGGCTTCTCACCCACCCCTTTGATGAGACCCCCAACCAAAAGGCCCACCACGATGAGTAGGCAGCTCTCGGGAACGATGCTGGACACTGAAGGGATCACATGGAAACCTGGAGAGGGTGAGGAGAGAGGAAGACACATGTTGGCTACACAAGTGGAAGATGCTGTCTGCAGGAGGACACCCCTGCTGGGGTCAAGGAGCAGTTCCCAACTCTCCCTGCACTCCTCAGCATCCATTGACTTTGTGTGCCTCAGTTTCCCCTCCTGCCCCAAGAGGGAAACCCTGACACTCCGGGCAGTGAAACCTGCAGCTTCACCAGACCCTGACACTGCTGATCCCAGGCCAGAAGGTAACAGTAAATCCCAGTCAAGAGCCATGCAGGGTCTTCTGCAGACCCCCAGGCCCCCGCAACAGCTGCCTGTGGCACAGACAGTTCTCCCCACACAAGCTGTTGCTGGCTCCAGTTCTTCCCATCGCAGCTAATCCCAAGCACACGCAGCCACTGGCATTTCTCTCCCATCAGGCAGCACCCTGCCCACACAGTACCATTATGCCATGCTGGCAGCAGCACAGTGCCCATCCCTGGGCATCCCTGACACAGAGATGGGAGCTGGTGCTTGGTGGGTTTCAGGATGCAATTCCCCCTCCTGCAGCTTCAGGAGTGAGCAGGGAGGTTTCACATGGCTGGTTGCAGCAGGGACAGGATGTATACCTGGGGGGTACAAGGTTATAGGGAACATGTTTCCCCCTTTTGCAATCACAGCATGGCCCCAAATACTGGTCTCTGAGACAGCCATGACCTGCTGGGATGATATTTCCCCACCAAAAACCCCCCAGCCAGGCATCTGCCAACACACCAATACCCACAGAAGGATTTTGGGTTCCCTGGATCTTCTCCCAGGTTTTATAATTACTATTTTGAAGCAAGGCATATTTGTTCCCTGGCAAGGGAAGCAGCTTAAAATAAGGAACCCTGCCTTGGCATCCCGCGTTCCTCCGTTCCTTCCGGCAGGGTGGCTGTGCCATCTGCACGTCGTTTCACAACAGATTAAATTCCATTCCCTGAGGAGTCACGATCCCTCTGACGATCCAGAGCCCCACCCGGGCCCCCTCCCTGAGCCTACAGGGACCACATCTGTGCCAGGGTGCCACCTCATCCCTCCTCCACCTGCGCAGCCGAGCGGGGAAGGCACCACATGAACCTGGCTGCGATGGGGAAAGGTGCCAGGTCCCCAATCCCTCCCTAAGGATGGGCAGTGAATCAGCTCCCAGCCACAGCCACAGCCACACACACATCCTGGGGCCAGGATTAGACCCCAAATTGCTCCCTGAGCTGCAGGCACAGGGTGGGAGAGCACAGAGGATTCCTCACACCCAAAGCTCCGCTCAGTCCGGCTGCACCGTTCCAGCTGCTCCAGTGGGTCCCTGGTGCCAGAGTGATGTGGGAAGGGATCTGTTTTCCACCTTGGCTTTGCCACAGCAGCACCAGCAAATGCTGGGTGGCTTTGGATTGTCCTGGTTATAGCAGCCAGGATCAGTTTGTCATTGTAGGTCTGTAGTCTAAACCCTCTATGTCATTTTTCTCACGAACTGCTCCCCCTGGCCCATTGGCAGCAGCTGCCCAGGGCACACCCCACCCCGCAGGGTACACGCTGGGTGTTCAGGAGCTTCTGTGGGGTAAGGAAGTGTTCCTGTCTTCACACCTATGACAGGTGTGAGGGAGCCACCAGCACCTTCACACCCGCCTGAGGGGTCATGTCTGCTCAGGGGCCATCAGGGATGCCAAAAATAAGCCATTATTCACCTCACAGAGTAAATCACCCCTTGGGAAAGTCTCCACCCTGGGGGAGGGACTGGGCGTTCCCATCTGAGCCCAAGCAGAGACAAGCTTGGGGTTTTGGGACTGGGAGCTCTCCTCAGATCCAGAGGAGGAGCAGAGCCTCGACCAGACTGACACTGCCACCAGACTGCAACCATCATTGTCACCAGCAGGTTTCTTCCTTTCTCCATACTTTCAACTCAGGGGGCCCACGTGGTGCTCAGCACAGGGTTGGTGAGGTCCATCCTGCTTGTGCCCTGCTGTGCTGGGCTGGACATCTGGTGTTTTTGTGGGACAAACGAATTTTCCTTCTGTATCAGTGTATTTTGTGACCTTTTATTAAACTGTTATTCTGACTTGCAATCCCATTCCAAGTTGGATTCATTTCTCCTGCTGGTTTAACTCTAAACCAGCACAGGATTCAGACACGAGGGGAGGCTGGGAGGAGATGGAACATCCAAACTTTCTCCCAGCGCTCTCCCCAGATCCAGCCACCTGCACTCTGAGACTTCCCAGCCTGGATGCCATTCTTGATTTGCCCCCATGGGGTTTTTCCTCTGTCTCAGATCCCCTGGAGTCCACACAAGTACTGAGCACCCCAAGGCAGCCCTGGCAGGGAGCTTCCCGAGGGAGGGGAGGCAATAATCCCAATTCCATGCACAGCTCTTGCAAACACTGGGAACACCCGACACTGGGCAATTGCTGGCTGGAATAAGGCTTAAAGCCACACAAGCAGTGAGAAGCCCACAGCAAATCAGTTTTTTGCTTGGCAAGTATGTTCAATCATGAATAAAACACAAACACTGACAATTAAGCATCTCTCACTCCTTCTCCACAGGCCCCAGGATTCCATTAAACTGGAACATTCGTGTGCTGATGGGAATTCAATGGTTTAGAGCCTTTTTGTAGGGCCCTAAAAATACACTCACACGGGCTGCATTTTAATTATGCCTCTGATTTTACTGAATCTCAGCCATTTTTTGCTCCCTGCTTTCTGTGCTTAGTATTTTTAGAGTGCTCCAGAGCTCATATGGACCAATCTGTTGGGATCCTGCTGGGATCCTGCTCTGAGTGTTCCAGCATCCTGCTCTGGAGGGGGAGTGACTAATGGGAAGAAACCCCCTGGCTGTGGGGATGATGCCAGGCAGGGGTGAACTGGTTTGATCCCAGCTCTGTGCCTGAACTTCCCTCATGGAGAATAAGGAAGGCTGTGGCAGAATGAGGAAGGCTGCAGCAGGAGGTTGGGTGATGAGGATGCCCAGCCATGGGCACACCCAGAGGCAGCAGGAAGGGGAATAGGCCTTGATAATAACTTAATACCCCCCAGGGTCCTGTTTCTGGCTGATTTGGTAATAGGTTATTTGATGCTCACCTGCCTGAGCACCTACTGGTTCCTGTTCCCAAATGTGGTGCCCCTGCTGCAAACTGGGATTTCTGCTGCAGTGGGAGATGCAAATCCTCCTCCAGGAGGATGAGCTGGGAGGCAGGAGGGTACAGCCAGACCCCCAGTGCTCCTTCAGGGTCCTCTGCAAGCAGCAAGCACTTCTTGCCAAAGAAGAGCAGGAACTGGCACCCAAAAGGTTCCCCCAGCTGGCAGGACTGTGTGGGATGTGCTTCCCTAAGGACAGAGGAGCAGCAGTGGGGAGGTAGTGCCTGCACCAGGCCCACGAGGCTCCCAGCAAGCTGCTGCCAACACAGCCTGAATAAACAAGTGAT
The DNA here is from genome assembly GCA_013399695.1 of Formicarius rufipectus. Lineage (NCBI taxonomy): Eukaryota > Metazoa > Chordata > Aves > Passeriformes > Formicariidae > Formicarius > Formicarius rufipectus. The sequence goes on along the minus strand of VXAU01003715.1, from coordinate 24,893 downwards.
GGGGAGCTGAGGGGATGAGGCAGATGAGCACAGGCACATCCACATTCAGGGATGAACAGAAACACACAGGCGAGCACATGGAGTAGCTTTACCCATGAAGAAGCACCCACTGTATTTCAACTGGTTTTCCCAGTGTGTTTTAACTGGTTTTGCAAAAATTCCCTGAATTCCCAAGAGGGGATTCCCCTTAAGACCTCATTGCCCTGAGAGCAAATCCCCAGCTCGGGGCATGCACAGGCACCCAAGTTTCCTTCTCTGGAAAACAAATTCCATGGGATCAGCTCCCCAGTGGACAACATCAAACGCCACTGAAACCATTAAAAGCAAGACCAGTTGAGTCAACACCAATCCCAAGAGCTTGAGCAAACAAGTAAAAGGAAATCTATAAGTTAATAGTTCCTATAAAAGCAGTTCATTGCCCACATCACACAGACCGGCTCCCATGTGCCCAGCAAGGAAACACAGGGATCACTCTGCCCAGTGATCAGCAATTCCTTGGCTTAGGGCAGAAAGGAGATAGGACTGGAATCCCAATGTTAACCACAGTCTAAACCCTTGAAGGACTAGAGGAAATTCCCTTCAAATTAAGGAGATTTAGGGGCAAGGGAAGCTGTTGCAAGGCGATGCTGGCGCTGACAAAGGTTGTTCTGCAGCTTCTGAACCCTTCTTGTCGTTATCTTGGGCTCAGCGGATTCACAGGGGGCCATTCCCACCCAAGGAATTGAGTGCAACCCCAGGAATTTGCTCCCCACTAACCTCTCCAGCATGAGGGATCCCATTTTGGTTGCTGAAGGTTCACCCCCATCCCTCCAAGGGGGAGCTGGGCTGCTTTTCCCAAGGCTTTGGCTGCTGGTGGATGCAGTGCCAAGTAAATATTTACTCCTGACTTACCAACCTGGGAGAGACTCTGCCCCACGTGTGGATTTTTCCTTCCTGGGCTGTATCTGGGTTACTGCAGCCCTGGCAAGGGCCGGGTGCTGTGCCTGGGGTTATATAAGCTCCATCCAGCAGTGTCTGCTCCTTTGCTGCCTAATGACTCCAAACCCACCCTATATGATCTGCTTCCACCCTCAGTCTGGGCAGGAAGAGCCCAGAGGGGTGTGGAGGGAAGGGGTAGGGAAGGAAAGGTGATGGCACCCGAACCGGACCCATCGTTCCCACCCTGGGGATGGCAGAACCAGTCGGGTCACACATGCTTCTGGCTCTGCAGCTGCAGCTGAGGTGATTCCCATGCCCTGAGCTGTTCACAGACATTTGGGAACCCTCTCTCAAGGCCAGAAGGGAATGACTTGCAGCTTCCCATCACCCCAGCCACTGCAATACCGCTCCATATGGCACAGGATCCAAGGTCAGGCTTAGTCAGAGCTCTGGCAGCGCTCCCTCCCCTGATTTTAAAGACCTCCTTCAAGGCAGTGTAGAAAGAACATTAGAAGAACATTCTAATCAAATACTTTTGGTGGAGGAAAGGACGTAAAGGCTTCACACACTTCCCTGATCCAGGCCAGGTCAGGGAGATTTTGACATCTTCCACTCCAGCTCCCACTGCAAGGGCATTCCTGCAAGAGGCTCTGCAATTCCCATGGCCTTGAAAAATACTGGTATTCAGAGGTAATAAATAAAACATAATATATATACGTCTGCCTGCACCAGGAAACATTGTGCCAGCCCTGGGGACAAAGGGGTTGTCCCCATGAGCCAGTCCCTGAAGCTGAGATTGGCATCAGCCATCACATCCTCCTGCAGGTTTGATTTGGATGGGATTAAATCCTCTCCTTTCACAGAAGGAGAAGAAATATGGAGGAGGAGGGAACACTTGATTGGTGTTTCAAGTTGGAGCCAGATGAAGAGGGGGAGCAAAGAGGGAAGGAAGCACATGGAGTGGCAGGAAAGGCTTGGCACGTTCATGGTTAAGCTGGATGCTCCTGTGGCTTCACCCCGGCTTCCCAAGCACCCACGCAGGGGGAGATTGTTTTGGGAAAGCCAGGATGCTTCCAGGATGATGCCTGTTAGCTAAGAGGAGGCACAGAAACAAGAATGGTTACAAAAACATCCCATCCTCCCCGGCTTCCCAAGTTTCCTGGAGCAGCTGCAGGCTCCAGCAGGCAGGAGGAATGACACTGTTATTAACCAGAGTTAGGCAGCTCTCCCAGCCCCTGGGTGATTTTCCTCTGGAAAGAGGTAGATGAGGGGTTAGTCTGGGTGAGGGGGTGGTGAGGATCCCCTGGGTGATGCTCGCTGGGGACTCCTGGGTGCTTGTTTGGGCTGCAGGGTGGGAAGGAGTGGCTGCAGAGCTGGAAAAGCCCTGGGAGAAGGCAGAGGGTCTGGGAAGGAGGCGGCGAGGGGGAGCAGGCATGCTCAGAAGGGCTGCCCTTCTGAAGGACACTGCAGAGAGCACGGCTGGAGGAGACACACGTGTCTGAGCAGCACCAGGGCCACTCCAAAGGCCACTTTAACCCTTCAGGACACCACGCTGGGTGGGCCCTACAGAGAGGCTGGGCCAGCCCTGGGCCAGCAGCAATCCCAGTGGGGAGGGATGCAGGCAGGTGTGGACACCTTCCCACACTCCTGTGTCACATGGGGACCATGGAAAGCCCCCACATGTGGATACTTTGATGGCTGAACCCCAAAATCGCTGATGTGTCACCAGGCACAAAGCCATTACTCAGCACTATCCCCTTCTTTCTCCAGGCAGAAGCAGCAGGGCAGGAAGGAGGGCTGGGAATGGCCTCCAGGGTCTGCAGAGTTCCAAGTCCCCTGGGACCTGGCTTTTCCACTCTGTGTTTTGAGGTGGTAGAGGGTCAAGGGTGTGGAAATAAGCACCCAGCAGGGCTAAAGCCCTGCGAGGATGGTGATGAAGGAACAAAGCATTTTGCAATTGGCCCCCAGAGCTCGGTCACAGCTTATTCCCATGTGTCCCTTTTCCTCACAATAAAACCACACTGGATGCCTCTACCCCCTTGTCTGACCACCAGATGCTCAAAGGTCAGCCAGGCTTTGCTGGTGGGCTCCAGCAGAGCCCTGGTGGGATGTCTCATAGCTGCTGGGAGCGTTCCAGCCCCTTGGAAAACAGAGCTGGATCCAGTGGCTCCCTGCAAAGACAGGGAGCGAGGAGCCTGGGAAGGGCAGGCAGAGAGAACCCAGCACCAGATGTAACAGGGAGGCCTCGAGGGAAGGGGAGGAAAATTGAACTCGCTCAAAAGGAATCAAATAGCTGGTGATTTACACCTATAAATAGAGCGAGGCCACGGCTGGTGTCACCCTGCAAGGGGAGGTGGTAAAACCACGATACTTAAATTACACCCACCGTGTCTCAGAGCTCCAAAGGCACCACATGGCCTGAACTCCCAGCCCTACGGAGCTCCAACGTGGATCATTCTGGGAGCTGTCCCGTTGGGATGGCACGTGCGGGGCCGTGACGCAGGTTTTGTCTTTGCCAAACCCTTTCCTGCCTCACTGGGGAGCAGGCAAGGTTTTAATGCAGCTCCACGTCACCCCTGTGCTCTCCCGCAGCTCTTTTTGGGTTGCTTTCAGCAATTTGGATTGGTTGGGGCAATCTGTGAGAGAAGCACCCAGTGGCCTTGATGTTCAGAACGGAAAAGCGTTGATTTTCCACCCCAAAATGACATTTCCTGGTGACAAGTTGACTTCTCGCTTTTTGTTCAAAGATACAGGTACAGAAAGTGCTTCTAAGCAAAACAATTTCCTCCAGAACAAACCAAATGTTTCACTCAAGCCTCATTATTTTCTTGCCACTAATTACAAAGAAAAGCCAAGAACCAGGAAGGTAATTAATTTATGCTGCTTTTTGTGACTCACTGAGTTAATGCAGATACCACACAGGGGCCAACCCCCTGCCCTCCCTGTGGGCTCGGCATGCAAAGCAAGCACAGGGAGAGAAGGGGAAAGCAAAACATCTGGCCTAATTTCAGGGGTCCCTCCTGTACCCCAGTCAGGAATGGGCAGGACCTTTAACCAGGACTCAGGTCAAAATCCATGAGGATCCAGCACCTCCCTGCAGCCTCCAGACCTTTCCAGATATAAGGATAGACTACACCCCCAGGGGATGCTGGAGGGGAGGGGGATGAAGTCCTGGGCTGGGTCCCTGCAGGGTCTGCCCTCTCAAGGTGCCCAGCACAGCCTGGCTGTGATCCCAGCCACGTCCCAGCACTCAGTTCTGAGCTGCATTGCACACAACACCCCCAAAAGTCATGTTGTCACAGTCAATAACCATTAAGACCCGTTGCTAGCGACAAAGGGACGCTTTTATTTTCTCTTGGTGTGACACTACCACCCCCCTTACCTCCAGATCTTGCTCAAACAGCTGGGCCCCACCTCGAAGCCACTGAACTGCCTCGTTTTCCCTCTCTTTCCCCCATAATGCAAACAACCCCGGGGCAGATGGAGTTTTCCTGCGATAGAAGCCCGAGAGCTGCCTGGTACAGCCTGCAGCTCCCTTAATCCTGTGTATCCAGCCCAACGCCTACTCACAGGAGAAGGTGACCCTGCTGGACCCTGCCTGCTTTGCACAAGATAAGGACAGTGTTGATAGCATCGGGCCAGCCCCTGAGTGACTCAAAAGGCACAGAACAAAAAGCAGACACCGACAGGTACCAGACTTGCTGCAGCTCAGCCAGGCAGCCACAGCCCAGAACTTGTACCAGTCTGGCCCTCACAAGCCTCGTGAGGACTTATGACAGAGGCAGGATATTAGAAAAAGGTTCTTCCCCCAGAGGGTGGTGGGCCCTGAACAGGCTCCCCAGGGCAGTGGGCATAGCCCCAAGGCTGCCAGAGCTCCAGGAGTGTTTGGACAACAGTCTTAGAAACTTGGTGTGACTCTTAGGGATGGTCCTGTGCAGGGCTGAGCTGGACTTGGTGAGCCCTGATGGTCCCTTCCAGCTCAGCATATCCTGTGATTCTGTTGCCAGGGCGGGCTGGCAGGGCTGTGATGCCTGACAGTTTCCCAGTGGCCTCATGCTCCTGCAGCAGTAATTCCCATTGTCAGGACCCCAATAAATCCTCCAATGGAAGGGGAGGCAAGTGTAGACACTCTGCACCCCAAGGCAGCTGGAGAGAGAAGCCATGCTTCCCCCAAATCTCACTGTCCCCTGGGGACCTCTGGGGAGCAAAACCCACACCCCTGAACAGGATAAACTCAGAATAAGCTGCAGTCAGAGCCTTCCTCCTGGATGCTGAGAGCTTCCCTCACTCCAAGCACACAGGGGATGGATGCCAGGGCACCAGCAGGAGCGATGCTGGTGTGGCTCCCTGCAAGGTCAAGGTGCCAAGGACAGTTCAGAGCTGGTCTGGGGGACAAGGCTGGGCTGTCTCCTGCCTGGAGCCTCCTTTACTAATTTTGCCTTTTACTAGTTTTTTTCCTTTTGTTGGGAGTGGGGTGGGGAGAGCTAGCCGGCACATAGCTGTGTTTGGCGGGGAGCTTAGCAAACCCGACACAGGAGAGCAGCTATTTAGAGCCACTCCATGCATTTTAGCTGTGAGATCATGGGAAATGCTGATCATGGGAATGGGTCTGGTGTGCTGATGAACCAGCCATTATGGCAGGGCATGGAGGGAGGGGTGACCAGGGGGTACTGATCCCCCTCTCCTGCACCAGCCACTGGCATGACACATCTGGGAACGCAGAAGGCAAAGGAGTTGAGTCCTGGCACAATCAGCAGTAGACAGGAAAGGCAAGAGCAAAGCCTCTTCTGGTAACTCAGTGCCTGAAGCAACACCAGGTAGGAATGTGCCTCTAATCTCATACCAACCCCAGCAGGCACTGCCAGGCTCCAGAGGGATGCAGGGAGTGCCAAAGTTCACACCCTGGCAATGCAGCCCCCTCCCAGCCATGGGCATCAGCAGAGGAACACCCCAAGGATGGTGATGGCACTACCAGGAAAGCAGGAGGTTGTGGCTTTTGTGTAGGGATGGATTTGGAGACACAGAGAGGTCCCCAAAAAGATGAGCAGCCCAGGGAACACGACCAAAGGCATCACTGCATCCTGCAGCAGCCGGAGTCAGGAGCCGCATGCAGATGAGCCCAGCTCCCCACCTGCCCTGACACCTTCCTGGAAGCACCACGGTCCCCCTGGAAAGGCAAATCTCACGTTTTCCACCCCAAGCACCCCTGAGAGCTCCCAAGGGAGAGGAGGAGGGTGCTGCAGCATGGCCAGGCAGGCATCAGGTGTGGTGGGACCCCGACAGCAGCACTGCAGTGCTGCAGAGCACAAGGAGGATGCGGCGATCCCGGAAAGCTGTGAATCATCTGCAGGCACCCTGGATATCAGCCTGCCAGGATGGGCGGCCCCCATGCCAGAACCTGCTGTGTACACTGAGAAATAAGCTGTTTACACAGAGAATGCAACGATCACACGCAGAGCTCTTCCCTGGGTGGGATCCAGGCTCAGCACCCACTCGTCCCTCCAGCACAAAGCTCCTTGACTTGTTATTCCCACTTGGCTCTTTACCCATCCGAAGGGGCTATGTCCATCTCTCTTCCCAAACACCACGGGACAGCTCAGGGAAGCCCACCAAGTCCTCTGCGTGATCCAAGGACATGACATTCCCTACAAACCAGACAGCAAACCTCTGTGTGCCGAGCCTGCAGCTTCGCAGACAAGCGCCACAGAGCCGGCGGCGATTCCTCCCAATTAAACCTCACTGCCCTGACCCAGGCGGTCTGGTCAGCCAGGCGAGCCACAGACAGCCCGAATGTTCCTCACTCTGCCCCTCCCGACTCTGAAAGATCCACTAATTAATTAAGATCAACCCAAACTAAACAGTTGGCTCCACTGTGCTGCGTGGAGCAGCTTGCAGCAAGCTCTAATTGCGGTGCAGGTGTCTATTAGTGGGAACGGGACTCATCCTGCTTTGCCTGCACTGCTCCAATCTGGGTTTTTGCTTTAGGCTTAGATTTAGGTTAGGCTTAGGTTTAGGAACAGTTTCAGCCCAGCCAGCAGCTCCTCACAGAGAGGGGGGGCACACACTGCAAGAGCCATATTCACGGGAGATCCGTGACCAAAAAATCTGCCTAAAACAGGCAGAGAAGGGCCAGGTTGTCACTGCCCTCGCAGGCAGGGCAGGGCAGGGCAGGAAAGATCCTCTTTCCCTGACTCATCTACACCCGATTCAGGTAAGCCCTAAAAGCCCATTTTTCCTACCACTTACTTCCCTCTGACCAGGATGGGAAGGATCACAGCCTGTTGCTTGCCCAGTAGCACCTTGGCAAGGATGAAAGTGTGCTGGTGAACACTCCAGGGAGGACAGGGATGGCAGCACCAGCCTCCAGGGAGGAGAAGGTGTCCATACACAAAAATAACGTGCCTTGACAGCAAACCCTTTAGCAGAAACACTTCAACATATTTATTTTTGAGAGCAGGGAAAATGGAGGCAGCAAGAGCACGTACCCTCACTTTATCTCCAAAGCACTCACAAGAAATTAACAGATCAATTGGGAGTCTTTTACAGGGCTGGTATTAATTTCCTCCCAGCTGTAAAAAGGAAATAAGAGACAAAAGACATTAAATGGACTTGCCCAGGTCCCTGAGTGAATGGTGTGAGAGCTGGCGTGAGAACCCAGCAGCTCCCAATTTCCAGTCCTATGTTTAGATAATGCTTCTCCTTCACACCAGAAGGAAAGCCAAGGACACTCTGCAAAGAGAAGCAGATATTAAGTAAAACCTAATTGCTATTAAAGACAGAGAGGCCCAGGGCACCTTGGACTGTCACCCTGTGGCTACAGTATTTCAAGCAGGGTCCACTGGAGATGCTGCTGGAGCAGGGATGGCTTAGGAGGCTTCAAAGCCCTCGTCCACCTCTCTGAAGCTCCAAGGCTGCCCCATGACGAGGTGCTGCCAAACCCAACATTCACCTCTGAGCTTTGAGAGACCAGTCAGGGTTTGGCACTCTGTGCCCAAACCTCCAGTGACTCGGGGTGCTCTGGTAACCCTGATCCCTCCTGACTGCATTCCTCTAACGGGCATGTTACAGAGCCACTCCCAAGCCACAGCCTGAGATCACCAAACCTGTTCAGAGCCTCCAGGCGAGCTCCACACACAGGTTTTCTAGGGTGGAACCACACGAATCTTTATGAGCACATGGTACTCACCCAGCAGGAGCCAGGCACGCAGGCACGGAGGCACACGGGGACAAAATGCCACCCAGATTTCTGCTCCTGCTGCTCCCAGACTCATTTTGACTTTTTCCTGCCAGCTCTGGATGGGTGAATCCCACAGCCAAGCCTGCAAGGCTGGAATCTGCCTGGTTCAGCTCATTTACCCTGGAAAACTGAGTTTTCTATAGGGCAACAGCATCCTCATCCAGCTTTATATCCTTCAAAACTATCAGCACAGCAACAGCAGCTGGACTTGAGCATTTTGAGGAGATTTAAGGTCTAGAAAAACTTCTCTGGCTCCAGGGAAAGGGACCAGGAGCTAAACATAACTCCCTCTCATCAGCCACTCTTTCTCCCAGATTCCTTCAGCTGCCGCAAGGCGCTGGATGCCTTGAATAGTTGGGTTAGGAGGGGTCAGTGCCAGGGGATTTCTAGAATAAAATGCTCCCAGTTAACATCTGCATGGTGCAAAGGGAGCCTTCAATGCTCTTTGAAGCAGATGGTGAAAGCTCTGGAGCAGAAGGAACTCAAGGTGACGTGAAGAGGCAGCACCTGGTCATCCAAAATAAGGCTCAGATACAGACACCCAAAATAAGGTTCCAGTCACTCTCCCAGCTCCCTGCCCTCAACCACATGGCACAGCATTTAATTTCCAGTTCCTGCTGCGCCTCAGAGCCTTGGGGAGAGTCAAAGCTGAGCCAGCCCGGGGTGGCCACAGACAAACCCCCCAGGCAGAACGATGCCAATCACTTTTCCCAGGAAGGGCAGATTTCCTACCGGGAACAAGGGCAGGAAAGACAAACAAAAGCTTTTCAGGAAATAACCTATTGGTCTCCACTCGGACAGGAGGGAGGAGGCAATTGCAATTAGCAGTGATTACTACCGGGCTTTGCAAGCCCAGACAAAGTGACACCACTCTCAGCACACGCCAGAGGTGAGTCCAGAGCCAACAGAGCGCTCGGCCACCGTCACCACTTCCCCGGCTTCGGCAGCACACGGAGACCCCACCCTGGTGAGAGACCCCGGGGGCTGGAGAGACTCCTCTGTCAGACACCATGCCAGCCTTCCAGCCCCACTCACAGCCAGGATGCTGCTTCACACCCAGCTGAGCTCATGGGAGCAGACAGTTCTCCCCTCCACACTGCAATTCAGACAGGAGAGGAGCTGGACTTTGCAAAAGGCACCCCCAGGGACCAAGGCTGCTTTTGGAAGAGCATTCCCAAGGGAATCTGAGGCACTCACAGGGCTGGATACACCAGCTCTCCTCTTTAAAGGCCTGTGTGTGCTTAACTCTGTGCCACTGGCATGTCTGCTGTTAAATCTCCAGCAATGGGGTGGGAAGCTGCCTTGTCCCCTAATCCTTCATTAAGATTTACCATGTTGTGACCCCTAAATGCAGAATAATTCCAGGCACTGGGAAAAATACCTCTGCCAAAGAGTGTCTGCCTCTGCAAATGTGTGTCTTGCAGGCTTGATGAAGAGAGGGGAATTATTTCCCCAGCAGCACCCTCTGCTAAGTGGAATTTAAGTGCTGTCCCTCGAGGTCGATTGTGCTGCGACTTTCTGGAGACAAAGCCCACGGATGCTGTGGCGTTTGAGTCACTCCTGGGCAACCCAAGGAAACACACATGTTCTCTCCTAAAGTACTAGAAAAAGTACTTTATATTCTCCAACTTTCTGCTCAAAATGTCACCCCAACTCCAAAAGAGCCTTTGGTCAGGCCTGCCCTCACCACACAGGTGGGTCAGGAAAGGAACCCCAAGCCATGGGGTGATGTACCACCAAACTCTTGTACCACCAAATTTTTTTACCACCAAATTGTTGTACCACCAGGGGTGTCATGTCACCAGATTTATTCTCACTGCTCTGCTCGAAGCAAGGACCTATCTTTGATCTTGCCTTTTCTGACAAACATGCAGCAATGAATGTTTGCACACCCCTCTTCAGAGCTTGCAGTTTCTTCCTTCCCAAGCAGAAACACACGTGTTGTTCTGCCCCAGGAAAGAGCAGAAGAACAAAAGGTGACAAGACAGCCGTCCCTCAATTAACACACAGCTGGAAGGTGGTGGAAAATGTGAGATATCAAGCACCATGCAGAATAGATGGTGGTGGCACACCTTGCCTAAGGGGCTGCAAAGTGAGAGGACCAATCATCAATACCTGGTTCAACTCAAACCAACCCCTGCTCCTCTGCCCTTCCCTTTGAAACCGCCTGTCCCTAATTTCAAAACACTGAGGTTGTTATCAAACCCACACCATCAGCTTTGAGCCCCAACAGGGCAGAAGGAACTGCCCTGGTAGCCCAGTGAAGCCAGAGTGGGGATGAGGTGTTACCCAGCTCCAGCTCTGCTCCACAGGGTTGTGTTTTCACAGAGTATTCCATGTGTATTTCAGTTTTTATTTGAACAAATTAGGCCTTGGGGATGCAAAAGAAGAGGGAAAAAACAAAAGAAATCAAATGTTTACAAGGCAGCTGCAGTAGTTCATCCTCATTATTGTTGGTACCCACTGCTGCAACGATGCTTGAGCAAAGGACTGACTCCTGCAGGATCCTGGGACAGGCTCTACAGTCCCCATCACCTCTGCAGTCCACAGCCAAAATCCAAGACTTGCAGGAGGGAAAAGGGAAAGGATTATGTTAATGAAGTACTTATTTGCAAGCCTAATGAGTGTCTGGTTTACACAAGTGCCACAGAGATGTCTGTCTCTCCTCTGCAGAAGAGGGGCTGCAGTTCCTCACTGCCACAGGATTATTGTCACCCAAAGAATGACCCTCTGCCCTCCACCACCACCTGGTCTTCCCTTCTCCCATGTGTAATTCTCCAACTCCACAGGACACCAATTAGCTACATTAATTGCAGACAAAAGACTTGTTCTCCACCACACTAATTCTCAAGGGAACTCCAGCACCTCTGGTATCATGGATAAGCTGTGGTTGGGTGCCTGGGCAATGCGGGAAGAAAGATATGAACCAAATATTGACACATTTTGCTCCTACCCCACAAAGCACCCCAGGTCTCCTGGAAGTCTCTGGAGGGAGAACTCCATGGCACCTCCCGGAAAGCCAGGCCAGCACCAGTGTGGGCTCTGGCTGCTGCAGGACACTCAAGTCAACCCCCACATCCCAAGTTCCACCTGCAGCCTGTGTGGGAAGACAGCCCAGCCCTGATCCCTGGCAGCAGGTCTCCAAGTCTTCGCTGATAAACGAGATGAAACAAAAGCTTCAGTTCCTGAGGGCCTGGAGGTCCAGAAGCTGCCACAGGTGACAGGGTCTCTGCAGGGAGCAAAGCCATGGCTGCAAACGGACTGTAATCCTGCCTTAATGGACATTAGGGCTCACCAGGGAGGAATGGGCTGTGATTACAGACCTGTTCTTTTTTTCCCACTCCATCACCATCCCCAATTTCACAGCAGGAACCTTTCAGTCTTCCAGCCCTAATTAAACTAATGGTTTTCTCAGATCCATGAAGGGAACAGCTTGGATAGTTTTTAGCTCAAACACCAGCAATGGGTAGAGCAGGGAGGCAAAAATAAATGTCATGGCTGTTCTTTCTGAGATGGCAAAGCAGGGAGAAAGGGAGCCAGAGCATGTGTTTGGATCATTCCCCAATAAGGAAGTGGGAATTCAACAAGTCTGCATTGCAAGAGGCTGTTTAAATTCATTATCATGACAATTTACACTTCTGTGGCACCAGCTGCATCAGTATTTCAAAATCCTTCCTGAACAGTTACTCACCAAGTCCCAGTTCCCCTGGAACAGCCACCAGCTCCCCAAGACAAGCAGGGAAGCGTCTGAGGTGATCTCAGCCCACACACCACCACATTATCTGCAGACAACACATGTGATAAGACAGGTTTTAAGACAAACATTTCCCTCTGGCTCAGCGAGGGAATCTGCACAGACCAGTCCCAGGATCCAGCTGGAACAGCCCTTGCTTTGCCAATGGCCATCCCAGCGAAGCCATCTCAGCACAGCCCTGCCTGAGGCCCAGGAGAAGCCGGCCCTGGGGTGGCAGAAGGGTGACACAGATAACCCCCATCACACTCATCTCACATGTCACCCATACGTATTTCCAACACAGGACAAAGCACTTCTTGGAATGTTTCTCTGTTGTCCCCTTTCCCAGGGTGGTGGCACCGACACTGATGTCCCCACGCTGGTGGCTTCACTCCGGGGTATTTTTGCTGTGTCTGGTCTCAAGATTTGGTTCCTACACCCTCTGCCACTACTCCAGCAGGATTCCTACCCTGCTTAACATCCCTCACCCAAAAGCATTCTCAAGTTCCTCAACTCGTGGGGCTCTGTAAGACCTCGGGGTGGTCCCTCCAAAAGGCCCAGTTTCAGGGGAGGGGTGTGGGTTGCTAAAAACATTTTGAAAAGCACCCAAGTGTTTTAGCACCCAAGTGTTTTAGCACTCAGATCCTGCTGCCAGCCAGCAGCTGCCAGCTCCTAAAAACATTTCTCAGGCAATTTTGGAACCATCCCTTCTCCTACATTCGCAGGAGCCACCCCATCATGGTGGGGAGGCTCCACCACCCCACTCACACCCATCGTGTTCTGCTCTTCTTTTTCCAGCTCCTATCACCCGCCTGCAGTCACCGGGAACTTCCTTAATCTCGTTCCTCCCCAGACACCACCAGCAGCCACAGGGCACAGCTGGAACTGTCCAAAGGCGACTAGAGCTGCAGGAGTGGCATGGAACACCAGAGCTATGCTGGTACACGGGGCTGAGACGTGACACCAAAGCACCCCTAGAGCAGCAGCGTGTCCTCACAGAGCTGGGCTGAGGCCCCAATCTGCTCCCAGCTCGTTTTACACCAGCCCTAAGACCGCATGGAGGGGATATTTCTGTGAGCACCAGGATAGTGCTGGCAGCCATCAGGCAGTCTGGAGGGAGAGGGAACACCCCAGAACACACGACAGAACTGAGTGCTGTGAAGGGGGAAGAGGAGACAGAGCCATGACTCAGTGATTGCTACAGGCTCCAGCCCCGGCCGGTAGCGCACACGGCTGGCGCATCAGTGAGCACAGGAGCTCAGCCGTGTCCTGCAGGGACCCTCCACTGCAGTCCCCAGCGTGGACATGCAGGAAATCAAGTCCTCGTGGGCAGGGTCTGGCTGAGCTGGAACTCATTTTCCCCACAGCAGCCCTCGCAGTGGCTGGGAGGGGGCTGATAACATCCCTGAGCCCTTGATGCTGAGCAGGGCTCACAGCATCAAGGCTGTCTCCAACACTCCCCCCTCACCAGCAGGCTGGGGGGGATTGCCAGAACAGCCGACCCAACTGACCAAAGGGATATTCCATACCACAGAAAAGCCAAGAGAAAGGAGGAAGAGGGGTGGATATCTGTTATTATGCCATTTGCCTTCCGGAACAACCACTCTGTGTGTACTGAAGACCTGCTTCCTGGGAAGTGGCTGGACATTGCCTGCTGATGGGAAGTGGAGAATAAATCTTTTGTTTCCCTTTGTTCCTGCACATGACCTTTGCTTTTGCTTTATTCAACTGCCTTTATCTTCACCCATGAGGTTTTATTCCATCCTAGTTTCTCCCATCCCATCCTGCTGAGGGAGGGGAACGATAGAACGGCTTGGTGGGCACCTGGGGTCTCAGTATCACAGAATGGTTTGGGTTGGAAGGAACTTTAAAGACCATCTAGACCAAACTCCTGCCATGGGCAGGGACACCTTTCACTAGACCTGGTTGCTCCAAGCCCCATCCAACCTGGCCTTGGACACTTCCAGGGATGGGCTAGCCACAGCTTCTCTGGGCAGCCTGTGCCAGGGCCTCACCACCCTCACAGTAAATTATTTCTTCCTTATATCCCTCTTCTAAGTTAAAACCATTTTCCCTCATCCTATCACTAAAGGCCCTGGACTGAAGTCTCTCTCTCCATCACCTGGTTAGGAAGATGGACTCCAAAAAAAAGGAAGTAGAGGCATCACCCAACTTTCAAAGTTTGGTCTCAAGATGTAAATTTTAGGTTACTTTCCAGTCAAGGTCAACCCACCAAATCCCACCATGCACTTGAGCTGGTGGTGGAATGGCCAGGATGCTCCAAGGAAGCCATTTGGTGCAGACAGACAGACAACAGGACATGCCTCTTTGGAAGGCAGCTCCTGATGGAATATGACTGCTGTGCTTTCTGGCTTTAGAAGGAAGGGCCCGAGATGTGCTTTGGAGACACAGTAGCCCCAACTCTTCTCCAGGGCGGGCAAGAGCTGGTGGCCCACCATAACGCTCTGCCCACCAGGCCCACCACAGGCAGCAAAGGGACTGCTGCCCACAACCTATTATTTACACTCCTGACTCACTCCTTCCCTTTCCCCTTGAAACAGAAAAGTATTTACAGTCAAACTTGAATTCCCCTGAATGCCTCCAAGAGACACGTGAGCCAAAAGGTCAATCCTCAGTAAAGAAACCCCCCAGCCCTTCCCAGCCATTCCTTGGGCACAGTGTGAAGAAACCCATACAATATCCCTGCAAAACCTTGGATTCAGGCACAGAGGGCTTCTGACTGGGATGTTTAATGAAGGTGTGACCTGCAGCAAGGCAACAGGTTGAGACAACAAGCCTCAGCCACAAAGGTTTCCCCTGGCACAGTCAAGCCACCACCCAATGTGGTCTGCACATGGTTGTAGCTGTCCCTCACTCCCTCTTCTCCTACGCAGTCTTAAAATACCACATGATTATTAAGTAATGGAGCCAGCACCAGCCTTCCCCTTCTCTACTGAGATTAACAAAGCAGGAACAGCCCATGCCTGCAGGGCACGCTGGGCTGACAAGTCCCTCTGCCCCCTGTCAGGTGGGGAACCCTCCAGGAACCAACATCCTCTGAGGCATTTTACAAAAACGACATCAAAAGGGGAACAGCTCAACTCACACCTTGGATTCCTCACACAAGCTTTAAGTATGGGCTGCTGGAGAAAGGATAAATCACCTGGAAGGGACAACACTTGGACATGTTTTGGCTTTAACAGGTGTCTGAAATTCCAAGAGGAAGAGGGGGAACTGAGCAACAGGACAAGGGTCAGACTGCATATCCTGGCATGGGGAAGACCCCTGTAACCACTTCTGAGCTCCTCGACATGGCCACTGTGCACTGTGCCAGGGGATGACACCCCAAAGCCATTCAGAGGGTTGAAGACTCTCAGTTTTGTAGCAACACATGGCTCAACCACCAGTTCCAACCCAGCAAAGAGGCCCCCAGAGCTGGGCAAGGGAAGTCAGGAGGTGCCAAGCTGTCATGCACAGCCCACGCTGCAGGAATTTCCCCTCTCAGAGAAAAGATGTTTGTCCCTGGCACTTCAGAATTTTGCAGGCTCACCCAGATGCATCAGCAAATGCACACTGACAGGATGGGGGGAAAGAGGAAGCACTGCAAATTCTTGTTCTGCTTATCACCCCCCTCACCCTCTACATGGGAACTGGACATTCCAAACCCTGCTCAGTTTAGGGAGCCTGGAGATGTGTGTGGCTCACCCTGCCATCCCAGTTAGTACTACACAGAAGTGCAGGGCTGTGTAAGAGCTATTCTTGGGTGGAAAAAAGCCTATTTTGCCGCTCCTGTGATCCAGGGTGGGATACATGAGGTCAGCAGCAGGTCACGAGTGGAGGGAGTTGTACCAACAGCTTGGGAATTCCATGCCAGGACATCATGAACAAGGACTGCTATCCCCATCAAAACCCTGGGGAGGAGGCCAAGGACAAGGATGTCCCAGGACTGCCCTGCTGCCAAATCCTGTGTCAGAGATGCAGGTAAGCTAAGGTGTGGATTTTGGCATAATCAACCTCCCTGGAGCTGTGCAGAGCACCTTCCACCCGCCAGGGACCCCTTGCCAAACTTGCACAGCAGCCTCTCCCAAAAAGAGTTGCATAATATTCGTAGCCCCTCAGAACTTGCTGCCAGAAATAACTTCTCCTGCAGCACCAACCAGCCCAAACTCCAGGCAGGGGCGGCAGGAACAACTTCCCCCAGCACCAGTGACAGAGGGTGCCCCTGGGAGGATGTCCCCGTGTCCCCCACCATGGACCTCCCCAGGGAGCTGCTTCCCCATGCCCATTCTGGTGTTTTCCAGGGCGGTTTCCAATGCACACCCCGAGCAGGGCCGCAAGCCCTTTAGCCCCTCCTTTCTCCACCAGCTTCCGCACACAGATACTCCCGATTTCAGCGCTCCTTGCTCTCCCAGGCAGGAGGGCTGAAAGCGCAGTGCAACAGCCCCGCGCAGCTCGCAGAGGTCGCTTAACACGCGCTGGGAGTGCCGTGGGAAAGGCGATTTCCCGGCTCTGATCCCCCCGTGGAGAGGCGCCTTCCAGCTGAACGTGCCTGAAATCATCTTGGGCGAAGCAAGGAAGGGATAAACCTCCATGGATCCCACCCTGTCCCGAGTGCTTGTCTCCCAGACAAGCCTCAGGGTCTGAAGTGTTCCCATTCCTGTCTGCATGTAAATAAAACACCCAGGAGGGATTGGGAAAATGGGGTTTTACCTGCCTACACACGCTCACAGCAGGCCGGGAAGGGGATGGGGTGTTTTTGGGAATAGCTGGGCAGGAAAATCTGAGCTCCTGGGGGTCTTTTGTGGCCCTCCAGACCAGGACAGGGCACAGTTTCCAACAGGCACCAGATTAGGAAAACTCCCAAAACAAGATTTCCCGGAGCAAGCCAGAGTGCTCCGTAAGGAGCGATGCCCTCAGTGTCACCAAACCACCGATGCTGTTGAGGAGCAAAGTTTAAAAAAAGACCCCAAGCCAAAAGACCCTCCTCACCCACTCCAGGAAAACATTTCACCTGCCCTCTTGGCTTCACCACCACAGCCAGGACCAGGGCCAGCTCAAGCCCTGCACTGCCAGAGGCCGGTGCCGGTGAGTGCGGAGCAGTTACATCACATCCCAGCTTTGGGGTAATTCGGTTGGTATTGATCCAGCTGCAGAAGTTTGGGAAACACTTCGTCAACAACCCTCGCCCTGGCTGCTGATGCTTTCCCAAGAGCAGGTGACTTTTCCCAGCCCTGCCGTCGTTATCCCCACTGCGGGAACGCTCCGGCCGCGTTGCAGCAGAGGCGGTTGCACACCCCGGTTGGTTGCAGAGGGGGAGGAAGGGGAGGTTGAAGCACCGGGAGATTTTTAAGTGACTTCTCCAAGGTTACAAAAGGCGTCCGTGGTCGACAGAGGAAGCAAACAAACGAGATGCTTCCTGCCTGAGTGTCAGGGCAAACCTGGTGCAGGCAGGGGATGGTCGGGGGTCCGGGGCATCCTCAGCCCCGTTCATGGGCAGGGAGATGAGCAAGTCCGTGGGAGCAGAGGGGCTGAGGTGCTGCTGCCTGCCAGGCCCAGGGCAGAGACCCAAGGTCGTGGGGAGAGGGGTGTCCAACCTTGCCCAGTGGGCCTTGGGGGTTGTATAGGATATGCAGGGGAATTTGACATGGGTCTTTGGGGTGGTCTCACCCTAGGATGTTCAGGGGGGTCCCTCCTTGGGATGCTCACAGGGGTCACTCCTTGGGATGCTCGGGGCTGTCTGTCCTGTTCAGTTGGGGGGTCCCACCCTGGAATACTCAAGGCTTCTGTCATTGGGATGCTCAGGGGGTCCCTCCTTGGGATGTCAGGGGGTCCCTGTCCTATTCTGCTGGGGGGTCCCTCTCTGTGATGCTCCAGAGGTCCTCGTCCCATTCTGCTGGGGGATCCCACCCTGGGATGCTCCGGGGGTCCATCCTTGAGATGCCTGGGGGTCCCACCCTGGGATGCTCCAGGGCTTCCTGTCCCATTCTACCTGGGGGTGTCTGTCCCATTCTGCTGGCGGGTCCCTCTCTGTGATGCTCCAGAGGTCCCCCCATGCCCCACGACACCAGGGGTCCCTCCGCAGCCCCCCACCCCACTGCCCACCTACCCAGCTTCATGAGGCAGGCCAGGAGGATCCAGAGGGAGATCTCGAAGGGGATGCGGACGTGCGTGTAGTCGATGCCCAGGACGGGGAAGGCTTTTCGGGGCTTGGCGTGCCCCTCTCCCGTCCCGTTGGCCGGCTGCTCCTTGAGCGGGTGGATGAGCTCGGGGGCCGCGGGGGGCGCGGGGGTGAAGCCGCCCATGTCCCCGGCGGGCAGCGGGCCGGGCAGGCCCGGGGAGGGCTCCGAGGTCACCATGGGGTTGGCCTGCAAGCCCTGCCGGGGTAACAGCGGCCCCAACAGCAGCAGCGCCCAGGGCAGGGCGCGCAGGGCCGCGGCGCCCATGGCGGTGAGGGGGGATGAGGGGAAGGGGGT
>VXAU01003713.1:12192-54203 GCA_013399695.1 Formicarius rufipectus | reverse complement strand
AGGAGGAGCCGGCTCCACAGGCGGGGGCCTACGCCACTCAGCCAATGCCCACCGCCTTTCAAATGTAACATACAAACAAACAGAAAAGCAATAATGTCAGGCTGTTGAGCAATCCTGGGAGCCCACGTGGGTCAGAGCACCAGGGGAAGACCTCGCCTTGTCCTCTCTGCCACCGAATGACACAAACGTGGCACTGCAGCCACGTCTGTGACACGAGCTGGGGCAGGCCCCAAAAGGTGGCACATGAATATGTAATAATGCAGTAAAGAACAACCAATCAAACAACTGTAATACAATCCTATGGAACTATAGAAAATGTGTAATAGAAAAATTTAAAAACTGCAATGACATATAATAAAACATAACAGTCTTTCAACTTGTTCTTTTATCTCTTCATCTTCTTTCTCCTCTTGTTGGAATTCATTCTTCTCCTCACCTATAACAATAAACTTTTCTCCATCGTTCATATTGTCCTCTGGTAATCTCCTGTGGTGTTATCTCTTCCTGACTACCCCCAAAAAACCTGTATATACATATTTTGATAGCAATTGCACTTATTGTTGGGGAACTGTAGGCCATATAAACAACATTCATATTTGGGTAAACGATTCATCTAAACTTTCCCCCCCAGATATGTTTTGATAGGTGGTGACAAAGCATAGTCAGAAATTCTGAAAAAAACATTCAGAGGACCATGTTACATTAGAAAATTGATTATGTTTGCCCCATCAATGCAGTTGTTAAAACAACCCAGTAGAGCATGAAGAACACTAAAAGAATTGACACCTCATTGCGATGACCACTTTAGCCTTTGGGATAGAGCTCAAACTGTAGCATCATCCCTATTAGTTCCCTGAGTAGCTGCAGCAAAGGCTTTGACACAGCTTAAAAAATTAGCTTGCTTGGTAGCAAAAGACATGAATGTAATGTCACAAATAATTGCAGAATGAACTGAAGATATAGACAGCTTACGCCATTCAATTTTGAAGAATAAAGCAGAAATAGATTTTTTATTGCTAGCACACGGTCACGGTTGTGAAGATATTGAAGGTATGTGTTGTATGAATCTGTCTGGCCATTCACAGTCCATTCACTCTCAGTTGAAAGAACTAAAAGACAGTGTACATAAAATTAAAGTAGAGAGTGGATTGACTGACTGGTTGGCACAATTAAGCATAACAGGATGGCTGAAAGATTTGTTGTTACAAGGGTTAACAGTGTTGAGTATCATTTTAATAATTGTGTTAATAGGATGTTGCGTGTTTAGTTGTATAATGAAAGCAATAAAGAAGACAATAACCAGTGTCTGGATTGCTCAAAAACAGAAAGGGGTATTTGTGGGATACTTTGAAAAACAAGGGCATTTGGTTCTGTGCAGTCCAGATACCCTAGGTTTTGAGACAATGCAGCTTTGTTAATTGTAAAGTAAGACCTCCAGTTTAAGATATAAAAAGAGACTTAAGAGGAAACTGTGGTTTGGGAAATATGCCTGAACTTGCAAAAATAAAGGAACAAAGATGTGCCTATGTGACAAGAGAGCCATGCAGAAGGAGAAACAGCAGTTTGCGTGAACAAGAAGCTTTAGCCAATAATAAAATAAAGCAAGATGCATGAACAGTAGACGATAGCCAATAAGCGCTTGATGTATGCGTGATACTGAAGCTAAAAATGTATGAAGCAGCAAGGTCTGTAAGCAATAAATTGGATTAGCCTGGATGATATTGATTGTTGTGCTGTGTCTGATATCCCACTAATTCCGCAGGGATTGATTACGATATTTTTGCTGATGCTAATAGAATTTGTCTACCAGTTATTATAATTCAAAGTAAATGGTGACTTAACAGATATTTGCCTGAAATGAACGCTGCCAGCAGAGAACTTCTACAGACAGCATGACTTGCTTTATAGCTGTTCTGTGTCCTTTTCTTACCCTTTTCCTGGCCAAGCATCATGAGGATTATTTCAGTTTGGCCCATATACTGCGATAAATCTGTTTTGTTGATATAGTTGTGATTGTTTCAGGTAGGGATTTTTCAGAGATTTGAACTTGACTTCTTGTTGTCTGCATTGCCAGAGAAGTCTAAGTCAACACTGAAATTTCACCAAGCAATTAAGTCAACCCTCAGTGTTAATCCATTTAAATCATAAGCAGAATCAAACATGGTTCTGAACAACCTGGATTTTTGAGTAAAGGGTCTGAAAAGTCCCTTGTGAGTAGAACTAAAGAAATTCATATCTTTTTGTGCATCTCATGACAATGCTTATCCATACATGGAGAAAGGATATGTGATTAGATTTAATTTATCATGCCTGCTTTTCATGTGTAGTTTGAAAGGCACGCAAACCTGAATCCTAAATCCTTCTTCCTATACTAAGACCTCAGAAGTTCTTGAAAGTGGAGAATTTCCAACTTTCAAGTAAATCTAAACTGCACTGCTTGGATTAATTTCTAATAATAGAAAAATGAAATGATATGTGGACAAAGTACCCTCAGTTAAATCTATACAGAAGTCAAGGAAGGATAATTTTCCCCTTTACATTTAAAATTTAAAGTTCACATAAATTTCTGGGAATACATGGTTAATCTACCCAGTGTGTAAATGTTAAATATATGGCTGTTTTGAGTGTCATTTTTGTTTGTTTTGGCTTTCATTTTAGTACAAAATTGATAGAAAGTGTCTCAAAAGTAGCTAAAAGTCACTTTAGATTATTTAATCCTCTTCAAAGTAATTTTAATTTAGCCTTAAATCCAGCTACTTAAATATTTTTATATAGGATCAGTAAGATGGAGAGTTGCAGGGTGAAAGTAAGTCAGATAAAATAGAGGTGTGCGTGATCAAGGAGAAGCTGCTCTATTGTACATTTCTGGCGTCACTGTAAACCATACAAACATAAAATCAAGCACATGGAAACCATAAAACAGAATAAGAAGGTTTGTAACCTTAAGTGCTATTTTAGGAATCACTCTAACTCTTTCAAATTACAGATAGGATAAAACAGAGTACTGAGAGATGCTGTCCCTACAGTCTCTCTTTTAATGATTTCTGTGTGGCTGCAGCTCTCTCTCTTCTCACCTTGTTCCCTAACATTTCTTAATGTGACTTCTCTGCAGTCAGTGGGTCTTGGGGTGTGAATGCTGCTGCCAGCATTTCAGTTTAAAAGACAAAGGCTATTTTGCATTTTTTTTAAAATTGTGCAACTACATTGCCATTAACAAATCTAGTTTTATACAAATATAGTTCTTTTCACAGAGCTACATGTTGTAAAACCTTGACAAGAAAGTTTATGTATATGGATCTGATGTGACAATTGTGTAAAGCAAGTTTTCTGAATGACAGGTTAACAAAAGAAACACTACACATATCACACCAGGCAAGAACAATAGTACTTGTTATTATCACAAAAGTGCATGGGGTCAGCTACCTAAAAATCTGGAGCCTTTGAAATGTGCCTATGATCCAGCACCACCTTTACCTTGGTTGAGCAGGTGACTCTCCATCTCCCTCTAGTTGGACACCTAATAATGTAAATGTGTTTCTGTGGATTCTGTTGTTTTTGAGGTAGTTTCTTCACAAGCAGTTGGTGAGGATTTTAATACCGGATAGCTGCTTGAGCGTGGCACATTTCTAGTTCAGTTTATATCTCTTGAAAAACAAACAAACAAACAAACAAACACAAAACACCACCAACAACCCCCCTCCCAAAAAAAAGCCCCTTCGAATATTCCCTTTAATAACTTGAAATTTTAATAAGGACCTAAGGAACAGTTGAACAGAGAGTGAACTTATATTTAAATTAGGGCTTTGAGAGCTTGGAGATTCTAACTTGGTGAACTCTAATTAAATCCCACAAGGCCATCAGGTTTGCCTCCCTAGTTCTTGATGCTGAAAGTGAGGTCTTCAAAAAGCATCCCTTGACAGTATACAAGTGTGAGGAAAAAAAAAAATCCTTCAATCCTTCATGACACCATTTTATAAAGCAAGAATTCCTGAAGGAGTACCAGGAAATAGGAACAATAGCTAGAGTATGAGACTGTGAAAAGCAGATAAATATGTTTTGAGTATTAGTGCAGCAGTTCTCCTGAAATTCAATTTTGTAATGTTTTTAAAAAACACTGTTTATATAAATTACAGTAGACCTAGTGCTTACAGAAAGTGTCATAGTGAACACCATCGTTCTAGTTGCTACTGCATTATATTTGGCTGAAATGCAATATAATATTGGTTGAATATTTGACATTCTGCCTCACTTAGTAAAACATATTTGGTTCATTAGGCAATTACTAATATTTAAATAAGTATGTAGTGTGTATACTTCAAACCATGAAGTACAGAGAATTGACTAGATGCCTTCTTGAGTTGCCTTTTAGCTCAGATTTTAAGTTAACTAGTGTTTTGGGGGGAGCTAAGGCGATCTAAATATTTTAATTTTTATATATTCCATACTTTAAAAGTTATGTATATAGAGAATCAAATACATTTCAGATTTCTCTTTATTTTTTATTATTGTTCTAGAGTTGACACAGTAATGTCACAATGTTTTTATCTTGTCAGATGTCAAAACACATGACAAAATAGCCCTTTCCCTTCAAAGAGAAACCAAAATATAAGCATTAAAAAAACCCTCAAAAACCAACAAAAACCAAAACAACAATAACCCCAAAACTCCCTATTTCAAAAATTTGGATTTCCTTCTAGAGAAAATAACTTTTTCATTTAATATGACAGATGCCTATTGAAATAACAGTCATCCATAGCATTCAAGCTTTAGAGCTACTAGCATAGCTCTAATGGATCAAGACCTAGTGTAGCTTTTATGTAGCTACTAATATAAATTTAAATATGATCAAACGTGTCAAATTGGTTCTTCGTAAGGATGAAATGTTTTCTTGTTCTGAAGAAAGCACTCCCAAAACTGAGTAAAAAGCTCATTATATAGTTTTTAAAAATCTTTATTTATTTAGAGTTAGCTATCTGTGAAGGTTTGTTGCCAAGTTGTCCTTGGCATTATCACTTTTCTCCCAAGAGACCCTCCACCGTTTTTTACCTTCCTCACAAAAGTCTTATTCTGTGACAGCCTCATAAACAGTTAGTAGTGACTTTGTCCTCACCAACTTCCATTTTTTCTCTGAACCTTTTTTTCTCAAAGCACTAAAAAAATTCACCATTTGATTATTATTTCTATTCTAAGATATATTGACCCAGGTATTGAAGATGAATATGTACAACTTTTCTTGTGGAAGGTTTCAAAGTAGTATTTTATGGAATTGATCTAAGCGAAAGACAGATCCATCTCATCTTACTGAAGTTCATTTTCATGCACTTGTACGGCGTGAGGCATTATAGACTGTTACTCTAGAAATAATTCCCTTTGATAAGATGATACAATTGGTTTTTAGTGACTTCAATGCAATTCTATGTGCTCATAATTAAGTTCCAACAAGTAAAGACAGTTCTGTAATTTCTTGGATAGAGAATACCATTAACAAGATTAAAACAAACAAACAAACAAACCAAAACAAACCCCAAACACAGCATCCTTATGTTGGAAACATTCTTATCATAGAATCATAGAATATCCCGAATTGGAAGATTGGAGGAAACCAACAAAGATCATCAAAGTCTGACTGCAGACCTAGAAAGCACAATGCCGAGAGTCAAACAATCTGTCTTGAGAGTGTTGTCCAAACACTTGAACTCTTTCAGGCTTGGTGCTGTGACCACTTCCCTGGGGACCCTGTTCCAGCACCCAGTCATTTTCTGGCGAAGAAACTTGTCATCATATTTAACTTAAATCTTCCCTTACTCAGCTTCATATCATTCCTCTGGGTTCTGTCACTGGTCAGCACAGAGAACAGATCAGTGCCTGCCCCTCCCTTTCCCTTCACTATGAAGTTGCAACCGCAGTGAGGTCTCCCTTCAGGTTCTCCTTCTCCAGGCTGAACACACCAAGTCACCTCAGCCATTCCTCATATGACCTCCCCTCCAGGCCCTTAAACATCTTCACTGCCCTCCTTTTGATACTCAAGTAGATTAATACCTTTTTTATACTGTAGCACCCGAAACTCCACGCAATATTCCAGGTGAGGCCGCCCCAGTGAAGAGCAGAGCAGGACAATCCCCTCACTCAGCTGGTGATGCTCTGCTTGATGCCCCCAGGACAGGGTTGGCCCTCCTGGCTGCCAGGGCACTGCTGACTCATATTCAAGGGTCATCAACCAGGACCCGTAGGTCCCTTTCCATGGCACTGCTTTCCAACCTCTCATTCCCCAGTCTGTCTGTACATCCAGGTTTGCAGCATACCAGGTGAATAATCCGGCATTTGTCTCTGTTAAAATTCATAATATTGAAGATTGTCCAGTCCTTTAATTTTTCAAGGTCTCTCTGCAGTGTCTCTCTTCCTTCTAAGGAGTCAACAGCTCCTCTCAATTTAATACTGGCTTCAAACTTACTTTGTATCCCTTCCAGTCTTGCCTCCAGGTTGTTTCTTATGCTGCTGAAAATCACTGATCCTACAATGAAGCCCTGTGAAACCCCATTAGTGGGGTTTAATTTAACCCCATTTACTACTACCCTTTGCTTTGAATCTGTGAGCTAGTTGCCCATCCACAGCTGGTCTGTTACCAGTAAAAACAAACAAACAAATATCTTGGGACATCTATAATATGATTTCTCTTAAATATAGGATCTATTATTTGTTGCTATATAGAAACGTGGTACATCCAGCTCTGTGTAAATGAATGTAATTAGTGAATTGCTTTCTTGTTTACTTGAACCTGCATAGTTTGCTAAGCAGTTTCTTATTACCTGCCTGAAATACCAGAATGGAGCTAAGTAAAAAAAACAGTCAATACCAAAAGTGAATTAATATAAAATGGATTATATTAGAATATGATATCGGTTTCAACAACATAATTTCAGATCATTTAATTAAATTTGTGTAACTGCATCAGGACAAATGAGAATTAAGTTAGAATCAACCACAGTGAGAAATGATTTTATTTTGCTATCATTAGTGTACCAGGCTAATTGATTTTCTTCCTACAAGCTGTACATCCTCTTTGAGTTTCAACTCTGGTATGTTTTAGGAAAATTATTTGTTTGGATAACCTCACATACATAATGCACAAGTGTAAGTATTTATATTTTATGGAAGAAGATGTGTTCCTCCACCTTGTACAAAATATATAGGGAAATACTCAAAAGCTTTATATTGTATCTTTGTAGCTCTTGTCAACTGTGTGCATCAAAAGAAGATTAAAGTGCAGTATGTGTCGTTTAGCTTACTTATAAATCTAGACAGAATCATCCCTGATGTTTTTCTCAATACACCTCTGACCTGAAAGAGGTATTGAACTATCACATACCATCTTTGTTGTTGCGTATGAGATGCAAAAGTATTGTTTTTTCCTCTTTTGAACTATTTTTTAAAATTAAAACATTGCAAAGGCTTTCATGGTTTCATTCTGAAGTGTCAGTACCCATTTCTTGGATATAAAAGTAACCAGTTGATATGAAGGCACCTTTAAGGTGTTCTCTGATCAAAGCTCTTCACATTTGATCAAGTGCATTAGGAGAAAAGATTCATTTTTAGGAATGTTAACGTATTTAGCTTGAACTAACTCTGATCTAAGGCTTGCAGATTGCAAACTAGGTAAAGTGTTTTTATAGAACTCTCGGCTCCTTTGGTCCTTCTGTGTTGGTGAAAAATACAAGGAATAATTTACAGACTGCTTTTCACGCTTCAGTACAAGGAATGCATGATTTTATTGAACTTACAATCTACCTTCTAGACTATAAATTAATTTATTTTTGCAAGCATTGATTGAAAGAGTTAATTTTACAAAAAAAAACATGTATGGTTTGTTCACCAAAAAAAGGAAAAAAAGTGGAAAAAAATGTGAAAATTCAGCACTAAGGGGTTTTTTTTGTTTGTTTGTTTGTTTTTTGGGTTTTTTTTGTTTGTTTGTTTGTTTTTGTTTTGTTTTGTTTTTTTCTGCTGAATACTTTTTAACTGGTATTTCCTCAGTGATATAGTTCCATCGGGGGGGTTTTTCCTGCACAGGATACTTGTTAATATCAATTTATGAATGCCCAAGTAGCTCAAGACTTTTCTGCCTAAGAGAGCATGTCAGACTTTACCACAGCCATTACCAGAAGCCATGCTTGCACCAGAGGTCATTTTCTTTTAAAGGACTGTGAGCTGCATGGCAAGGCATTCCTAATGTGAGGGCACATTTGGAAACAGTTCCCTGAATTTCATGTGAAACAATACAGGACACGACTCTTTTTTAAATTGCATAGTGTATAGTGTCTCTCTATATATACCACATATATAGTCTTATATACATTTGAAACCAAAAGGAGGTTTCATTATGGTGCTTTGTTCTATCACTTGTGTTTTCAGAAAGTTTTATGGAGGAGTATCATCATTTAGCCCAAATTTTTCTTTTTATAGTGGGCAATTTCAAACTTCTGCACCAAATGTTTTGTAAGATTTGATGACATAGTCTCAGAATCATTATTGTTTTGTGTTTTCATTTGTCTGGTAATTTTGTGTGTCTGAAATAAAGATACTAATATTTTAAAATATCTCCCCATCTTAATAGTTGGAAAGTTCTTCACAACAAGCTGTCACCATCTAACTGGAGACTCCACAGAGAGCCAATGTTCTCCAAATTCTGTGCCCAGAATTTGTTGCCTTTTGGAAACCAATGATTCTGTTTCACCTATTATTTTAACTGAATTTTAATTATTCCCAGCAAGACATTCCAGAAAAAAAAGAACAGGTTAGGCTAACATCATTTTGCCCAACATCTTTAACCAGAAAATTTCCCTGTTGTTTATAAAAGAAGATGATGCTTCTGAATGGTCAGGTTTAAATATTACTGTTGTGCAGTGTAGGAACATATGTGGAAACCATTAAAAAGTCTAGAGTAAATCTCCTCCCTTCTCCTCCTTATAATATCCTTCTCAAGGTGTGAGTGACATCTTCCTCAAGCTATTGTTCAGGAAGAAGCTTAGGTAGTCATATTCAATTCTGCAAAAAGAAAGAATTTTCATATTGAGAAAAGCCTTTCAGCAGAAAATGTTGATTCAATTAAGTCTTCCTGCTGGTGTGGGAGGTCTGACTATATATAGAGCTCAGGAACCAGTGTGGTCACTTTCACTCTAGCTCTCTCAAATGCTGTGTGTTGTCTGTGCAGGGGAAAGAGCTGCTGTCTTTGAAGAGGAGCTGAAATGCCTGTTCCAACTGGAAAAAAAAAAAAATAAAATCAGTCTGGATGCATTGGATTTACGCAGATTTGAACATAATTGTAATATTTTCACCTGACTCCCAGAAGTATTAGAACACCTTGATGAAATTCATCACAGTCAGATTTACGGACTATTTCTTATTAGCCACAGCTATTTCATTCAACTTGGCAGAATATATGTTAATTTAACCCACTCATAATGAGACACATGTAAGAACTTGTCACTCAAAGTGTAGGTCTGCAGAGGATTCTCCCTTCAGAGGACTTTGGTTGCCAGAGAGAATTCCCTTTGCGGCTGATAATAGTGATTCTTTTTAGCAGAAAGGGATTGGAAAGGGGTAAAAACATGGTATTCAGGACATCCCAATGCACTACAGTACAAATTAAATGTATCAAAAAAATGTATGGGTTTGGAATGTATTTAAATAGGTAGTACCCAGGACATGAACACATCAGCAGTGTACAAATGGAAGAGTCCTAAATAATGAGATTTCATAGAAAATTTTTGTTCCTGCCTGCGCCACATCACGGCTTTCACTTCCCAGTAATTCATCCACACATTTGGTTAAGTAACTAAAAATGTATTCTGAATATTTTTATAACAATATTTTTCTGTTTAAAAGAAAAGATACTGCCAGACACCACCATCTGTTGTGTAGACCTACAGATTATGCATCTGATGTCTCTGAGTTGCAGTCTTTTATATTCTCTTATATAATTAGAGATTTCTGCCCTTAGTGATGCCTCCTTCTGCACCTAAAGAAGACCAAGTATAAGTTGACCCAAAGTGTATTAATCATTTTCCTGCTACTCACTGATAAGAACAGTGCTCTGTACAGTTAAAAGGTATTAAATGTGTCTATTCAGAGGATGTTTAAAATCCTTTGCTGAGCACTTGGCTAAAATCCAAAATTATTACCATAATACCTTCTGAAATTAGGCAGAAAACATAATGTATTACAATTGATAAATTCATCATTTGTACTTGGATTTACTTTATTTTGGAAATATATTTAAATTTTTTATTTGTCTTTTACATACCACAGTATATTTTGGCTAACAATATTATATGTATCAAAAGAAATATGTATAATCCAAAAATAAATTATATTGAGATCAACAGAGAATTACATCTGAAAAGATTTAGAAGCCGCACTGTGGATAGAGTTTAATTATGCCTCTGTAGCTGGACTACAATAATTGGACCCAATCTAATGGAAAAGTATTTCTACATTTTCAGAAACTGTAATAGATTACAGCCATTCTAACTTCCCCTTCTGGGGTGTTCCTTTCTGCTTTCCATGTCAGTTCCTTGAGTTGGATAAAAATTGAAGGTGTCCAAACAGAAAAATACCAAAACTATGGTGTCTTAAAAAATTCCTTGAAATTGTTCCCTCATTATTTTGGGGGGAAAAAAAAAGAAAAAAAAAAAAAAAAAAAACAAAAAACCATCTTTCCTCTCCTCCATGGAAAGATATTCTATAATTGAAAGTGAGACCTTACTTCAAAAAAACCCCACAATTAACTTTTCCAATTTTAAAAATTATTTTGATTTTCTTGTCATTAATAACCAAATGCCTTTACTAGAAATCTTAATGATTTACAACTAAAAAAAATATATAAAAAGTATGTTTTCAATTGTTTCTGTTACAATTATTCGTATTCCTGCTACTGGGAAAACATAATCCCCAAGAACCCAATACAGTCTTGGATCCATGTCTGAGGAACAGCCTTGCCAAGTGTGACCTGGGTGTTTTGGTGGGCAGCAAGATAAATATGAGCCAGCACTGCTGTAAAGGTTTAGAAACTGCACTGCTGCTTCCCTTCCTCCAGTCCCTTCAGTGAGAGAGACAAAGGGCAGAGATTACAGGCTGAGATAAGAGCAATTTACTGGAAATGGTGAGATACGAAAATGAACAGTTGCATCAACAGTAGCAATAATAACAGTGTATAAAAAAGAGGATTTTTTACCTGCAAATTTGTCACTGAAAAACTGAACCCTTTTCAGACTCAAGACAGTGAACAAAATGGAAGATAGACCCTCTGCTTTGTTCCACCTGAAGTCTTGCCCTTTCTTCTTGGAAGTGAGAATCCTTATTTCTGCTACCCAGCGAAGACATGGGTGGTATAGGACAACAACCTATGTGTGACAACTGTGTGACATAGTCACACAGTTCCAAACTCTATCCCCTCATGGCTACTGAAAAAATTAACCTTGTCTTTGGTCAAAACTAGGATGTTATCCACCCCTCATTCAATATTATCTACCTCAGGCTCAGATCCTACACCTTCCAGCTATATGCATAAACAAATACATATATAAATATAGACAAATACAGGTATCACTTCTGTAGTTAATGGCTGTCCCTCCAAGGTATCTGTTGAGTTCATTTATTCCATGATATGTGATTCTATCTGTCCTAGATGTCTTTCAGGGGAGGAGCGTTGTTGGCTGATTGAAAGCTACACCAGGAGCTCGTGTCTACATAGAACAGTCCATCCTCATTGCCCATGGTAATTATGGCATACAGTGGAGTGTCATTCAGAAATAGATTTTATACAATTCAACACTACAGACTGTTCTCACCCCAAAATTAAATTAGCTCAAGGTACACACCATGTTTCCCCATCCATCTGCATTACTCATCATGTGGTCCTTGATTAAAAACAATACCACAGATGGGTTTGACTTCGCATGAGTCAGGACTAGTACAAAACGCCTGCCCTAACACATTTCTCATATGCACCACAGGGACTTTATCCCCTTTTATGGTATACAGAAGTTTTGATTGGGCAGGGCCAGCTTGATTGGTAGAGCTTCTGCTGTTACCCAACCAGGTGGCCATCACTAAATGTAGATCCTAATGTTTTCATGTTCCATTGTTTTTAATGTGGTTTTCAACAGTCCATTGTACCATTCAATTTTCCTGAATGATGGAGCATGATAGGTATTACGATATACCCACTCAATCCCATGCTCTGTCCTACAGATATCAATGAAGTTGTTTTTGCAATGAGTCCCATTTTCCAGCTCAGTTCCTTCTGGGGTGTCATGTTGCCACAGGACTTGCTTTTCAAGGCCCAAGATGATGTTTCAGGCAGTGGTGGGAAGCACAGTGTACATCCCCAACCATCCAGTGGGTGTTTCCACCATTGTCAGTACAAAGCATTAACCTTGGCAGGTTTGCAGGAGTGTGATGAAATCAATCACGCAATATTTATATTTCACTAATTGCCCACCGTACCACAGGGACTTTATCCACTTGGCCTGCCTGTTTCACAGATATGGATAACCTTGGAAATAGTGCCCATGGCTAAGTACACCCCTTGATCATGTCTGTTGCATCTCTTCCCTGACAACCTGAACGATAAAGCAGATGTCATTTGCCCACAAAAGCAGAAATCATTCACCCTTATGTTGTCAGCCCAGATTTATTTGAGACATGTTAATGTTGGCAACCTGATCCACCTGTCTGTTGTTGCAGTGTTCTTCAGTAGCCCAACTTCTGGATACTTGTGCATCTACATGATGTACTTTTACGCCAACTTCTCTATGTGGGCAGTGTTGTCTTGCCACAGTTCAGAAGCCCAGATGGGTTTCCCTCTGCCAATTGATCTTTTTCCATCTGTCCAGCCACCCTCCCAGAGCATTTTCTACCATCTGTGAATCAGTGTAGAGTATGTAAAGTACCTGTTATTTCTCTTGTTCAACAATATTCAAAGCCTGCTAAATTGCTTTCAGCTCTGCAACCTGACTTGATCCATCTTGTCCCTCAATAACTTCTGTAGCTTTCCACATAGGCCTCTATTTGACAGCTTTTAATTTTTGATTTATCGCTATGATGTGGCAGGGACCATCAGCGAAGAGAGCATACCTCTTTTCATTTTCTGGTAGCTGGGGGTCCCCTCAGCATGTATCACCTTTTCTCCTCCTTTTCTGAGGATTGTCTGACGTTTTCGCTTTCAGGAAAGTTCCTAATGAGTTCCAAGATCCCTGAGCAATTGGGGTTTCCTATCTGACCTCACTGTGTGATCAGCATAAACCACTTACTCCATGTAGAATCAGTGGCATATTGTGAGGAAGGGACTTTCCCTTTGAACATGCAGCCCACCACTGGCAGTTGGGGTACCAATAGGTGCTATACTTCAGTACAAATCACTTCTAAAGGTGTTCAAACCCCTCCTTAAGTTCCCTGTATCTCTTTTTCCATAGGGGTGTAGCAAGACTCAGATTCTTTGTATCCTCAGCTACAGAATCCCAAGTGTCATCCTCAGGTCTCCCTGGGTACTTTTGCCAGAGGCTCCAGGAAGGACCATTCTCCCTGGCTGCAGTGTAGAGCATATTTTTCACATCTTGTCTGGTCCTGACCGGCCCAAGAGCTATTGCACGAATAGTCTACTATTTAATTTGTTCAAAACCTCACCGTTGTTCATGACTCCACTTAAAAACATTCTTCTGTGTCACATGATAAAGAGGGTTTACAATCTGACTGTAACTAGGAATATGCATCCTCCAGAAACCCTTGCTTCTGCCCCCCAGTGGTGATGTGGGTGGTATAGAGTAACAACCTAGATGCATCCACAAGATTCCATTCTCTACCTTCTCACAGCTGCTGCAAAAAAACCTTTCCTTGGCTGAAACCAGGACAGCTGCCTCAGCATGGAAAGCAAATATGATCCTTGACTAAATTCACGTGGGAATTACTAGCAGATATTGAGGTGTGATCATTCCACTGTAGGGGTTACATCTTTTCAACCTGCAGAAGAGAAGAGACAGCATTCCAATAGTTAAAAGGTAGCTAGAGAGAGGTTGGAGGCCATCACTTCACAAAGAGTCACATACAGAAGACAAGAGCCCACAGGTTGTCATACTGGGGAAGTCCCATTTCAGTATAAGAAAGAAATTTCATATGGTGAGAATAATCACTCACTAGAACAACTTCCCCAGGAATGTGATAGTCTCCATCACTAGAGGTTTTCCAGATGCAATTGAACTGAGATGTTCTCATCTATTCTCCTCTTTCATGACAATTTGAACCAGATGATCTTTCAAGATCCCTTCCAGCCTGGACTGTTCTGTGGTTTTAACTTCAATGAAACAGTGGTTGTCTTATTTAGAAAACAAGCCTGCTCTATCTAGCTGAATATCTTAATTGTTGTGATGGAGTTATGGACAGGTCTTATTGGAACTCCTGACTACTTGTTATAATTTCAGGACCTGGTGGAATTTTTCTTTCCCCTACCAACACAGATTGGAAGATAATCGCCAATAATCTTCCCACCACTAGCTAACAAAGGAAGAAATGATAGTTGACGTGGGTTCCCTAGCTACCTTGATGACTGGGGTGGGCAGGGGAAGCAGCACTTGGTTTTTTGGTTGGCAGGGGAGAGAGGACTGCTGTGGGAGAGAGAGAGGCAACTCCTCTGGAGAGCCTCTGCCTCTGAGGGTTGGTGTCCTTCGTTCTTCTCCCGCTCCTGCCCCTGGATTTTTGAGTTCCTGGTGCTTCAGAGAGAGAGACAGGGAGAGAGCCATTCGCACCCGGGGGTTTTGCTGCAGGCCTCCTTACAGAACAGATGCTCAGTGTCAAAGGGCAGGGGTCCTTCCCCATCCCCTGTTCCCAGCCTGGTGAGTTTTCCTTCCTTCAGCCAAGGACTAGGAGAGAGTTTGCCTATGGAAAAGGATCCCAGCTAATCCGTCTCTGAGCGCCTCCTCCATTGATCCCACAGCATCCATCCCAGAGGGAAACACTGGACCTCTGTGCCCCAGGTCAGTGCTGCACTGGCCGAGGAGCGACATCACCACCTGCTGTCCCTAAATATCACTGCGCCCAATGGGAGCAGAGACTGCAAAGTGTTCAGAGGAATTAATTGCCAATTGTTTGTTTCATTCTGACTTCTTTGGTTTATTTTTATTCTTCTTGAATATATNCAAGGCAACCAGAACTAAACAACCAATTTGTGGGTGATTCCCCGTGAACACAATGCAGTCTCTGCTCCCATTGGATGAAGTAATATTTACAGACAGCAGATGGCGATGTTGCTCCTTGGTCAGTACTGGGTTGCATACCTCCCCCATCCCGGAAGTGGGTGGAGAGGTTTCAACGTGTGTCTCTGGGCAGTGTGGAGTCAGTGGGAGGCACCACACAGAAAGGGAAGAACTGGGATAATTTTCAGTGGGCAAACCTATCTCTTTTAGTCCTTGGCTGGAGGAGGGATGGTGCCCTGAGCTGGAGGCTGCTGCTGATGCTGTGGAGGCTCCTTGTGCCCAGGCTGGCAGCTGTTGGCTCCCTCAGGAAGCCTGCCGCAAAAGCCCTGGATAGCAAATCGCTCTCTCTCTCTCTCTCTCTCTCTCTCTTTTAAGGACCGGGAATTCCAAAAATCCAGGGATTGGAAATGAGAGAAGAGGGAAGGAGACCAAACGGGCAGGGCAGAGGAGGTTCTCCGAGCAGACGTCTCTCCCTCTTCCACAGCAGTCCCTCCTCTCCTGCAAAACTGAAAAAACCCAGTCCCCCCTTCCCTCACCACACACCCCCCAATCACTACAGTTGCTAGGTGGCACCTTCAGTCATTCTCTACTCCTTTGTTATTTTAAGATAAGGGCCATTAACTCCTCCTTCGGTGGTAGGGGAAAGAAAAATTCCACAAGATTCTAAAACTATAACAAGGCCTTTTCCTTCTTTGGCTTCTAGTCTAATAAATTTCTTAATTTCCTCTAAATTAAGACACTGCCACTCTCTGCATACATATTAACACAGATTGAGTAGGATGTACCTGCAAAGATTTTACTTAAGATGCCTCAAGCTGAGATTGCTAGAACTACCCCATGACACAACGTGATTTCAAAGTGTATCGCCTTACAAACTCTGTAGCATGTAAGTATCTCTGCTTTTGATCCTAAACATCCACTGGTCTGATTACGTGACTAATGTGTCCATTCTGGAACAGGCAGAGGTCACCCGTATCGAGGCCATGCTGCTGAGAACGCAGCTGCGCTGGGCAGGGCACGTCTCCAGGATGGAGGATCACTGCCTCCCTAAGATTGTGTTCTACAGTGAACTCGCCACCAGCTGCCGCAAGAGAGAAGCCCCCAAGAAGAGATACAAGGACTGCCTGAAACAACACCTCAGCCTTGGCCATAGTGACCACCATCAGTGGTCCACCCTGGCCTCCAATCAGGAGTCGTGGAGACACACAATCTATAACGCTGCTGTCTCCTTTGAAACCGCACACACAATCAGGTTGGAGGAGAAAAGGCAACGCCAAAAGAACCGTGCCCTGATAGCACCGCCTACGGAAACTTTCTGCTGTGCCTTTTGCAACCAGACTTGCCTACCTTGCATTGGCCTTATCAGCCATCAGTGCACTTGCAGCAAGCGTGGGTAAAACCCTCCCAAATCTTCGTTCGCGAAGTCTAGCCATGATGATGATGATGGTATTTTCAGATCTAGGTTCAATGAAGTATTAATAAATCCTGTCTAGAAACATTGTTTCTGTTCCTACTTTTATCAGTTCCACACCTACTGCTGAATGATAACAAGATTTTGGATGCCTACTCTTGGCATGACTATCTTCTGATGCTGGTTACAGTCTTAGATATCTGCAACTCCAAACAAGTTACTTCTATCTATGAGTAGGTTTTCAGACACAAACAGTGTGACCTTTTTTGGTCCAAAATCAAAGCACAGATTGTTTGCAGCTGACTCCTGGTCTGGTTTTCTTTGAATAGATTGTGGATCAAATCAAGAACTGTGTTCCTAATTCTTAGTAAATTGGCAATTTCTGATAGGTGATCTGAGTCACACCAAAATTTGTTCCTAACTGACTTTCTCTCCTAGAAGATAATTAAAAAAACATATATATATTATAACATCAGTTCTTTCTACCTGATTATGATTATGATACTTACTGCTGTTGTCACACTTGTTTTGGAATACAAACAGTGTAGAAGAATGTATACTTGTTCAGGGAATTTCTCTGTTAGTGAAAAGGCACCATGAATGTGTTGGTGATTTTAGGATTTTTAAAACTCATTTATATAATTAAAAGTATTAATTAAATTATGAAAAAAGGTGCAGTATCCTTCAACAACACGAAGTTTAACAAGGGCAACTGCTGGATTCTTCACCTCAGATGGGGTAACTGTGGATGTGTGGACAGACTAGGGAATGAGGCTGGAAAGCCTGTCCAGGGGAAGGGACCTAAGCATCCTGGTCCATGGCCATTGAATATGAGTCAGCAGTGACCTGGCAGCCAGGAAGGCCAACCCTGTCCTGGCGGGGACATCAAGCACAGCATCACCAGCCGGGTGAGGGAGAGGACTGACCACTCTGCTCTGCACTGGGGCGGCCTCATCTTGAGTATTGTGTGCAGTTTTGGGTGCCACAATATAAAAAAGGTATTAATTTATTTGAGAGTATCCAAAAGACGGCACTGAAAAGGTGAAGGGTCTGGAGTGGAAGCCATATGAGGCCATATGAGGAGAAAAAGTTTTGTCCACCAGAGAAGGTGGCTGGAACCAGAGAAGGAGGCTGGAACAGAGTCCCCAGGGAAGTGGCCACAGCATCAAACCTGACAAGAGTTACAAGAGCCTTTGGATGATACTGCCAGGCATATGGTTTGACTCTTGGGGATGGTCCTGTGCAGGGCTAAGGGTTGGACTTCAATGATCCTTGTGAGTCCCTTCCAACTCAGCATATTCTGTGATTAAAATAATTTTATGTCTCTCATGGAAATTTCTGGAATCAAACTAAAATAATCTCCTTGGATAAGGAAGATTTATTTGATGCTTAATTGCCTTTGAGATTATACTTTCTGAACTTCAAAAGTTTGAACTAATGATGTTCCTTTACCTAAGGCATTCTTTTGCCCAAGTCTAAAATTCTCCTGAAATTAGGATCAAAAGGCCTGAATGTAGTTGGCAAAAGAAGATATTTGTAAAATACATGATCAGTATTGACTCTAGCTAAAATGTTATACTTTATTTCCCTACTGGTTACATTTTGACCTTTGTTAAGCTCTCATATACATTGCATTTGTCTTTATAATACCACTGCTAACCATGGTGCAGATTTTGTGGCTGGGTGATTGTGTTATATATTGTTCTATGTCTGAATCAACTCTCACCTTGGGAAAGATAAAACTTGCAACATCAAAATTCGGTTGAATTCTGATTCTTCATTTCAAAGCTCTGACTATATAATAAAGTAAAGGAGCTGTCTCTGAATGTACATGGAGCATTCGTATTTTAAGTAGCTTTCTTGCCTCTGCCTTCAGACCTATGTTTATCAGATATTTTGATTAAGATTGACATCTATAGTAAAAAGGGTTGAGTTTAAAGCTTGAATGGTGATTCTTACTAACTTATCTTCTAAGAAGATCTTCTACTCAAGGATTACAGAAATAAGAAATTGCACAATGGCCAGATGTCACATTAGCATATGCAAATACATCCTAGTCATGCAAAGCTATTCACTATGAGTGTGACTAGCTGCAGACTTGCAGCTGACCTGCTAAGACTCAAAAACAACCACTGTTGATGGTGTTGTAACAGGAGTAAATGTTTAAAAGGAAAACAGAGGCAGAAGAAATCCCAGGACTATAATGACAAGATGCATCACCTGAGTAAAAAATCTACACGTAGCTTCAGGGTGATGATCTCAAGAGTTAAGTGATGTTTATATGCATCAGTATACTGGATGACATAAATAGGGAAAGTGGCATGTCTATTTGGCTCCATGACCTGGATTTAGTTGTCAGCCCTCTGGAGCTACTACATCACTTTCTTCTTAACTAATACTTTGAGTCCTCACCTTTTACACTCCCTCTGTAATCAGAAGTGGCTTTGTGATGTTGATATTAAGTTTGCACCACTACCCTATATCTCTGATTTTTCACAGCTTACATAATTGTGTAAGGGAGGTGTAATTCAGTCCTGTCTCCTGCCTATCTCTCTGCTTGGCTTCCCCACTGAAACTGGTCAAGTTACATAAGCTCTCAATGACCGCTTCCTGCAACTTTATTTCTTCAGAAAAGAAAACTGCTCTCCCTTTATCAATCCTTTTCAGCTTCTCTGATGAGAGAGGTGTCAGGCAGTCACTGCAATCTGTATTTTGAGTGCTTACAATTAGATGGGGAAACTAAGATTTCAGAGTGAAATAATTAAATACAATGTTAATGAATTCTGTTAGTCATATTACACTGAATCATATTAAGTGCTTAACCATGTGCTTGAAGGAAAGAAATATTTAAAGTGAGTTCTTCAAATATTCTGAATACTAATTAATTCATTCAGATAGTCTACTTCAGTGTCAGTTTGATGATATTAAGAAGCAATGCTAATGTTAAATCCTAGCCTGTTTGTTAGTTAAGAAGAAATTTCCAAAATAGGAGCTCTGAAGCTGTACCTGCAAGTCTCTGTTGTCTGGGCATAATGGTGGTGAATCTCATGTGTGTTCATGGGTCTGTAAGAAAACTAGTATCCTGTTCATCTATTCAAACAGCCAAAAGGAACCTGCACCTTTCACTGCAGATGTCATCCAGATTTCTGCCGCTGCCCTCTCTTTGACACTGGAATGCTCTTGTAATTGTGGAAACCCTGTCTTTAATGCCAGCATCTGTGTAGAGCAATGAACCAGCTGCTTTGAGGGCCTCTAGATAATGTTTAAGAAATACAAATATTCATATGCAATCCCTCAGGTGTTTTTAACATGACATTTCCTTGTGGTTTCATTTTATTTATTTATTTATTTATTTAAAATTTGTTTCTATCAGAATTGTACACTCTAATTGATTAGAGAATCAAATCTTCTTTTTGTAGAAAACCTAATTTTCTTTCACTGACAGACTGACACTTATCCCCTGCTCCCCACTCCCTGCCAGTGGTGCAATAAGAGGGATACAATAACATGCAATATGGTTAACAAACAAGTTCTTCATTATATTTTTTTTTCTTCAGTCTCTCTTTTCATCACTCATTATGCAAACAGGAAAAGGAGCTTATGCACAGCAGTTCTAATATGGAAAAAAGAGCAAATGGCAAATGTGTAAGAGCAGAGTCCTGCAGGCAGATCACATGAAGTCATGAAGTTTTATATTGATACCCATGAATCAAGATGTACCATGCAAGAAAAACATTTGGTACTGGCTTTACAGGAGATAGTATTTAAATGGAAACTGAAATAAAGGTAATACCTACTTACTAACATCAGACTATTACCTCTAGTCTTTTTAAAATGTCATTGATGATACTTTCTTTTGATAAAGTGCTGTAATGACCTGAGGAGTCCTTGGATCCTTACCTCTTATACCTTAAGGTAACTTTTCACACATCAGAGATTTCTAAGAAGAAAGAAAAGGGGAAAAAGATGAAATAGAAAAATTGCTGAAAGGATTAATTTTATTTATCCAATAGAAAGAGCACCACCAACAGACACAACTATGTTCTGTTGTGTTTATCCAACGTTTATCCAAAATACCTGTTCTGTTATTTTTCATTTTGTAACAAGAAAAATTGACAATATACATCTATTTTTCAAGAATCTGAGACAGATGAAAATGCAAAGATTTTCGCAAGTGCTCCAACCTGTGGGACCGTAAATGTCTAAAGGAAAGGTAGAACTGAATTTGTTCAAGTACCAAATCTTTTCATCTGCACCAAGACATTTTTTTAGTACTCTCTAAATACTGCAGCTTTGTAACAGGGATTTACTTTCAATGTTACTAGCTGGTTATTTTTATTTGTTAGAATTTCAAGTAAGTATGTTATCCCTTCTTGAAAATTAAAGCATCTTAGTTAAAAATTTTGCTCTGATGGCTGATCAGGTGTCCAGATCAGGGGTTTTTATGTAAGAAGATCAAGAAAAATCCAGTATTTGTATTATGTAGATGCTATTCAAGAAGAATAGTTTTTCACAATAGCTAATGGTATATGTGGATATATAGCTTGTGTAGCTTGGTCAACACATTTTGCATTTAGTTGGACTTAAGATGGTTGGAAAAAAGATATTTTTCAGCAAATTGTGACTCTTTAGTTACTTGGATTTTTTTTTAATGTGTCGTTTGTTTACTGGTAATGGTGATTGAAACTTCTCTGACATTACCACAAACATAAGATGAAAATATTTGCCCTTTTTGTAAGTGGTTGGTAGAAAATTTAGAAATGGATAAATTTCTCCATCTTAAACAAATGGAAAAAAAAAGTAAAATTCCACAGTAGAAACAGTACTCATGAAATTTTTGCCTGTCTGATAGATGTAGAAGTTCTGGTTTATAACAACACAAATATCAGTTTGAAGATTTCATTGTTAATATCTATTAGAGTCAATGCAACCATGGCACTTAATGTAGATGATGCTTTCATGAAATAGAGAGTGTTTGAGGGCTGGTAGCCAGAGGAAATTGTGGGATTGTGCTTTACATAAGGTTTTTTACAGAATCAGCATGGGACTGTCAGAAAAGCTGTAGTGGTAGAAGGAAAGTACTGAAGAGTAAATACACCTCCTGATTGTTTAGGAGAAATCTTCTGTGCTGAAATAAAGGTTCTCTTCTCCCTTTCTTTTCCTCCTTTGGGTATACAAATAGTAAAAATATGTTTGGAGTATGTCAAATTGTGTTCTACTTGCTCCAGATGTGTGGTGTAGATGAAAAACAAAAACAAAAACAAAACCAAACCAAAACAAAACAAAAAAAACACCAAAAAACCCACAAAGTTTGCTATTTTAAGACAAATTTGGGATTACTTGATTTCAGTAATTTATCCCAAGGAGCTTATCCAGGAATTCCAAATTATAAAGATGTAGGAAAAATTTATACTTCTTAGATAATAAATTAGAATGGTTTATACGCAGAAGTTTGATTTTAATAACACTTTAAAGTTCTGATTAACACCTCATCTCTTGATAGGGTTGCTACTCATATGAATTTGTGATCTCTATTTGAATCATGTGTGTACTTCATTTGTTATATTTTGTCTTGCACAGAGATTACTCGTCAGCACCTCAGCTACTATATAAATTTTGTACTTAACAGAGTAGTTCTACTTTGCCTGTCTGGAAGGATCTTTGGCTCATTATGCATATATAAATTTTTGTTTCAAGAAAAAAACAGGAACTATTACATGAAGGAATATAAGTGACAACTTATTTCAAATACTTATTCTCAAAAGACTGATGTTTCTTGCAACATATTTTCCATTTTACAAAACTGGTCACAGTGTTGTGTCTCAAATCAAGGTAAGAAAATATGAAATTAAAATGAATGGCTAATTTTCTACAATAATTCTATCTTGCCTGCTTTTAGATACTGTATATTAATACAGATGTAGTACTAAAGAAATTACAAAGAATGTGATATGCATGACTTGATACTGTGTGTTAAGTTTGAAAAATTACTTTTATTAACTATGGCAGTTTGAAACCTGTAATCTACATCTCCTTTTTCATGAAATACCTGCTGATTTAACAGAATTTTGTCTTCAGAGATATGAATTTGTAAATGATATTTGCTTCTGTTCAAAATATACATACAAGGTTTTTGAAAACTAGTCTTCTCAGTCTTGATATTCATGCATGTGTTTTCCAGGCTCCTTCACTTCCAGAACTAATTTTTGAAATTCTCTTTATTTGTAAATATTCATCATTGATGAAATGCAATATTTTGACAGTTAAAAAAAATTAATTCAATATTATTTTCTATTTCAAACAAGCCCTTCATTTGCGCAGGTTATGGTAGATATCCGCTTGACTGTACTAAAAACGATGAACAACAATCTGAACTGTTCAAACCTATCAATATCAGTATTCATATTTTGAGAATTAATCTTCAATTTTTAATTATAAAAAAATTAATTTTTAAAATTATTAAATATTCTTCTTCTCACATAGATACTTGGGATTGCCTCATATATCATGATCCTGATCTTGTACAGTTGTTATGAAGTTACTGACAAGAGCATATGCCTGAAAATATCTCCAAAGATGCAGAAAACAATAAGAAATTTACTTTTTAAAGTACACATTATATGATTTGCTAATGTGATTGATTTGGTGTACTAGCACATTGTTACTTCTCATTATTTTAAACACAATTAGAAAACTACTTTATTCTTGTGTTGCATCAAAAGATACTTAATGGTAAGTACTGACTGCTTGCTTTGTTTTCTTTGTTTTTATTTTAAGGGTTTGGTATGTTTAGCAAAATCTTTAAAATAAGAAACACATATTTTTACCATATTATAAACATAACATGTGTACACCAAATAAGTTTGTCTGACATGGCAATTTCTGTTGATCATCTGCAATTATAAGATCATTTAAGTTTTTTAAAGGCTGTCTTAATGCATAGAAGAAGCATTTGAAGCACATTTAAATGGAAATTTTTCAAACCATTTTTTAAAATATAATTTATGAACTTTAAATTTGTTTGTGTCTATGGTTAGCTTGACATTTGACACTCTCATTTTAAATTTCTTCTTACACCTCTTAGAAAATAATGGACATAACCTACAGGAACAGACACACCTGATGAACTGGTCTCTAAATGTGGCTTTAGGCTGTCCCTAAATTACACTGTGTCTACTTTCCCTCAGCGATGACTTTACTATGAAAGGAATGGAGTTTTGCCCCAGTAAATTCCCAGGAAGCCTAAGTGCACCCATATACAGGTCTAAATGGACACTGAAGTCCTTTCTTACACTAATAGGGATGAACTTAATCAATTATATAATTTTCTATCATTTCATGAAGAGGCATTCAAAGTATATACCTTCTAGAGGAGTTCCTATGCAAAATGAAGGAAAATGCAACCTCACCTCTAGCCCCAAGATGCTCCTGTGTGAGGGAATTTGAGTCTCAAGATAAAAGAAAATAGCTTGAAAATAAAGGATTCCTGTTTGCAAAGCCATCCTCTGTGCCCTATAGCTGATAAGTCAGTGTGTCTGAGAGGATTATAGAAGAGAAAGTGAATTTACACTAGAGTCTGCTTATAGGTCTCCTGTGCACCAGATACTCAGATCATTAAAGATGGAGATATACTTTCTAGCAAAGGGTTATCCCAAGAGCTAAAGTGTAAATATGTAGTTATTTAGTGGAATAGCTACAAGATTTCAAGATTCTCCATATCAGATACTCCTTCTGGATCAGGCTTACCTACACTGCTCAACATTTCCAGCCCACTTTGCTTGAGGGAGCAAGTCTTTATATGTGGTCCTTGGAATCTTAATTTCATTCTTAACTCAAATTCATTCATTCCATTGCTTAAGCACTCATTCAGTTTTGTCCATACAATAGATTTCAGGTAGCAGTGTAGTGGTAAACCCTCATTTGTTCTAATAGCTAGGTTATAACATCTTTGCACAGTTTCACTGTCATTTACATTCCTCAGCTGTGATCATGTGCAAATGAGTTCAACAACCAGTAAGGTTTTGCCCACACCGGAAAACACTTAGAAAGCTGAGTGCATAAATAGATGCTAACTATGTGGTAAGTATTTTTGGAGTAGTAGTTGATGAGAAACTTATATATCTTAAATGCTCAGAAATTTCAAACATGAATAATATTTTCTTGCTCTCCTGAAAAGAACTGAGAAGTACAGCATTGAAATGTTAGTCTACTCAACCTAAAGGTAGCAATGGCAAAGTTTTTCAGAAAAAAACCCACATTGGAGATAGCTGAAAAAGGCTGTCAGCTCCTACCAGTGTCAAGAAAAGTTTCTGCAGTACATCATTGCAACTTGTAACTTAAAGAAGGTAACCAGCACTACAGCAAAAAAAACCCATTAT
The DNA here is from genome assembly GCA_013399695.1 of Formicarius rufipectus. Lineage (NCBI taxonomy): Eukaryota > Metazoa > Chordata > Aves > Passeriformes > Formicariidae > Formicarius > Formicarius rufipectus. Next base: position 29,172 of record VXAU01003713.1, on the reverse strand, counting down.
TACGATATTAACTCCAATATTCATAAGCCCTCACAGAAATCTCTCTTGGTTTTTGTATATTGATTTAGTATTCCATAAGAGGAATATTTGTTTTGTTATCAACGGTATTTTGCTGTGTGAATTGAAAGGATTAAGGAACATGCTTTAATCAAGTAAGATGCACAAAAAATATCTTTATTATCAATAAGGAGGATACTACTTTACTACAGTTATGACATATTTTGTGATGTCCAGTAGGAAACATACTTTAGATCTGTGCTGTTCTTATAGTGGTATTTAGTGGATTATGGTTTTTGTTTGTTTGTTTGTTTTTGTTTTGTTTTTTGTAAAGTAAGCAAATTTTTAAATTACTGTATATGTCATTTAAAAATACATTTCCTACAAGAAATAAAATGCTTTAAATGATAGAAATTGGTAGAATCTGCTTAGGTTCAGTAACATTTTAGGCAAATAAATAAATGAAACCATCAATATAGATATAAATTTTAAAAAAAAATAATTTTTTTTCTTAAACTGTTCAAATCAGGCAGCAAGAAGGGAGTAACACAAATTATTCATGGGTAATTTTTATTTACCTATGTTGTTACGTGATAGTAGCAATACTATCTGACTTTAGAAGCTTTTAAAAATTATTTGCTAAAAAAGACTCTATGTGGAACTTAGTGAATGCCCAGTATAAAAATGCCTCATAAGCATACGTATCTCTTCCGAATGGTGTATGGAGCTGCTAGAAAAAGATGAGGAGCATTCTTGTAGTCCAAAACAAAATGAGTCTGGATGTGCAGCCAAATTCCTTTGCAAACATATTAGCTGCAGTGTGCACAGGGCTAGACTTCCTATGAATTTTTCACAAAGATAAACCAGGTAACTGCACATGAAAGCTTGAAGTTATTTGTATGATTGCTTTTAAGACTTATATGCTGCTGTTTTGTTGGTATTACATGCACATATGTGCTCTTTATATTTGCTACCTAAGGGACCAGACTCTGACACATTGTACAAGTTGAAAGACGAGCACTATTTGCAGTGTGAGGTGCTAATTGCTTATTTGGTTAACTTTGCTGGAAATATGAGTGACAGAATCTGAAAGAAGGTTCTGATTCAGGAAAAAATTTACATATATTTAATTTTAAGCATGTGTTGAATTCTAGTCACTTTAATTAGAATATCTACACACTAAAAATAAAGTGTATGTTTAAGTTGCTTGTTAAATTGGGTCCTGCACAAGTGTTTCTCCATCTATTTTGCAAGTCACATCAATTCTTATTGTTCAGTTCTTTGATACTTTGCTAGCTGTTCTATAATTTAAAAAAACTTATCATGTTTGAAATACAATATAACAGGGTTTTTTTTAAAATCATGATGTTTACAAAACTATGGTATACTATATTAAAAAAACCTAGATAAATTAAATTTCTCTAACCATACAATCTACTGACAAAATCTCTAGGTGATGGCAATGAGTAATATCTGCATTTTAAAAAATATTTTCTTTTTATTTAATACATTTTTCCAAAGAAATTTTATTCAAAAGAATTTGTTTTCTATTGTTTTCAGGGATGTGGCTGATTTTTTTTTTTTGGCTCTGCTTCCTATAAACTGCTCTACCATAGCAGGCACTCTTGTGAGAGCAATGGTGTGGTACTGTCTGCATTTTCCATGCACTTGACAGAACCTTTTCCACTTTGCATGTTATTCTCTGTGCTGTGAGGCAGCACAACAGAAGCCTTTGCTGGGCTCTCAGCTGAGCTGTTTATACATACTGACTCTGCAAAGTACTTCTTTTTCTACTGATGTTGAAGTACTCTGTCCCCCAAAATGAGGATGATATTATTGTTATCCAGCCCTGAGTGTGTTGGAGATGAAGATGTATCAAAGTTCACATTACGTTCTATTTACAGCCAAAATAAGACATACTAACCACAGTATTCCAAATAATGCAGACATAGTTTTATTTTCTAACCGTGAAAGTAGCACCTCACAGGGAATTCCTGAGGAAGCTTGATTTCTTTACAGTTCCTTCTGAAAGAAAAGGGATGAAGTGTGTCATTGGACCACAGATTAAAACAGCTCATTGTCAAGGTCATCTTCCACCATCCAACCAGGATTTTCTCAAACTGTCTGTACTTTCTGTGCTACAAAGCAGTATGGGGTTTGTGTGTTGTTTGCCATTTGTGCTGTGTAAATTTCGGTTCCAGCCCATCTTACTGCAGCATGAGGGATCCTGTTCTGTCTTCAAATGTTTCCATATCTTTATGGTACTCTGTACTTTAGCATCTTAGCAGGAAGTATGTCAGACAATCAATATTAAAAAAAAAAAACAAACAAAAAACAAAAAAACAAAACAAAACAAAAAACAAAAACAACAAAAAAACCCCCACAGCCAAAGAAAAAACTCCCAATGTATATAAGTATATAAATATATATATAATGAGAAAGTAATGAGAAAGCTAATTATTAATGATTTCAACCAATTCTACTTCCATTCATTTAAGGGTATGTTATAGTTTTAGAATCTCATGGAATTTTTCTTTCCCCTACCACCAAACGAGGTGTTAATAGCCCTTATCTTTTTCCACTGCTTCTAACAAGGGGTAGTGATGAATGAAGGTGTTACCTAGCAATGGTAAATCACTGGGGTGTAGTATTGAAAGGGGGCATTTGGTTTTTTTTGGCTTGCTGTGGGGAGGAGGAGGACTGCTTCAGGAAGAAAGGGAGAGAGACGGCTCTCAGGGAACCTCTGCCCTACAGGTTTGGTCTGCTTCCCTTTTCCTCCCATTTTCCAATCTCTGGATTTTCGGAGTTCCCAGTGTTTAAGAGAGAAAGAGAGACAGAGAGAGAGAGAGAAAACTTCTAGTCGGGGTTCTTTTGCAACAGGCTTCCTGAGGGGCCAGCGGCTGCCAGCCTGGGAGTGAGGAGACTCCCAGCATTGGCGGCTGCCTGTTCAGGGCACCATTCCTCTTCCAGCCAAGGACTAAGAGAGAGTTCTTGTCCATGGGAAAGGATCACAGTTTTTTTGGTTTTTTTCCCTCTCTGTGCGGCTTCTTCCAACCGACTCCTCATGGACATCTCTCTACCCACCCCTGGGGGGACAGCTCAGAGATGGCCGAGGAGCAACATCGTCACCTGCCGTCCGTAAATATTACTGCACCCAACAGAAGCAGAGACTGCAGGGATGGTTCAAGGGGGCATTATCCCTCAATTTGGTCATTTAGTTCTGGTTGCTTTGTTTTTGTTTGAATAGATATATATATTTTTATATATTGTAGTTGAGAACTGTTATCTTTTCCATTATCATATCTTAATTAAATTTTATTTGAATCTATAGGAGGTTTGTCTCATTCTTTAGTTCCTAGTCCAACAAATTTCCTAATTTCCTCTAAAAGTAGACAGGGCACATGTTGATTATAATTTCCTTTAGTGTTTAGCTATTTATGATGTTGCTAATCTGCATCTAACACAAGTCTTTCAATGAACAATCACATAGCTATGCTGTTGGGAACAGGCCTTATTTTCTTTAATAGTTTGGATATCCACAATATTCAGGTTACTTGCAGGGAGTGTTGTTGTTTGTTAAAACAATGTATTGAATGACTGACCTCCCTTTTTCTTAAACTCAACATTATACTGAGTGTTGCTGCTTCAGGAGTGTAAAGAATGTTCCAAAGATAGGTACGGGGAGTTTGAATGCAATTTTTGGATAAGTTAGGATGGAACAAGGCTAAGTGTGGACTGATGCACATTGATGCATGTGATGTGTTGGCATTTGATAGTTAACCGTGTGAATTTCTTTAACTGCACCTATCTAGGAAGCCTGTCTCAGTCAGTACTCTGAATGCTTCCTGGCTGTTTAGGTAAATTATTTTCCAACAAAGTCAGAATATTCTGTACTTGACATATCAGAAGTGCATTTGAGGTAACTGTTAAAAGAAAAAAAGAAAAATAAAAAAAAGAATTAAAAAGTTTCTTGATAACTGAAAATACATTTAACTTTAAACTCAACAACGTGTGTTTTCTTAGTACATTCCACTTTTAGATTGACCTTTTTCCTTCTGTTAATTTCTTGCTGCCAGGCATATACATTTTAATATGTTTCCATTCGTTGACTACCAGGCAGTAAATAAGTACAAAAGAGTTAATGTATTTGTAGACTAATTAAGCGTTCCCTAGCTCTACACACTTAGATGATAATTTTCTTAAAATAATCTTGATCACAATTTGAATTTATTCAGAGACCCAGTCTTTGGCATTGTGGAAGGAATCTTACACTGTCTTAAAACTCAGGATAAAAATCTTTTGTAGCAGAAGATATGATAACTATGTGCCTACTACATAGCAAGAAAGACAATGGTGGATATTTTACACAGTGAGACAGTTTGCAACAGGTTGCAACATGCATTCATCAAAAGTTTACTGTAAGCATTAACTGCTGAAACACAAGAACATGTGGAGTGGACAAAGATTAATTATACCTGTGCTCACAAGGTAATGTTTGTGTTCCAAACAAATTATATTTGCTTCAGTTTAAATGATGCATAAGTCTGATACGTGCAGATGAATGTGTGTTCAGGATGAGTGAGCACACTTGTTTGCATGTCATATTTATCTCTGTATTTTGTCAGAAAATTAACTTCTTTGGAGTTTGTACTTGAGCTGAGCATATGGTTGTTGATCTCTGGAGATGACAGCCTATCTGAGCAGTAGCTCCTTATGGTTTGAGCTCTCCTCCACTGGCAGATGCTTTGGGCTTTTCTACAATTAAGTGGAGATCATCACTGTTTTCTTTGAGCACTGCTGTGCCTTGTACTCTGAAGTGTTTTGTTAATCACTGTCTGCCTTCGACAGAAGCTGCCAAAGCTCTCATTAAGTTTGAATTTTGAGATGTCATGCTCGAATGATGGAATTTCATCCCTTTTCTGGATGAATGGAATTGGCGCTGGAAAGGTGCCAACAAAAAATCATGACACTGAAGTATATTTACTTTGCATTTCACTGCTGAAGAAAAAGAGAGCGAGGAGGGATAAAGAAAACTTTCTTTTTGCTTGCCTCAGGTCCAGAGCAAGCACTGGCTTGTGCAGCTTCATTGAAGATAATAATCATAAGGTCTTCACCTTTTCATCTGTAAGGTTTATGCTGCTACTTTCTGTGAACAATCTGTCACTGTCTTGTTCGCACTATGAACCTTGAACTACCTTTCCAAAAATCTTTGGATGAATGCCACTTACTGTGGCACTGGCAAGTGTAGTTAAAGATGTTAAGTCAGAATAAAAATAAAATAAAATTTTTAAAAAAATTAAAAATCAACATTTAGTTTGAGGAAGGAATTCCAGTCATGACATTATGATGCATCATAATAGGAGCACAAACTAATATTACATTTGCCCTTCAAGAAGAATTTCTTGCAATGTGCAAACAGAAAACAAAATGCATCTGTTGGCTGTTTAATGATTTACAGAAGGACGCTAAGTGTTATGTGAAATATGGTATGAAAAGACACTGTCCATTTCTCTTGGTGGATTTAAGCATTTCATCTGTATTAGTAAAAGTGAGTTTGGAAGAAAAAACTGGACTAATTAGCTGCAGTGACTAATAATTTCTGTCATGTTCTGTCTAGCAACTCACAAAGCCAAAATGGATTTCACACATAGAAAAATGCTCTCTACTGTTAAACTTGTGTTTTTTGCCCTCATGATAATAGATTTTATAATTATACTCTTCAACTCATAAGTATAATGTCATTTGTATGTTCTTGATTTTATCCTGCTCTGTTTTTCTATGAAATTCTGCACGTATGAATACCTACCAGTTGAGAGAATGAAAGGTTTCTCAGTGGGTAATCAACACTTTCAAAAATCAGAATCCAAAACTATTAGGAAAAAACCCAAGTTTATCCATGCTCTTATGACAAGCAGGACCTACACAGAGGTGTGTTTATTTCTATTCCTATAAAGCACAAAGCTCCAACCATAGATTCCTATGGGATGGTAATTACTTATAAAGAAAATAATATATATATATATAAAGTAATTACCTCATTTAGAAAGTCTTAAACTTGGTGGTTCTGAGGTTTTCACATTTTTGAAGAATATTCTCAAACCACACATTTACTGATACATATGTATTTTATAACATTTTGCCTGTAATACACTTTTATTCTTCTTGCACATCTCTTAACCTAGCAAAATCTTGTACCTAAAAGATACGAATCACAGAATGGTTGGGGCTGGCAGAGACTCCTGAAGACCTTTGACTCTAACCCTCTTGTCGAAAATAGGACAACTGCTGTCAATTACAGCAGGTTGCTGAGAACTGTGTCCACTTAGGTTTTGATTAGCTTCTGGAGATTCCACAACCTCTCTGGGTAACATAACCAGATGTTGGATCATTTCAAGAATTGAAAAAAAAATTTTCTTGTGTTCAGATGTAATTTCTTGTTTCAATTTGTGCCCATTGACCCTTGTCCTGTCTCTGGGTAGCCCTTACTCTGTCTCTGTCTTCTGTATTCCACCAGGTGTTTGTGAATTGTAACAAGATGACTCTGAGTTTTCTCTTGTCTGGTTGCTCAGTTCCAGGTCTCTCAGTCTCTCCTTGTATGAAAGATGCTCCAGTGCCTTAGTCATCTTTGTGTCCCTGGGGTAGTTTGTCTGTAGGTCTTCCCTATAAAATGGGAGCAAAACTAAGGAAGTATTCCATATCATTCCCTTACGTAATTAGGTGTATAAAGACAAGAGGGAGGTTCCTCTTTCTCTCTCTTTCCTCTTCTCTCCCTTGTGGGTCAGCACAGAACTGGCAGGTCTCGATGTTTAGGTCTTGGCTTATCTATATGAGCTAAAGCCTGGCTGAGGGCTGTTTTCTGTGTCAGCAGAAGAGGGAAAGGCACTCACTTCTCATAAAGAGAAGTTGATGAGAGTTTACTGNATATGTGTGTGTATATATATACAATATGTATTGTATATTAAAAAATATATATATTCCTTTGCTGCATTTTTCTTTCTGTTACNAGGGCTGTTTTCTGTGTCAGCAGAAGAGGGAAAGGCACTCACTTCTCATAAAGAGAAGTTGATGAGAGTTTACTGTGTTAATTGTTCTACTGAATTAATTCCTGGGATTTGATTGTGTGGGCTTANCTGACCAGCTCACAGCTGTGTTTTGTGGGGAGACAAGCAGAACCAACACAGTCCCTTTTCTGGATTTTCTCTAATATGTCTATGTCTTTCCAATATCAAAAAGTCAGGAGATGGGCAAAACACTGTCGTTGTGTTTCACCACTGCTAAGCAGAAGAAAATGTTCACCTTCTCCAACCTGTTGGTGACTCTTTGCCCAACATGGCAGATGATGCTGTTGGTCTTTCAGTGAGGACTCATTGCTGGCTCATGATCAATCTGTAGTCCACACGAACTGGCAGTTCTGTCTTTGCCATGCAGCTTTCTAACTGATCACCATCCAATCCATACCAATGCCTGGTATTATTCCTCACCACGTACAGGACTTCATATTTGATTTTATCAAAATTCACAAGCTTCTACTGTGTCCTGCTAATCACAACACTAATTTTATCTCATCAGCTAAGCCAGTTTTCAGTCCACCTCACAGTCAATTTTTCTAGTCTATACTTTCTTCATCAGTTTATCTATGAAAATAATATAAGAAACAAGTTGCAAGCCTTGTGAATATCAAAATAACCAAGATCCTCTACTCTCTGTCTGTCCACTAAGGCAATAATTTCCTTATAAAACTCTATCTGGTTAATCAAGCTTGATTTCTTCTTTTTAAATTGGTGCCAACTACACCTAATCAGCTTCACATCTTTAATGCTTTCAGAAATTACCTACAGGAGGGTATCGTCCCTCATCCTCACCTTTCCAGGAGTCAAGATGAGACTGATGAACCTTTAGTTCCTTTAGTTCTTCTTTTTTGCCATATTTGAAGGTAGGGTTGATTTTTGTCTCCTTTCTTAGGAAGGAAGAAATCTTCCCCAATCACATTGATCCTCTGAGATGTTTTGAAGTGGCCTGGCAATGACATCTTCCAGTTTCTTCAGTGCTGGTGGCAAAGAATAAAAGAAACAGTTTCCTGAATTATACAGGAAAAAGAGAAAAAAAATTACAAAACGTTTAAGGCTTCACAGAGCAGCCCATATTGACGTATAGAATGTAATTAAGAGGTTAGATGTGATTGTCTTTCTTTTGGAGAAAGTATGCTAAAACTGCAAAGCCTTTAATGAGGATTGTGCTTTTGTTAAGTTAATAAGTTTGAAATTTTGACCTTAGGCACTCAGTGCTGCAGAAATTCTGAAAAAATATTCTTGTTGAACTGAAAATCTGTTGTAGTGCACTGAAGTATGTAAAGGTCATCTTTGATGATCTTTTCAGATATATTTTGTGGTTATGAAGAAAAGACATTTATACAAGCAAAAGCTGTTCTTTTGAAGTGGTCTTGGGCAATCATGTGAGCTTATTAATGAATTCATGGAATTGCAATAATAATTTGGCTTAGTAACTTTACTATTATTCTATGCAGGTATTTAAAACAATCCAAAATTATATTGAATTTGTTTCTGAGTAGTTGGCAGATGTGGAGTTGGAAGGGGTTTTTATGGAAACATAAGAGGTATCTGAAATTTAGAGTCACCACTTCAAGTTGACAAATGGGAAGATCTTCTTTTTTCTTATTATTTTTTCTTGTTTGTACCCCAGAAGATCTTGGGAGAAAACATATGAGATCAAGGAGAGTTTTTCTTCCTGGACAACGCTGGTCCAATTTCTGCCTCACAAGAATGATAAGTTGATTGCAGCTAAAACCCCCTCCAGGATATATTTTAAATAAGGAAGTTGTGCCTAATTTTAGTTTTCCTATGAAGGATGGTTGGATGAGATTATATTTGGGTTTACTATGTTCATATTCTCCTAACTTTGTGCTTTCTTACTCTGCTAAGACTTGGTGACTTTCTTACTTGCCTTTATGTTACTGTGTTTATATAACTAATTTTGTCATTAGTATATTATATAAATATATGGTGAGAAGTTCTCGGTTTACCAACATTTTTAAACCACATGCTATGTTAGTGAAAAATGGATGTTATCAACTTTTTACCTTCTCAGGTTTAAACTAGTGTAAAACTAGTATGGCTTCAGTGAATACATTTTGAAAAACTGAATAATTTTGACTCTTATAGTATTTATAAACTTGATGTAATATTATTGCTGAGAGAATATTTTTATTATGTAAGATTAGAACTGGAAATTTAGAACTAAGAATTCATTCTATTTTCTGATACCCAAAAGATATTAGATACAGTTATTATTAGATACATTATTACAATGAGATTCCATTGTAAGAAAGCTCAGTTTTACTTGAAAACAATAAAGTAATAAGTCTCTTTAAGAAAGGATGTTGCTTGGTGTAGAGATATGGGCAAAACATTGTGATGGCAACAACAGACATTACAAGTATTATAGGAATCTTGAGAATGCTATTACTGAATTAGAACTTGTAGGAAGAATATGATTTAATGAGAAGTTTGAAGCAATAAGAGTGAAATTCTTTCATTAATTGATGTTACCGAAGCCATACACACAAAAATAACTATCCTAAAGCCATGGACTTTGAAACTTGCCAGCTCGTATAAACTGCATTCCATAACATCAAGAGCATAATGAGTCCAGCTGCGTTCAGTGAGAACTGGTTTCTTGACATCTGTGAAAGCTGGGTTTGGCCTATATAAAATAAAGTAAACCCTGAAAATATCTAGGCAGTTGTAGCTCCCAGGAGGTCCGAACTTTTTTTATCTTTTCTCTATTAAAAAGCACAGAAATTTAGCATGGTTTCAGTTGGATGGGATCTTACAGATAATCTAATTCTAACCCACCTGCCATGGGCAGGGACACTTTCAGCCCTATCAGATTGCTCAAAGTCCCATTCAACTTTTCCTAGGGTGCTTCCAGGGATGGGGCATCCGCAGCTTCTCTGGACAACCTGTTCCAGTGCCTGAACACGCTTATAGTAAGGAATTTCTTCCTAATATCTGACCTAATCGTGTCTTCTGTTAATTTGAAGCTAGGATCCCTTGTCCTGTCACTCCATGCCCTTTTCGAAAGCCCCTCTCCCTGTCTCTTGTAACCCCTTTAAATACTTGAAGGTACTTTAAGGTCTCCCCAGAGCTTTGTCTTCTCCAAAATGAACAACTATAACTCCCTTAGTCTGTCTCCCTTTCTGGCCCTTCTTGGAACTCACTCCAACATGTAAATGCATGGACACATAAATACAGATATCTATATTTATAGTTGTCTCTTATAGAAGAAAGGTATGTATGGCACGCACAGACAGAAATTATAACAGTTATCATTTTGAAGTGTTCTGGGCTTCTGACTGATTGGCATCTCCTGTGTGCGAAATCAAGAATCTAGTTCATGATAAATGCAGGAAGTACTATGACTACTATCTGAGTACCAGCTACATCTCTTCACTCTTAACAGAATTTTCACCTGGGCAAGAGGATGGTTCTAATATCATGTAGATGTGAAGTTGCTTGATTCTTTCACTCTTAGATGAGGACTCATGTATGACCAAATGCAGTTGTAAGTGCTGCCCAAGTAATTTGACATAGGAACCAGAGAGCCATAGCACAGATCAGGCTGGAGGGGACCGCTGTAGGTCATCTGGTCCAGCCTCCTTTCTCAAGCCCATTGCTCAGAATTGTGTGGAATTAGCAGGAAATCAGACACAGCACAACGACCATTATGATTCCAGGCTAATGCCCATTTATTGCTCATGAAACATGTTGTTTTATACATTTAGAACATCAGTATCACACATACATCAAGCGTTTATTGGCTACTACCTACTGTCCATGCATTCTGCTTTATTCTATCGTTGGTTAAAGTTAATTGTTCACGTGAACTGCTGCTCCTCTTCTTGCACGGTCTCTTTGTCGTGCAGGTATCTCTCTGTTCATTTATTTTTGCAAGTTCAAACATATTTCCCATCTGCAGGTTTCTCTCTAGTATGTTTTTCAAGGTTTTACCACGTAGCTGCATTGCCTCACAAACTCAGAATGTCTGGAGTGCTCAAAATATGTCCCTGTTCTTGAAAATATCCCACAGAATTGCATCCAAACAGTTCTTGACTATGTGCAGTGAGGTTCACTTGCACAGGAAAGTTCTTCCTCATTTTCTGATATAACTTTCTGAGCATCAGTTTATGCCCAAAAATATCACTGTGGAAAACAATCTTCTGAAATAAAACATATTGTTAGAAATGCTTAGAAAAGCTTATATTAAAAAGATTGAAATTTAAGAAAAATATAAGAAAATTTAAGATGTATAAGATAAAGACAAAATGGTGTTGATTTCAGCAGCTGTCATATTAAGATCCTATGATAGAAGAGTAGGAATAATTTTGTAAGACCATGGAGCAGATTAGTAGTGCAATGCACGAGAAACTACCTGATCATAAACCTAAGAAACAAGGTAAAAGAGATAGTAGTTACGATAGAGTAGTTGTTTTGGTATAATTCTAGCTTGATGGTACCCCATAGAAAGTTCTTCGTGTGACCATTTGAATTATCTAATTTTTCTGCACAACCCTGCTCCTCTTGTCCAAGGGAATATAATTTGAAACCTGGATATCTTTGTTTACCCAAGGAATCTTCCTTGTGAAAGCCATTTCTTGAGCTGCACATTGTCCAGAATAGCTGTCATAGTTATCATTTGAAGTGCAGTGAGACTGTCTGCCTTTATACAGTGGGTAGAAAGTGTCTAAATAGAGCATTTCTGCTGGGAAAAACATACTTCCTTGAATTTAAAGAGAACATCAGTGTTGATGATAAGCTAAGTTGTTCTTAGACAATATTCAATGGTTTAGGAGTTTGACTAATAAAAGCAATAATAATAAGAAATTTTAACACTTACATGTGTATATGACATCCTTTACAATAGAAAATATTCTGTTTTCTAGTTTATTATTGGATATCTCCAAAATTAGTACTTAATTTTTTTCCTAAAATATTGTCTTAAGGTGCTTGGGTATCTTTCATGACAAAAAAAAAATGGAATTCTCATACTTCCACCTCAGATGTGAAAATATCCATGAGGAGGTTTTTCTTTCAGAAATATTTTAGACTAAGAAATTCAGATGACCCTATAATGGGTTGATTAATGATTTCATTAAATGCATTATATGGAGGAATATATGAGATACTTAATTGTGTAAATCAATTTTACTTTATTGCTTTTACTGCAGCATCACTAACTTTACTGGTAGGGTGCTTGCACCATTGCCTCACAAATTTTAGATAGCCCTGCAATGTTTTTCCAGAAAATAAAATCTCTGTATCTGTCTGTGATGCACAATCCCACATGTGTAAGTTCAGTATTATTTGAAGACACTGTGTTCTTAAAAGTGTCAACCCAGCAAGATGGTATGCAAAAGCCAGACTCAGTGTGAATAGTCAAAAATTCACATACATACAAGATGACAGGTCTGACACTACCTTTTGAAGTCAGATACTTTCAGGTGTGCAAAATGGAAACAATTTTCCTCTATTTATTAGCACTATGTGGGAGAAGAAATAAAAAAAACATGTATAAAATGCTGATCCAAAACATGAGAAGGGTCTTGCAGCAGCTTTTGCCACATGGCACACACATCTTTGAAGTGTGAGGCAGACTTGTCATACACCTTTCTTTGAACTGAGATTTTGCAGGAGATAGTGGTGACATGGCACAGCTTGGTGGCTTTCCACAGCTGAAGCTGCAGGTATGTGACATGCCTGTTCCTCCACCAAGGAGTCACAACTCTGCGCATTCCCACTGTCTTTGTTTTTGGAGCACAGCCTCTGACGACAAGCACAGTTGATGAGTACAGACAACACAGAAATAGTATATGTAATATGTGACTTAGGATGTCCAAACCCATGTAGTAGGCTTTCATATTATGAGATAGGATGTTTTACCTCGAGCAGAGGAGTGCTTTCTATTTATTAGTTCTAGGTGTGTCTGTGCCATCTGTCATTATCATACATGTCAAGAGGTATGCAAAATATGGTTCCTGCTTGGAATCCAGGAAGATTATTTTTATAAATTGTGTGAATCAAATATTTTCCTGTTGAATACATATGGATATATAGGCACCAATATACTCAGTACTATTTATTAAAGCATTTTTGCATGTGTTTGCTAGTTATTTACACAGATTTTCATTAGTTTCCTTAGCTTACTTGTAGAAGAAAATAAATTATGAGAGTACTTCAGTTTTCAGCAAGAGGGGAAGAATCCTTTGGCTTTGGAAGTAGTAAAAGATTTCTAAGGAGAAAAATGTATTTTAACTAAACAAAAAGACTCTTAAGAATTTAGTTAGGTAGCATTTTTTGGGATATGTTTGAAACATTTTCTTTGGATTAATTAAATTTATTCAATCCAATATATAGTGTTTAATACTGAGATAGTTCAGCCTATTATAATGCATCTTTTACAGAAAGACATTGTATTAATAATGGTTAGTGACAGGTATTTTAAACGTTTCACAAATTAACATCTGTAATTTTTTCTGTTAAAATTTAAACCAAATAAAATAGGTGTATGTGTGGTTTAGGACAAAATGAAGACACAGTGTTCTTAAAACACACACACACACATACACATATACATATTTACATATATATATATATATATATTAAGCCTTGTACTAAATAAACCATTCTTGCTGTGGTAAAAATGTTACTTTCTTTTAAATTATTTATCTGTGAGGAATTTCTACCTTTTTCGTGCTTAGTTTGTATTGCAAATCCCAAATACTGTATTCTAATAATTTATCTGTCACCTTTCCAATTATTTCTGTTTACTTAAACTGAAGTCACAAAGGATATTAATATGCTTTTGAAACTGGTAAAATATGCACATTGATGAAAAGCAGATTTTTTTTTTTAAAGTACCTGTAAGTCTTTGAACTCTATTTGGCGGTTGGGTAGGGTGAAAATAAAAGATGAGATATTCTTTTGTTTATAGGGGTGGAAATAGAGTGAAGTGCACTGTTTCTTGTTTGCATTATGAAGATCATGTTCTAATCATTTATGTATGGCACTGCAGAGCAGATCCTGTGGGCAAGTGGAAACCTTCATCTTCTATTGGAAAAAAATGGTTTTGCCTGGCTGAGAATCGAAACCGTACCTAGTCCATTCAACCAATGAGGCTCCAAATTCAGGAAAACTATGAAGAAAATCTTGTGGCATGTAGGCAGTGTGCAGCAACAGTTCTTTTTCATATGCTCATCAGCAGAACTTGCTGTACACGTGCTGTTTTTAGGGAGCATCTTGTCCCTTTTCCACATAAGCATAAGTCTCTTTTGCTGTATTTGTCTTGATACTGATTGTGTGGTCAGCTGGACCAGGGACTAGGCATCTGCAAATTAATAGTTTTGCTTTAATTTCCTGGATTCATCTTCTTCTTGAGATGGTCAAGGTACAACAGAAGCATTAATGTCATGCTAAATAGAAACTATGTATCATCTTTTGTATAACTATACAAACTAGGAGTAAGAGAATGAAATTAGCAGCCTTCACTTAAAAATAAGCAAAACCAAAGATGGAACACATTTTCAGTATAACATTTGGTGAGACTTCTTTTCCCAAATTAAAAAACAATAGCACAAATTCATGAAGGAAATTTGCATTGAAACATGCTAAGCACAGTGACAATTCTTTTTCTGATATTCCCATGCTGAAACAGCTTTGAGAGTTTGCTGAAGAAAATACCATTTTGTGCTTTCCCTCTCTCATTAGACGCTAGATTTTGGCCGCTGGGTACTAGTCTAGATAGAACTCTTAAGTGTGACCTATTCTTACTTACTTGCATGTAAACATTTTTCACGTTGTTTCACTATATGTTTCAACTTTTGACCTAGAAAGTCCGGAAGGTCATTTTGTGCTACTCACAATGCTTGTCTTCTGTGCTGGGAATTGCTGGTATGGGTGTCAATTCTAGCCATTTGTGGTGGTAATTTTATATGGTGAACTTCTTCCTCCGGGAATGAAGATGAGTTTATCATCTTGGCATATTTTATAGACCATGAGATAAGTAATCTTAGTAAAAAGACAAGAATAACATTGTATTCAGACTGCCAAATCCAAAAATAATTTAAAAAGTGGGTAAAATGAGGAAAACATTTTTATATAAACATATATACATATCCTCTTTCTTTCCAAATGTTTCCAAATGTTCTGCTGATACACATTATCTTTTAAAGTATCATGTACCATGAAATATATATGCAAATTATCACTAGGGAAACAAGCATTTTAATATATCAAAAACATAAGGCCAAGTTTGGATTTTGGGTGGAACATCTTGTTTTCAGCTATTTCTGTTCTCATCAATCTAAAATCAGCTAAAATTTTGAGAACTAATATTTCCTAAATTAGAGTAATTTCTTTTCCTCCATCTCATGAGCTGCATGTTCAGCTGTTGCCTAAATTCACAGACTAAAAAACTAGGTCTTATTAAAATCTGTTTAATACTTGCAGCATTCATTTGATGTGACTGTTCAGTAAAACCAACTTAAGTGAATGTTTGACTTGAACATTCATGTCTTTTATCACTGTGAAAGAAATGTTGTCTAGAAATTCTGAAATTATAACTCTACTGGGCAGTTCCTTATTTCTTAGTTCTGAAATCAAACTGTATATATATCTCCCTGTAACAAATGTATTGTACAGTTTGAGCCAATTTATAATCTGGAAGTGATTTAATAGTTGGGTTCAAAACCTGGATTGAGTTCTTGCATGGTATTGCTGTCATGTTTAGTTTATAGCAGAGAAGAAGAGAGTGTGTGAAAACTGCAATAATCATGTACAAAAATAATTTTTATATAAGCTGTAGAAAGTTTATAAACATTAGTGCCACCTTACTTTACTCTGAAAGGTACATATAAAGGATTTGAAAGGGATTGAAAAGGAAGGACTCAATGACCTTAAAGGTCTTTCTTACCTAAATGATTCTATAACTCCATGATTCTGTATAGTCTATAGCATATTACAATATTGCTGGAAGAATCACTTTCGTATGTGCAACTTCTGACTATCAGTGACAGCTTTGGAAGACACACTAATTGAGTCTTCCTTTGTCTCCACATAGTTATATTCAGAGTCTCAAAGAGATACTTCTCCAGGGTCTTGAACAACATTCTCTGTTTATGGATTAGTTCTTATAAATACATATATTATTTATTTGTACAGTTTATAGAAATAAACAAAAAAACCCTCACATGTGAGAATGAGTGTATTATGAATAATATTATTTATGAAGGGTTGTTGTAAGTACTGTTAGTAAAGTCAAGAAGTATCTCTCCAAACTGCATGGGCAGTTTGCTACACATGGCAGTTATCTGCTACATAAAGTCCTTGAAGACTGAATGAGAATTTACTAAACTTAAGTAGAATGTTATAAATCATTCCATTTAGCTTCCTCTTAGCTGGGTAAATACTTATGAAGCTGATGTACTCTTTACATTTAAGTTCCCATAGATTTTTACCTCCCTCTATTCTGTCACCATTTCTCCTTCCCTTACCACCACCTCCCACCCTAGGCCTTCATTTAGAACAACACTTAAGGGTCTTTTACTTTTTTATTTTGTTTGTTTTGTTTGGTTGGTTGGTTGGTTGGTTGGTTTGTTTGAGTTTTGTGGGTTTTGTTGATTTTTTGTTTTTAAGTAAGGGTGCTCATTTCAGTGGGACTTGAACAGGATTTTGAAGCTAATTATATAATAAAGGTCTCTCCTGAACTAAGATGCTTTTCTAGTTCATCACTCTTACGGCCATTAGCTTCAGAGATTTAAACATATGTCATTATTTACTGTTAAGTAAACTGTTAAAATCAGGGTAAAAATGATAAATCATACTAAATGCTGACATTTTCAAAATTTCTCCAAAGTTCCTAGGATTGGTATTATTTTACACAGTCTTGATTTCCTTGAACAAGTATTATTCT
>VXAU01003712.1:112676-131224 GCA_013399695.1 Formicarius rufipectus | reverse complement strand
GACCCCAGTCCAGCTGGAGCCCCCCACAGTTCTACTGTATTTTTAGGAAAAAAAAAAAAAAAGAGAATGGGATACTCTTTTGTTTACATGAAAGGAAAATCAATACTGAACCTGAATTTTGTCCTCACTATGGGATGCCAAACAAGAGTCCCTTCAGGTGTCCTGGAGGTGTCACACACTGTTTTCCTCTCAGTCCATCTAGGTTTCTAAAGACTTTGAACTACTTCAACACAACAGTCTCTAGGCTATTAAGTACAATTTTTTACCTTATTCTGAATCCCTGTCATTTTCCTGATAAACCAAGATAAACAAGACATAGTGAAATTCACGGCTATGCACATAAAAGATGTTTTTAGAAACAAATCCTTCCATGTTAATAAAAGATTTTATGTGCACATACATCATAACAATCACAGATCAAGAAGTTATCATTTTACTTACTGAGATTTATATTTTACATATTCATTTGCAACTGTGTTAATACTTTCCTGAAATCCCAATCCATCAAACTGATTACTCACAGAAGATACTCATTGCTTTTAATTGTAAACGTCAGCAAGAAGATTAATTAAAATATACTTTCCAACTGAGTTCATATCTCTAAAATATTTTATGCTATGCTACATAAGGCAGCTTTCTTGTGATATGTCAAGGGAGGTGAGAGGGGACAGGGAAAAGACAGGTTGAGTTGAGTATTTATAATACTCAGGAAAACATTCATGTCCTACCAATAATCTTAAACACCAATTTTGAGCCCTAGGAATTTTACTTGGAACAAAAATAATCCAATCTGATTGCCTATGGTCTATTTGCAAGACTGTTAATTATGTGTGATTACAACTGAAATGAGCAAGAATAGGGTGTTTCCTTAATGGCCATGAAAATTAAGGCTATTATTTTCCTTAACTGAACAATAATTCTTATATTTTGTTTGCTTTATTTTTTTCCTCTTTTCTGATTTCAATGTTGATTTAAAATTCACTGGAGCTTGGTACATTAAAAGTATAGAAACTGGGTATATAACACATTGATCAGGCTTCTTTCCTTTTAATTTTTCCGTTAACACCAGGCATGTGAATGCACGAAGTGTAGCCAGACTAACAAAAGCTTTTTGCCTGATTAACTTTCTCACATTTTCTTCACTTATGTTTAGAAAGTTCACATATGATATTAAGTGGAGTTGCAGTTAGTAAAATTTACAGAAACCTCATTAAAGCAAATTCCAAGGTGACACGTATGATATATGTTATTACTATACATAGGCATAGTGGTTAGGGGAAAGAACTGCCAGTCTTGAAAAAAAGAAATGTGGTAGGGACAGCTGAGCAGATGTTCATTTACATAGACTCATCTGATAGCAGTTCAAGAGATACAGAATGGACTGATTATCCAGGGGATATTGCTGCAATTCTGTGGCTATGGATGGAAATTTCAGAAGGGATTGCCATTACTTTCATAGTGGGCAAGTCTCTCTGTTAATTAGTACAGAGGCAAAAAGTAAGCAAATGTAGGTCTACATGAAAATTTGCCAGGGAAAAAAGAAAATTTGTCTAAGAAAATGTGCTTTATGCAGTTATACCACTAGTAACATCTTTCACTGGGCCAGAGAGAATGCATTGCATAAAATGTAAAATAGTTCCTTAATTGTAAGAACATAGGAGGTATAGTTGCCTCATGTAAAGAAAAATGTGTTTGGTCTTAACTTTTCTCTTCTTATAGGCCTCAAGTTGTTAAATAATTATGTAGATCATCCTAGATAGAAAATCACCTCCTCCCCTCAACAAGCAAACACCCCAAAACAAAAATATAACCTAAAATCAAAAACACCTTAAAACTGTGAAATGAACCGTAGGGTTTCTTTACCCCATTTGTATTTTAAAGTACATTTTGGTCATTAATGTGACATTAAGGTCACACTATATGACTTTTCAAATGTGTAGGACTTTTCAGCACATAGCTACTGTTCTCACTGTTAAGAAAATATGCCTATCCAAAGGCAATACTAAGAAATTGTCTATCATTACAATGAATAAATGTTGACTTTGGCAAGGTTACAGAATGCTAGAGAGCATCCCAGGGGGGGAAAATAACACCAACAACCGAAAAAAAAAAAAAAAAGGTAGGGATATATAGGAGATAAGTAGTATGAAGCCTTTTAGCACTTAAGTTCTTTTCATCATACACTCCATCATGGAGTGTGTGAAGGTCCAAGAAAAATAGGCTCATTTACAAGGAAAACATATGCTGCCTTTTCTCTGGAGATTATTTTTTTCCAATAGATTTTTAATAAGTGAACAAGTGCAAGACAAAAAATGAGAGGAAGAGCACCAAAAGCAGTACTTAGCATTTCTTAGGCACAAATAACATAACTAGGTGTACCACCAGTAACACCAGGTCAAGATGCTGTAACATAGTGTCCCTCTTTCACAGTAGGCAGCTGCATTACACAAATACTTATGAAGGTCAAAAAAAAAAAAAAGGTAGAAAGATAGTAGGAAGATTCTATTCTTAGAAATTACAGAAAGGAAAAATTGCCAGTTTGAGGTAAATGTCTCACCTAAGTTTACTAAAAAGTCCCCTGTGTCGTTTTTGGAAGTGGACCAGCAGGTTTTATATTTGTATTTTGCAGAAAGGAGGAAGCTAAAGAACATTTATTGCTGGTACTTATAAGCAGCATATATAATAAATGTTTTTCTGCTACAGCTATTGAGGCACCATCAAATATATGTGGAGTATATGAGTTATCTGAAGGAAGCATTTCAGTTAACAGCCCAAGCAGTCCTTAAAGAAAATCCTGGTGAAGTAACTGCTATATATGGCCTGGCATCAGACTGTTGGGCAGAATATTTTTTGCCCACAGAACTTTGCAAATTAGTATCTAGAAAAATTTTAAATAGATTGAGGAGAGCAGAAAGGCAATTTTCCATTTTATTTTAGTGCTGCATCAGGACTCAACACTCCCTAGGAAATGCCTAAATTTACTGGACGAAGAGATGGCCCTCCAGAGAGTGCTTTGCAATAGGTACCTATTGCAGGTGTTCTTAAGTCATGCTGAATTCCCTGTCAAGTCTTCCAAGGTTCATCCAACTGTTTGATGTATGGTCCATTGCCCATCCCTGATGAATTTGTCTGCTGCTGCCCTCAGAGAACAGGTTGGCGTGTTGCTTTAATCTGTAAGAAGAAGACGCTATATGTCTGCCTGTCCCAAGCTGATGGGCTCTTGGCACAGTCTGGGAAACTGGATATGGTTGCTGTTGGGGAAGGAGTCAACCCTTCACTCATGCAGAGACCTTGACAAAAAATACCTCCCCTGTGGTCATAGGTCTGTCTTTCAATGTGGGCAGATGAGAGGGTCACCGAGCTGGTTGAACACCATCTCTCTGCTGTGGAGGTATATCCTGCCTCTCAGCCTAAAGAGGTGGGATGGAAACATTGTACAAGCCAGTGCTGGTCTATAGGTCACCCGTTTATTCACCTGCTTTATATGTCAGTTTGCACAAAAAAACATCAGCTGCAGCTTTATACTGAGAAAAAACTGTGAGGAGATCTATCTTAAAACATACAGCTTTTATCTATTTTTGCAGGCTTACTCCTACTTTAACCTTCAGCACTTCAGATCAATTTTCCAGCAGTCTAAAATGATGGAGGTATAAATCATTCAGTCTGGTCAAGAATGGAACAACCCTGTCACCTCACATACCACTATCCAGTAATTAGAGCTTTTGCTGCTTCCAGTTCAGTAAGGGCAGAATATCGGTAATTGTTTTACTGATTCCCTGTACATGCATCAGTGAATGACCACCCTGGCTTGAGAACACCCATTTGGGTTTCCTGTATATGCTTGTTATTAACTTATGTTTACTATTTTCACCAAGTTTTGTTTTTTGGATGTTATTTATTTTTTTTCCTAATGAAAAGAATATTGACTAGAAATAGTTGAAAAATATAAACAAGACATGCATATACATATATATATATCTCCATAATACATATTGTTTTATGCATGTATGCACCATGAAGGAGTGCACTAACCATAAAAGAAGGCAGTAGTATTTGGGGGTTGGTTTATTTTTGGGTTTTTTTGTTGTTTTTTTTCCTTTGGTTGGTTGGTTGGGTTTTTGTTTGGTTTTGTGTTTTTTTCTTTGTTTTTGTTTGGTTTTGTTTTTGTGGTTTTGTTTTGGTGTTTGTTTGTTTGGGGTTTTTTGTTGTTTTGCGTTTTTGTTTTGGGGGGGGGGTGTTTTTATATTAATGAAAAAAACATGGTCATAAATAGAAATTGCAGAAAAGCCCTGAAACCAATTCCACCAAATGAAATGCAGAAAGAAATATTCACATGTACAGACATACACAGAGTTAAGCTATTTCATAAAAGGAAAAGCCAAGATAAATATACAATCATGTAAGGTGTTTTCCAGAACTGTGTTTTTTTTAAATAATAAGAGTGGCTGACCAGACAAACCCTTTATTTTATATTTCTCTTCTCAGAAAAGTGCAACAGAGAAAATTATACAAGCATGCACATTCTCATATGTGTATGCTCATGGGAGTAAATACCAAAGTAACAAATTATCTGAGACAGAGATAAAATTAAAAAATGGACTTTTGAAATTCGATGATACTGTGAAGGTTGCTAAATGAATGTTTTACACATGCTTAAATTATAAACAGATCGCTTATGTTCACACTTGTGAAAACATATAATAAGAATGCCTAATAAGAAAAAAATAACCTAGGTAATAACAAATGTAAATTTCCTTTAACATTAATAGCCTTCTTTCCCAATAAACAAGTCTCATGTGATCACAAGATTATGCTTGTTCAGGTCTAATAACTGTTGAGATGGTTGGCCAGTATCAGCAAACTGATGGGGAGAGGAAGGGGAGTTGGTACACCAAATTCACAAAATGGCTCCAAAAGCAGGTAATTACACAGTGCAGGGAGACTGCAACTAAGGAAAAGGTTGTAACCTAAGCAAATACATTGTGTATCAGGATATCTACACAGAAGACAGAGCATTCTTAACAATGCCACAATTTTAGGCAACGTTTCAGTCATCAAGTAAATAATGTCAGGTAACAAAAGAAACAAAGTATGAAACACATCTGCAAAAAAATTGGTTCATTCCGTCCGATTTTCATAGATTTATTTTGTTTTATATAGATTTTATTTTGTCTGATAAAAGCCCTTTTCACATATGCTCTTTCTTCTCGAAATTATAACTTCTCACTAAAAGATTTTAGACACAAACAGCACTCAGATCACCAAGTTTTGTTCAATGACGATATTGTACATAATCTGAATTTTTGTTTCCTTGAGTAGGAGCAAATTTACCCCTCTTTACAGAGGCCTCTCCCATTATATTTTGACCTAGCTGGTCAATATGAGCCTAAAGATTTGCTGTTGAAGACATTCTGATAGCCTTGATCATCTGTCTTAAACATTGAGAAATCAGGTTGCCTCATTATGTTCATCTTGGTTTGCTATAGCAAAAAAAGATAACATTAATATTAGATTAACAGCAAGATGAGACTGACTAAGGTTTATTTCTTTTCTTATGAAAGATTGTTTAATACTGAAAGGGTAAGGGGAACTAGTTCAGCCACTAATAAAAAAATAATTTCCTCCTTCTATATGAAGCCAATAGACTTATGCCTAAGTCTTAATTCCTAACTTAATCATTGCATTTCAGATAGGGGAAAACAGTCTGCACCTTGATAGACTTCAAATCAAGCTCTTCACTGTGTGACAAAATTTAGAGTTCAAAAGGAATACCAAAAATTACAGTATAAGGCAGTACTCTCATTTTTTAAACGGTAACCATTTCACTGCATAGGAGTGTAGCAAACACAGCAAAGATGTAGGATGCCACTGACTAAAATGACACCCTTGCATTTGTGCTCTATGTTTTTCTGTCAGTTCTTCTGATTAATAGAAGAAGGACAAGTGTGAGTCTTTTGATAATGTTTATTGATTATTTGTGCCCTTCCAAAGATCCAAAATTCCTTGTATGGTTTCTCTAAGAAGGAGAAGACAAAGTGAAAAAACGTATAGCATGGCTTAGTAACCATGAAAGAATCTAATGGAAAGACAGTAGCTAAACCATTAGCAAAATATCTGAACGTTGTTACTACTTGAGTACAGTATGTGGTACAAATCCCTTGTTTCACTAACAGATGTGCTGCTATAAAGAAGCCAAATTACTTGAGTTTGATTTACCTAAGATCTGTTGGGAATTATTTTTATCGCAAATGCTGTCTTAAGTCATTTTATATCCTTTGAGTGAAATTCAGCCAATATAAAGTCAGTAAGGGCTATAATGTCTAACTAATGTATGCAAATTCGTTATTTATTTTTAAATTTTTAAAAGCCAAAATGTTCAACATCCCAAAATGAAATGTATCAAGCTAATTCATTCATCTTTCCTCAGATTAAGCAAAGTCAGAAGAAAAAAGACAGAAATACTTTTTACTATCTTGCCTTGAATTTTGCTATATCAATTGATATAATCAACTATGAAGTAGAAAGTTTCTTCTCATGATCAGAAACTTTCATTAAACCTGTTTCATGTGGTTCCTTTTGTGTACTGATGAAATCTGAAGGACCACTTAGAATTTCTTTTCCATTTTAACTAGATATGTAAAATGCTTCTGAAAAATCTTAATATACCATATTGGAAAAATGCAACATATATTGAAAAGGCAGTGAACAAATGCAAATACTTCATGTCTCTCTGTCAACTGCACATCTCTTATTCATGAGTATGAGTCTATTATCCTTATGTGTATCTCTTCTAGCAAAAGAATCTGCAATTTCATAACACAGATTCAAACCTCCAAAGTAAAATGAGTTCTGAGAGCACAGAGATAAAAGTATAACAGGAAAACCTCTTCACTAAGAACTTCATTGTGTAACACAGAATATACCAAAAATCTTAGGCCATCATTTGAATACATGAATAATAATGTGAGCTACTATATGTCTTAAATGAAAGTTGATGACTGGTATCCTATCTCAGCATGAACTAACTACAGAGATACATATGTGAGGAAGGCATGGTAATGAATAAATGAGTAAAATTTTTGAATCAGTAATGTACAATTATTTAGTTTGAATTCATAAATATACACATTAATGTATGAAGTTTCATGTAGAATGTTTTTACTTTATATCAAAATAACATAGGCTTAAAGGTGCACTGTGAGCAATTCAAACATAATAAGTAGCAACACAGGCTTTCTCTTTTTCTGGCATAACCGTGCAGAGTTTTTAATAGGGAAATTATTAGCACTCTGTCATCCAGTGCTTTTTATAGCATTACACAGAATAAAACATTGAAATTCATTGAAAAGATAATTTTAAATGGCAGAAGAACTTTTGGACTGTCTGGCTAGATTTTATAATCTCTTAGGCTTTTATCTAACTTATATGAATATATCAACCTTGTCTTCAGTGTTTTGGTGGGTTGCATTGGTGCGGATTTTATTGAAAAAACTTTGTAGTAAATGTCTCACCACCTATGAATACTACATGGTTGCACTCTTCTGTTGTTGACTATTTTCTGAACCTTTATACCACGTTAAGACTTATTTGAGGCCTAGTAGTTTTCTTACAGTCTCTGTCCAGCTAGGTAAATACCTGAACGTTTTTACTATAATAACCAATGGTATATTTGTATTCATAATAGATGTATTGCCTACTGTCAGAATGTATGGTATGACTGTTTTCTAAAACCAGAAGAACTGACTTACTGCTTATGCATCAGTTTTTCATACAGCATGGGCCTTTAGCATGACTATTCAAGAAAATGTACTAAGAAAACAGATGTTCCACTGCTACTCTTCTGTTAGTATCTTCCTCCCAAATTTGTTGTCAGACAGGAGAGAAAGTTGATAAAATTCCTCAAATCACTTTATTAATTCACTCCTGTGTTACTAATGATCACTATTAATATTTATTTTTATATCTCCTGAATTTATGTTATGTGCTCTAATTTTAAAGCCAGTAAAAATTTTTGCTCTATTCACTATGATTCACCTAATATTAAATAAAGTATTTAATTTCAAAAAGTCTATTTTTATTACATTCTTTACTTGTTGTAAGTATCCAAGACATTTATCTCTTCACAGCTCAATACCAAATATTTCAAATTATTATGCACATAACTAGGTTTTGGCACTAGCAACTTTCATGGATAACATTCAGGAGAAGAAAAATATCACAAGAACAAATATTAAGACTACTGGTATAACAGAGATTTTGTCTATAAAAAGTCTGAATCATTTGTAACATCAGACAAGTTATGAACAGGATGATGTGCTCACATTCCCAAGGTGTTTGGCATCAATGCCAATTTGTAAGTGATATATTAAAATTTACTAAGTCCTTAAAGTCTTTCCAAGCATCTTGATTCCCCTACATTCAAGTCAAAATCCTAACTTTCTGTGGCATGAAGACAAAACCTTTTTCTGACAATCAAAATAAATATTAAAATGACAACTGTTGTTAAAAGCTTGAAGCAATAATCTGTTATTTTCTCTCCAAATAGAGGCAGGTATCTGTATAAATCTCAAGCACAGGGATTAAAACGAAATAACAAGGGAATTATTTACATTATCTTTCAGTGTTTTGTACCTTCACTGAAACAGAGTAAGTATCCATGACCATGCAGTTTTCTACTTTCAGAAAGTACTATGGTACAGATTTTATTCACTGTAAGTACAATTTCATTTAAAATTCATGCCCACACATACATGTGCATACATGGGTATCACAGAACACATGAAAACCTTTACTACTACAAGTTTCAACTGAAAATAAGTGCTTGAATGCCTGTGTGCAATTTGCCTCAATATTCTCTCACCAGAGACACTGGAAGGGAAAGGAGAAGAAAAGGAGCAAGGCAATGTAAGGCAAGGCTAAAATTTTCTGCTTACACAGGTTCCTCTGACAAAGAAAAGTTAAAATGATTTGAAATTTACAAATAAATTTAATCTGAAACACTGAACACCGTCAATAGGTCACAAGTATTGTGACACAAAAGTGCCCAAGTGCTATTATGACATGTCTCTGTGGTTACAGATTAAGAGTATTTAGCATCAATTATGTCCTTCATGCCAGTACCCAAACCTCAACAAGAATGTTCTAAAATACTGCCTATCTGCATAAATATTTACTTGGACTTTGCATGTATAACCTCAAATAAGTCGCCACTGGGTAAATAATTTTGGTAAGGCTAAGGTCAGAAGGCAGTGCAAGAAAAATATGGGGAATCCTCTTACCTCAAATTAGATGAATAAAAGAGACCTAAGAAGTGAATTTTTTAGAGAAAGACTGAAGATGGTTGAAAACCTAGTGTGCTGTTTCACCTGTTACTGGTAGTACACACAGTCAAAATCTCCAAGGGTCTGCCTTGGAGTTGAGTGTAGCAAATGGAGCATAAAGGACACGGATGTAAGTGCATGAGAAAACAAGGGCTGAACACGTGGAAACAAAGAGAACACAAAATTTGATTCTGAGGTGCCATAGTTTCTGTAGTAGGAAAACATCACTGTTTTGAGACCCATTCCTTCCTTCTGTATCTGTCGTCAGCCTGACAATTGGTTAATCAGAAAACGTTAAGTGTATAAGGAACAGTGACATCAGGATTATTAGATACATCTTAATTGAAAATCAAACTGGTTTAGATTTTGAACTGTAATTAGGTAGTTGGTTTGTGGTTTGGGGGGGGTTGTTTTTGGTTTGGTTTGGTTTGGTTTTTTTGTTGTTTTTTTAGTTTGGTTTGGTTTGGTTTTTTTGTTGTTTGGTTTGGTTTGGTTTGGTTTGGTTTGGTTTGGTGTTGGTTTGTTTTTTGTTGTTGTTGTTTTGTTTTTTTTTTGCATTTGAACTACATCTTATACAGTTAAATAAGAAGTAACATTTCAGAAACGTGATTTTAAGTCCTTCATAAAGCTCAATCTTTAAAGACAACAGAGAGTGCAAACCTGAGAGAAGCTTCACGAAATTTCATTATAAATAAATGGTACTTATTTTGTAATCAAAGTAGTACTTCCTTCTTTGAAATGAACGGTTTTTCCTCATGAGAAATTCAGACTGCTCAAACAGCAGCAATCTTATTTCCCAGTTCATGAAAGTTGAACAAGTTTTGTGGACATTTTGCATTGCATAATAAAATATGACAATGGAATATGGGTGACATAACCTAATATGACTCATTATATACTTTTTTATAAAATGTATAGAGTTACAAACTTACAAAATTTATCCAAGATCAAAAATTTTTGAGGTAAAATAAAGAATTATTTTTGAAAAAATACATGTTTGTCTTTACTGTCATGCATATTTTCATAGATAATTTTCTTCTAAGCTGGAAGTTGACAGCAATTAGCAATTGTGTATATCAGTATCAAAGTATTTCAAGACTGCCATGATGGCAGTGACAAGAATAGTAACCTTGGAGCTGAGTAAAGACTAAACAGGACTTGCTATACTGAATTCCAGATATAGCTTTCAACAGACTTGTTCTGATTTTGCCTCAGACAGAGAAAGGTCAGCATAATAGCTGACAGTTATTGGCAGATACTTATTCAGGTTCAGATAATAGCTTTGGAAGTAAAATCACAAAGCTATTTTGGATGATTGCTTAGACACTTGGCAGATAAATTGAAAATGCTCTTAGCTTGCATTTGTTGACATTTTTATGAAGTCATTTTGTTGTTTTCTTTTATGGTGACTTGAATGTGCTACCCATTATTCACTAAGATCTTATTTTGAAAAGCATAAAAACTAAACCACATTAAAAAGCTAACATGCAAAACTTAAGAATGCTCTGGTTAACTAACATGTAACTTTTATGTCTTATTTGTTCAATTTGCTCCAAAATGGTTATTTTTTATACCCCTTTAGAAAAAGATATTATTGAGAAATTATTATGAGAAACTGAAATTATATAGGATTTAGCTTATTGAAACTGTGTCAGTTTTCAAGTGGTTAGGACTTGGAAAATAAGAAAGTTGTTATACCTTAATACAACCAGAGGGAAAAGGCACAATATTCCTGAGGTGTGACAAGCAGCAGACAACTTCCCAGTGCAGGGTCAGCACTGCTCCCATTCCCTTCAGTTTTCTCCAGCATCCTCCTAGCTGAAAGTAGCACCCCAATAGAGTTGCTTTGTGAAAGAGAAGGATGAAAATTGCAATATAAACTTGAAATATAGCACTGAAGGACTGAGATAAGTACTTAAAATGCAAATTTTTAAGTAAAGTTTAATATTTGTTAGTACTAGATACAAGATAAAAAGTATTCTGAAGAGTTTGTGGTATCAGTGTCTTCCTAGCTTCACTGTTGGACTGATAATGAGCAGCATATTGTGAAATTAAGTGTAAAAATGGATCTTAAATTAAAAACCCATTAGAGACCTCTAATTTTATTAAGCTTTAGAAAGCTGTTACTTCATTTGTATATTTAATAATGCTAATAGCTCCATGAGATTGCAAGTGTTTAATAAGCCTTTCAATTTGGGAGAGAGTAAAAGACCCCTAAACATCCCTAAATAGCTGTTTCTAATAATAAGTTATAGCCATCAGAAGAGTCTCTTATTTACAGCATGATTTTTTCCAGTTTTAGCTACTGGTTGTTTTATCTTATGATTTTTCTCACTGCAAGATTAAAAGCAGTCTGCTATCAGAAATCTCCCTGGTTAGGTACTCAGAAACCTTAATCAGATCATGCAATCTTCCCTCAGATAACAGACTATATTAAATGTCTTGAGTTGCCCACTATGAGACTTATCACTCCTGTTGGGTTACAGGGATTATTTGGTCCTCCCACTCTCAGTTCTTTCTACGTGATCATCACTTGTAGAATTAGAAACAAAATTAGAACAGTCCACAATAACCTTTTGCTCAGTAGGAGTTATTATTTCTATTCGTACTTCATGTTTTGTTGCTTAAATGCTCCTCTAGCCAATGGAAGCCTCAGAAACCATATTTCTCTTCCAAGTTCTACTGAATTGGTTTTCAAACCAAAACACCAGAACTGAGCATCTACTTTTCAAAATGTTACTTCCTATGTTATTAGTGCAATCTCCACTTTCTATTTCTAGAAATACACAGCTTTTCAACCAAAAAGATGTGTATAATTTACTTGCACTTGTCTTTAAACACTTCATCAAATTTGGAGTTATTTACACATTTATTTTAAAGTATGTTTCCATTTCTATCCTTTCAATTAGTTAAAATTTGTTTTTTAAAAATCAATAATACTAGGTCATTTCTTTTGAAATCCTACCAGAAACACCAATAGTGATTTTCCCTACACTTTTACTTTTGGAAATCTGCCAGCAAAGTTAATCATTTAGTACGATTTAATTTCTTTTTTAATTCTTGAGGAAGCTTTTGTAAGGGTCTTTCTTTAATTGAAATTATCAAGTCTTTACTCACTCATTCATGTTTAGCTTAACTTGACTTGGCACATAAAGATAGTATATACAATAAATGTGTTCTTCAGCCAGGAATTTGTGACTTTACTACCTAACAGGAAGACTGAGGAAAAATAATGGTAAAAATTTCACTGAAAATTAGATAATCAATAGAGCCTAAAGATGTTTTAAAAACTGGAAATTGTCATAGAACAAGAGTGTTACAAAGGAGTGTTGCAGGGACTAATGATCAGAAAGAAAAAAAATCATAAAGAAATTAGCGTGCTGTAGAAAGACTTGTTTGTAGCAAAGAGAACAACCCACATCATTATTTGTTGAGTAAACAAGTTATAGAATCACAGAATCATGAAGTTGTTTGGGTGGACCTTAAAAATCATCTAGGTCCAAACCGCTGCCATGGGCAGGGGCACCTTTCACTAGACCAGGTTCGTCGGCCTCGTCTTAAATATCTCCAGAGATGAGGAATCCACAACATCTCTGGGCAACCTGTTCCAGTGCCTCAGCACCCTCACAGTAAAAAATTTCTTCCTAATATTTAATCTAAACCTTCCTTCTTTCAGTTTTAGGTCATTTATCTAAGACAACATAACCAACCTGCATAAGATAAGAGGCAAATTAAACTGAGCTGTTGAACATGACCAAGTTAAAAATGGAAATCTGTACTTATCAATACACTGACCAGCACTGAAACCAGAAAAATATTCCAGAAGCAGATACAGTCCAAGAAGAGAGTTGAAAAATTATTAAAGGATCCAAAGAAGAGTCACAAGACTGACTCACAGTCTAGGAAATAAACTTTGGCAACAGAACCACCTTGCTTATTTTACACAACAGGAGTTGTGTAAACAAAAACACAAAAGTGTCACAAGAAATCATGTTGATTCTTCTGAAGATCTCAGAATAGAAGTGTTAACATCCTTCAACAGATGAGAGTTGAATCTGGACAAAAGTGCACCCATCAGAGGTGTATGCTTTTGAAGATTAATATCTTGATTAAGTCTTGGGAATGTTAATGAGATTATTTCTCTGAAAAGAACCATTCATTAGTGGAGTGTTTGATAGGAAGTCCAGAACTAATTGAAGAGTCAGAGTATTTCAAAAGTCTGACTAGTAAAAATTAAAACAGTTGCAGATGACAGCTTGAATCTCATTGAGTTTTCAGACAGAAAAACTCTGCCCTTGGATATCCTGCACAGAACCTATGCTAAAAGTAAAACTAATATTAGAAAATTTACAGCAGAGATAAAAGGGATTTATGACAATTTTTAAGAATATCCTCAAGACAAGCATCTTAACAAGCCCACCATGCAGTTTCCGAGTGCATGTAGCAACCTTTCTTGCATTATTATACCTGTTTGTCATTGTCTTGTGTTTCTTTACAGCTATTATAATTGAAAACAAAATACTAAAAATAAAGAAACTCTAGACAGGAGTAACTACTTGTTACTGATGCCTTACATATCTAAAAAATATGGGAACAGTCTGATTCCCCGTCCTTATAAAACGCACCAAATGTCATGTTACTTTCTTTTCTCTTGCACTTCTTAAAAGGAGATAGAATATTTTTATAGTAGAATAATTACAACATATTCAGTGCTACTGGCTATAAAACCAGAAATAATTTGTTCTTCTGAAAGTCTGAATGAATGAACTGAACATTCACTTCAGTTTTTATATCTGTTGACTATCCTAAACATGAGATATTCTTTCATAGCGATGTTATGTTCTACAAAGTCAAGATGTACTTGTTATAGTGAAAATAGGTACTATTTAATGATATTTTAAATAATCTTAATTAAAAGTATATCTATTTCAATGACACAACATTTCAATAACTCCCTCCTCCTCCGTCATATGTTCCAGGGTCACCTCCATAATGCGGAACTATCCCAACACACTCTGATGGTTAAAAGGCCTTGAGTCTGCATCCTTTTTATACCTGCATGCGTTCTTGACACATCTCCATTGAACAGGAGTTGACAATAGCTGAAAGTAAGTGTGTGTGCAAATCTTTATGTGGTCATGGCTGGATTTTTTTAGGGTTGGATCCTTTTAATCAGTTATTAATCACATTTTAACACAACGTGTAGTGAAATTTTTATTAAAAAAGTTTTGAACAGAAACAATTTGCTAGAGTTCATTTTCAGGAGAGTGTTATAGTTGTTTCATAAAACCCTGTACAGCTATTTTATATAGAAACATTTTGGAAATCTTCCAGATATTTTACTGAATATCAGTAAATAAAATAAGAAAACAAAATTTCTGCTTCATCAGATCTCTAGTAATTCAATTATCTCTTCATTTACACTGATTATGATGAAGACCTTATGCTTTGACCTAAATAACAGTGCTAAACTAGAACAATACATGTAGGACACAGTTGCAGCTGAAGATACCCCAGTACATTTTTGCTGTCACTAGGCACATTGGCAAACCCTAAATCTACCCTTTTTGTAATTTCAAATTTAAATAAATGTGAAATATTTTCAAATTTAACTAGTTTGTTTAACCTAAAAAATTTGTCATTGAAGTTTTTGAGTAGAGAAAATATATACTACACAGCCAGATAGTTGACGAAAACAAATCCAGAGCTTTGAGTTCTTCTTCAAGTTCATTGGAATCACTTTTATAATTCTTGCATAATAGTCAGGTATAGTTCCTACCTGTAGAATTCAATGTTAAGAGGTTTATGGTTTGGGTTCTTTTTTAATTCCATATGTGGTGGTTTGACTTTAGGCCTTCCTGGGAGACAGATCACATGGTTTGCTGTATCCAAGTGAAGTATTCAATCCTATTTTATGTCAGCTTAGATATAAGAAGGGATAGACAGAAGTTTTGGGTCAGTTCTTTTCCAGCGGTGAAAGGCATTGGTTGTAGGCCTGCTCTCTCTTCGGGGAGAGCTGCATATCTCTCTGGGAAGTAAACTTTGTTTACTTGTTCTTTATTGTTTGTGTGTGTATATATATTAATCTTAAGTTCCTTTTTTCTTCTCTGTATATATATATCTATTTCTATAAATTCATACTGCTTCAGTAGTATTAGAATCCATTTTTCATCTAGGGTGCTCCCCCCCCCCCTCCTTTTTCCCCTTGCAGTTGGGAGGGAGGGGGGAAGCTGTTGTTTTGGGGCCTCTGGATATTTGCCTTCGGCCAGGGATAAACTACCACACCATAGGTGAAAGAAAACATTATATTATTCTCAGCAAACTTTTTTGATATGAATGCATGGCTGTGTATTAATTAAGAGTACTATGAACGTGAAACTTTGCCAGTGATGTGAAAGCAGAAGAAGAGCTGGGCCAACAACAAGTCACATGATGATTCTAGTACACCAAACAATATTTTCAGGACTTAACACTAGGGCTAAACAGGAACAAAAGCAGCACAAGCTATTAGAGAAAGAGTACCAAAGGGAAATTTAAGTTACCCTCAAATGAGGACTACCAGAACTGGCAGACCTCTGACTCCTGTTTCAGAAACCTAATTCAGTAATAATTGTTGAATATAAAAGAATATAAAAGTCAGTGAAAACTGCTAATTGTTCATCTGAAAAGCTCAGTTAATAGGTATGTTCTTTGTATTCAAGGAGCGCTGTAGCTGACCATCTCCTATTTGTCACATGAATTATTCATTGGATACCAGAAATATTTGTGAAGTGATTTATTTATGAAAGGACTTATTTGGTATTCAGCCAACTTTGTCTCTTGCTTGTTTGTAATGTCTAAATTGGAAAGTGTTCAATATCTGGGGAAAAAACTGCTGCCTTATTTTACACCACGTTTCATCCAGATTTTCTGATGACCACAATAGACATGGACTCAAATTTCAACCCAATCATAAGAAGTATCTATGAGAATACAGCAAAGGTCACCTTGCTTTACAAGGATACAATTTCAGAACAATGAAATTCCTTCAGAATGATTTCTTCATAAATGTTATTAGGTATTACACCAAAAATGTTGCATAAAAAATGATCATCTGTAGATTTTTTTAGTGTCAAATTTGAACATTAAATTCAATCATTAAAGACAAAAAATACCCACCCAGTTTTAGTCCTGTATTCAGAACTTGATCACTTTGTTCCCAAACTATAGTGCCACTACTAAAGCAAGGAATTTACAGTCAGAAGTTAATTAAGTATCTCCAGAAAGAGCTCAGAGAAATTAGCAAACTAATTTCCATACTTTCCTGGTGTTCTAGGGGTTAATTGAAATGCTTTAAAATAGTTTTTGAAAACATTCAGCTGAGTTGTGATCAAGTGTGGATTTTTTAATTAGTATTATTAACATGGGCTTTGACGATAAGAATGGAAAAGAGAAGATACTCCCATAGAAGACAAAAGATTGTTATAACAGAGATTTTTATCCCAGAGTGACTTTCATGCTTAGCTGTAGTTTCACAGACTTTGGCTATCTTAGTTTTTGGAAGCTCTGGATCTTTGTGAAAAGTGGAATTTCAAAACAATTAATTAACTAGTTCAGTGATAGTGCAGATTTTGAAAAAGCTTTGCAAACTCATCATAGTAGTTGGAGGGAAAGCCACCCATTTTCCTGTTAAATATTATTTGCAGATAATTTGCAAGTTCTGATTTTATAATACTTATACAGAAATGAAAGATTGTTTTTCCCCTAGTTCAAATTGGATAGACTGGTCCATGAATAACCAGGAAGAAGTGAAAATGTACCTTGTAGAAGACAAAAAATTAAACAAATTATAAATCTACATTCAAGTATCAGTTACAGAAGAGAAGGATTGTTTAGCTGCACATGAATAAAAATAAAGTGCATAATTTCGACAGTACTTTTCTGAAAACTACATGTATATTCTCCAATTTTTAAACTGAAAAGCAAAGAAATTATTCTGTTATTCTGTAATTCTGTGAAATGGTGGCAGCAGTTAACAGGTCAAGGACTACCTGCTTCCTAAGCCTCTCCATGAAATGAAACCTGAATAAGGGTTTTGAAAGAGGGCAGAGTGTTAAGTGGGTATATAAAACCTGAAGAAAAAAATGTAAAAATTTACTGAGGGAAGTTTCATGAAAGCATGATGAAAAATTGTTTTTAAAAAAAAATAAAGATTTTAAGGTTGGTGAATAGGTGGCAACTGTAGGACCGAAGTTTAAATACAGACTTCATCATCTGTATTTACTTCAGGCATGTACTTTAATATTTTGATATATGTAGCTTTTCTGTAGAAACAAACAAGTTATTTCCTGAGAATATAGTCTCATTTGTCAGCTGAGGTAGGAGAGCAAAATCTTCATTCAGTTACTGAGACCTAGGTTAATTTACAGAGAATAAATTCTAGAATGTAAATTTAGGTCTGTTCATTAAACTTTGAGCTTGTGTATTTCAGACAAGAAAACAACAAGAATTAAATGAAAGAGGATGTTATTTATGAAAAGGAACACGCTGGGAAAGTGAGAGACAAAGTCAGCACTTGGTATTATACGTTATGTAGAATCTTGATCCACAAATTAATTACTTATGAGTGTTCCAAAGAAATGTAAAAACTTTCATATTCTGACTTTACAACAGCTACAATTTACACTTTAGGGTGCCTGTAGAGTGGAAAAGCCAAAATAATAAAATGACTGTTGAAATGGAAAAAGATAGATTACTCTTGAAATGGTTTATTTCTTAAGGCATTATCATTTGAAACTTTCAATAAGATAGCGGAGATAATGGAGAATACATTGTGTATTTTTCCATCTAAACAGTGTTTAGTCTCTATCTCAAAGTTATCAGGCAGATAAACAGAAAAGTCATCATTACCTACTTTCAAACTATATGAATAGTCAATTCCCTGTAGCAGTTTCCAAAAGTTCCCAGCCTCCCAGAGACTTACCCTGTATAGTTAGTACTAATAGTAGCAAGAGTTATAAAACTAATGTATGAGAAATAATGAATAAACAAAAATCCTTTTTAAAAAATCCTTTCTAAGAGGCAGATTCATATGCTTTGGCCAGTATTTGTAGTTCTTGTAATTTGCCATGATCAGTATCTCCCAGGTGAGAATTGCTTTTCCTGAAGTCTTACTGGTTTGGGGTTTTTTTGGGTTTTTTTTACTACAGGGCTTTCAAGAAAAGTAAGCCTATTTTCTGACTATCTCAA
>VXAU01003712.1:82060-97947 GCA_013399695.1 Formicarius rufipectus | reverse complement strand
CCTTCCTTCCCTTCCTTCCTTTCCTTCCTTCCCTTCCTTCCCTTCCTTCCTTTCCTTCCTTTCCTTCCTGCCTTGCCTGCCTTGCCTGCCTTGCCTGCCTGCCTGCCTGCCTGCCTGCCTGTCTTCCTGCCTGCCTTCCTGCCTTCCTGCCTGCCTTCCTGCCTTCCTGCCTGCCTTCCTTCTCACTTCCTTGTCATCTTATCCCTTCATTCAAAACTCTCTGTCATGTACTTATACAGAAAGTCAGGGACTAACATACCAATTTCCATTATCAACTGTATTATTTACCAATAAAACTGTGAGTTTCTGTGGACTCTGATTCTTTGTCATCCCTTTCGAACACAAGCATCTGTGAATCTTGGGTGCTCCCTCTCCCTTAATTATGGAGCATCACTCCCACTGCAGGCATCCTGTTATGCTTTGTTTTTGCAGTTGCTCTTGCTTGAGAAATGTTTGATGTCACATGCAAGGCATTGCTCAAAGATAGTATTTGAGGATCATCATGTTCTTCCATTTACTGACCATCCTTAATGGTGAAAATGGACTGCAATCCCTCCACATATTAAAGGAGATAGAAATAGCTTTTCCACCACACTAACATATTTCTCGGTGAGTTGATATTTCTGATCACTGTTAGTTCAATACTGTTGCCTAAGAAATATCTTTATTATATATAATAACTGCTTGAGGGCTGCCACAGGAAGTCACTAAAATATTAAACTGGTCCTGTTTTAGAAAGAGCACTGTAACACAACAGGAAACATTTAAAGATGGATAAAGCTGTTGGCAGAGATTTCTCTTTCGGGATTTTCTCACAAAGTTTAGAATCAGCTTAAATTAATAACAGGTATGCTACCCAGCCCTAGCAATGCTTGCTTACTTGAATGACTACGGAACAAAAGCGAAAGAAAAAGAGAAAAAAATAGTGAACTTTCCAAAGATAGACACAGTTGCATCCAACATCAGGAGAAGCAGTAAAATTAGATTAAAATAATAAAACTATTGAAAAAGTAAAGCTGTTCCTTGCATTAAGTGCATAGTAGCCAGATAACAGTGCTCTTACTGTGCAAAGTACATCAAATTAAGAAAATTGAAAATGTTTGGCAATCCCAGTAAAACTTCCATTTGTCTGCAGCAAAAAAAGCCACAGTATCGTACAATTTAGCATGTCTAGCAAGCATGTTGGCTCAGAAGAAGCCTTGAAATAAATTAGACTGTTGATATTACAGAACATGACTGAAGCTCATTGGCAGAGTTGTGTGGGAGTTGTGTATAAAGAATCTTCTTGCATTTTAACCTGCCCAAATCAATGCCATTTACTTTTTGCTAAACTGGCCAGCAAATTCTTGCATAACATTTAGAGCAAGGGAGGTAAAAGCAGGATATGAACTTCCAAATACAGGACCAATTTGCAATGAGTGCATGTTAGTTGGCTACTTTATGTCTACTCTGAGCTGAACATTCACACCATTCATGAACCCACAGAAAAACAGTTATGGAAACAAATGGGCTCTTTATCACATCAGAAATCTCAGACTCTTGGAAAAGAATATTGTTATTGCTATTGTTGTTGTTTCTGTTGTTGTTATTATTATTATTAATTATTGTTATTGTCATTATTAATCACTCTTCCTTTGGGGATATACAGGATGAGTGAGTAAGAGTTACCTTACTAAGTATGTGGCCTCTAAAGTGCCCTAGGAGGTGTCCTGCTTCATGCATTTATTCCAGAATGGAGCAGGTCACCCATACAGGACTTCAGCTGTACTAGGGACATGGTGGTTCTTCGCAACTGCATGTAAGTAACCAAATAGCAGCTTTGAGTAGAATTCCCTTTGGTGACACTATCATTTTGAGGTTTCTGCAATCTTTACCCACTTTGCTTGGCAGTTCAAGTAGAAAATATCTGGTGCTGCCAGATTCCATGTGTGCATGTGTGCATTAAGTGGAACTAAGAAGTTAAATGACATTAAAAGCACATTCCATATTTTGATTTACACATATTTTAGAAGACTTTACAGGAGTTTTGGGGGTTCTTTTCCTCGTTTTCCTTCTACTATTTGCAACAGAGATAACAGAAGGTTCATTTATTCCTATTCCTTAATGGATTGAGGAAGAAAAGATTTTTTAGGCAAAGCACTTCAAGTAGGAGCAGTAATCACTGACATTTTTGCTAATTTTGTATTAAAAGTTGCATCAATGAAAAAGACCTAAGAAAACCTAGAGGAAAATGAAAACTGATTGGGCATACTGTCTACAATTGTTCCATGAAATTATTTCCCGTTTTTATTTCTATGGGAAGAGCTTCATATATCATAATCTTATATTCTCAGTCAGGTTCAGGTATCTCTCAGCCACTCATCACTTTCCATGTCAAAACACACACATTCAACCATGAGCAGCATAAACCACCAACATAGATGCTTTACAGCCAAATAAAACAAAGCGCTTCTATAAAATACAGACATTCATCTTTATATAATTAAACTGTTTGAAACATTCAGGTCTGAATACAGTATGTACCTTATTACACTGTTAACTCTTCTAATGAAATGTGATTATTTAATGCAATAACACCATTTAATGCCTTCAATGTGCCTTATGATGCTAATCTCAGAATTGGAAAAGGTGTAAAAATAAAATTCTTCAGTCTGTTTCAAAATCGGGTTTCTCTCACTTTTGTTGTTGTCTACTGAAAAATCGTCAATCCAAGAATATTACTGCTTTGTGCAATGCAAGATGCTTCAATGTAAATAACTTTGATTGCTTGTGGTAGTTTGCCTGAAGGTCTTCCCTAGAAACCAAGATACAAAACCAAGGAAGTATTCCATATCATTCCCTTACTTAATCAGGTGTATAAAGATAGGAGGGAGTTTCTTGTCTTTGCTCTTTTCTCTTCTGTGCCTGGTCAGGTCGACACTAGCCGGCAGCTCTCGGTGTTTAGTCCTCTCCTTATCTCTCTAAGCTCAGGCCTAGCTGAGAGCTGTTGTCTGTGTCGACAGAGGAGGGAAGGCACTCACTTCTCCTGAGGGAAGTTGGTGAGATATTTCTTGTGTTATTGTTCTATTTAATTAATTCCTGGGATTTGATTGAGTGGGATTGTTTTGGTTTTACCCTTTTTCGGTCCTTTTTCCCTTCCCCTTTTCCCCTTTTTCCTTTTGGGGGGTATTTGGGATTTGTTTGGGATTGTTGTACTATATGTACATGTTATTGTTGTTGGCTGGACTTCGCAAACGAAGATCTTGGGGTAAGCCTGCGCAATGGATTTTTTAAGTGAGGCACAGGGTGTGCAGAACTGGCCCCACTCCCTTTACTCCTGAGGCTCATCTTGCCACAGCCGAGCAGCTCGGACGGCGACAGCGAGTTCCTCCAGGATTCGAACCAGCGTCCTCAGAGGAGGAGCCGGCTCCACAGGCGGGGACCTACGCCACTCGGCCAACGCCCGCCGCCTCTCAAGAGTAACATACAAACAGAAAAGCAATAATGTCAGGTTGTTGAGCAATCCTGGGAGCCCACGTGGGTCAGAGCACCAGGGGAAGACCTCGCCTTGTCCTCTCTGCCACCAAATGACACAAACATGACTATATGTACATAGTATTTAACTGTATATATATATAAAATATCTATAAATATATATATATTCCTTTACTAATTTTGCCTTTTACTACTTTTTTTTATCTTTTGTCATGAGTAGGGTGGAGAGAGCTAGCCTGCTCACAGCTGTGTTTGGCAGGGAGCTGAGCAAACCCGACACACTGCTTTTTTAAATCCTTACAGGAAATACAGTTCAAATTAATAACCAATTTTGTTTTGCCAATATGATGGGTTGACATGAGCTGAACAACGAGTTCCACAAAAGCTGCTCTATCTCCCCCTCCTCAGCTGGAGAATGGTGAGAAAACATAACAAAAGTCTCCTGTGTCAAAACAAAGATGGAGAGAGATCAATCATTGCTCACATGAGCTAAAGAGGCTTAAAAAAATGTAGACAATTAGTAGAATGTCTTGTCAATCAAATTACTGTAGGATAATAAAAAATAAAAAACAGTGTAAAACACTCTATTCCTCCCCTCTTCCTGGGCTAAATTTCATTAGCAATTTCTTTACCTACCCTCCCACACCCTTGTAGTAGTACAGGGGCCTGGAATGGAGATTGCGGTCACTTCATCAAGTGTTGTCCCTACTCCTCCCTCCTCCTCATGAGGAGGACTCATGTCACTCCTCCCCTGCTCCAGTGTGAGTTCCTCCCATAAGAGACAGTCTTCAGTGAGCTTCTCCAACATGAGTTCTTCGTGAGTCAGTATGGGTCCCCTCCAAAGAGCACAGTCCTTCAGAAACACAATTCTCCAGTGTGGATCCCTCACCATACTGGTCTTCAGACTGCCTCACCATGGTTTTCACCATGCACTGCGGGGGAATCTCCACTCCATCACCTGGGACACCTCCTACCCTTCCATCTTCAGTGACCCTTGTGTCTGCAAATTATTGCGCTTACATATTCTCAGTTCTTGCCTCTGGATGCTGTTCTCCAGCAGGTTCTGGTTTTCCTCTTCTTAAGTATGTTATCTCAGAGATGCAACCACCACTGATTATGATCTTGGCTGTGGCCAGTGGTGAGTCAGTCTTGGAGTGACATTGACTCTGCCAGACATACAGGAAGCTTTTGGCAGCTTTCTACAGCTTTTCTGTAGCTTCCCTCCTACCAAAACCTTGAATGCACACAAACCAATAGAGCAGATCAACAATTAATAAAGCTATACTATGTGAATTTATTATCAATTCGAGCATTACTAGAAGTGAAACTGAAGTTTCTCTGAGGATGCGACTGTCTTCATTTACAAATCCAGTGAACGTTGATTTATTTTTTTTTTAAAATCAATATTGCTATTGGAGAAGCGAGAAAGACAAAAGAGTTGTCCATTTGAACAAGTCAATAAAAGTAGAAATGGTTAAGAAATACCTCAAGAGGAATAATTACATTGAGAGAATTTCATTAGTGTGGAGATTATCTTGAAGTAAATTTCAGTATCAGAAGTCAATAACTACCCGGAGTGTTTTGTCATTATTTTGCCAGTTTTTCACTAGGGACATACTTCTATGTTAAAGACAAAATAAGGTAAATAACTAAGATTTGCCACAGTATTCTGAATAGCAAACTAATTCTGTTTCTAAATAGCCTTTTGTTTTCTGTTAGTGTTTGCTTATATTATATATTGCCTTGACAGTCAACAGAAGGGATGAATTGTCATGTCAACAAAATGTTCTAGTTCTCTCCTCTATTCAACCATTCAGTATGTTGTTTAATATCATCTATTAAATCTTGAGTATGTGCTTATAGTTGTTCAAACAGTCTTGAAACCTGAAAAGACTCAATCATGTAACAAAATATAACCAAGAGAATTGATCTCTTACTAAATTTTTGGCCTGATGAAAAAAAAAAAAAAAAAAAAAAGTTGGGTTAATTTTTATATTTAATACTTAGCTTTATTTCAAGTGTTTTTACACATCAGGAAGGATTAGGATATTTCATCACATGTACCTTGTGTTGTCCGAGCTGCTCGGCCGTGGCAAAATGAACCTCAGGAGTAAAGGGGGTGGGGCCAGTTCCGCACACACTGTGCCTCACCTAAAAAATCCCTTGCACAGGCTTATCCCAAGATCTTCGTTCGCGAAGTCTAGCCAACAACAACAACAACCTTATGTCTTATTAAATGAGTTGAGATGGACAAAAACAATAAATGAATTATGGCTGAAGGAAAGTAAGATCGCTTTCTAATTAGCAAACTGGAAATTATCATGGTTCACAAGTACTATATCTATATGTTATTTTTTGTTCAGTCCTGTTTTTGGTTTTTTGGTTTTGGTTTTGTTTTTGTTTTTTTCCTCAAATTCTTTGGTAACTTGTATCACAACATACATATTTGAACAGAGGCAGAAAGAACATATATGAAAAAGTAATGGTGAAATATTCTTTAATTTAGGATTGTGTTTCCTTATGATTGTAAACATAGTTAATGTGCTTGCATGTTATAGCATTATTCCAAGCAGTACTTTTATGTTACCTGTAGAAACCTATCATCCATAGATTTGAAGACCACCATGCCTTCCTGAAAAACTTTTTCTTTACCCAGGGCTTCTTCTAAATGCAAAAACAAAACTAGAGTTTTTAAGAACTAGAAATTTGTACATCAAATATAAACAATTAGAATTATGAGTTTGTCTATAAAAAGGAAATTAGTGATTCTAAGTTGCTTCATATGAGTTTTTCTACAGAAGTTAGCACAACTAACAGTAAGTGTATCTTGATGTTGACCAAAATAATAATAATATTTTTGATACATTTTTGAGAGATTTTATTCCAACAAAACCTCTATTTTATTTCATATTCAGATGTACATGCCTCAGTTCTTATTTTTAAAGCCTGAATTATATTGACAACATTGAAACATAAATTGTTTGGGTTAAATTCTCAGTAATCATTATCCTGCCCTTACTTAGTATCTCCTTTAGGTGGGGATATTAAGTCTCTATGAATAATGCACCTCAACCTAGCATTGAAGCTTGTAACTAACAAACATGCTCTGAAGGTTTTCATACTCTTCTCATTCAATATTTTTTTAACGGCTCACTAGTGTCAAGATGACTTGTTGTCCTTTAAAATCTATTCTTTGCCCACAGTGACAACAACACATTTTTATGGGTCTGAAGGGCAAGAAGATAAGTAATCAGACTATCTTTTCACGGACAGTTTTAAAAGTAAGGTGCTACAAAATTCTTTTTTTAACAACTGCTGCTGCAAAACCTTGAAACCATTTGATCTAGATGTGCTGCTGTTTTATACTTATCTTCACAGAGTACTTCTTAAAATGAATCAGTTAATACAGTACTTCTTAAAATTTAAGAGCTTTCTTTACCTGTTTGAATTCAAAGATGACTCCTTTTAAATAGATAAAAAATACTGTCATAGAAGCAGATGAGTTGTTTTCTCCCTAGGAAATAGAGCTTTCTGTACCAAAATTTAATTTACCAGGGAAGTATTTGGAGAAGTGACATAACGATTCATCTATTCTTCTTCTCTGAGTGATATAAAGACAGTGAATTAGAAAAGGGTAATTCATAGCATCCTTCACTGACTCTATCTAAAGTACCCCTTGGAGTATCTACCTTCCCTCTTTTTCTATTACCTGTAAAGGCAGTTAGGAGGGAGCAAAAATGCTGTCTGTGTTGACTAAATTAATTGCCTACTGGATAGTAAAATAGCAACATAAAACTCTTCTCTCCCATTTCTAATTGTCGTACTCATAAGATCATCTAGTCTCCCACACCCTTGATCAGATTGCTTTGTGTCATTCAATTATAAATGTGTGAAATCTGGTAGCTTATTTTCAGGTGATGCCTTACCAACTGCAGATGATGTTCTTTTGGAGATTTGAAGGATCTACTACTGCTTATTTCAGGGCTTAATCATTTTCACTGCTCATTATGTATTCATTGATTTGATTCCACTTTCTGACTCTGGGTTTTGCTATGTCTATGCCTGGAGAATTGAGAAGTGCTGAAGAAACTGGCTTTTCCTCCCTGTGAAAGTACTTCCAAACTGCAATCAAGTCACTTTCAAAGTTTTTCTCAAGTGTGAACTCTTTGTCTATATCCATGATAAACATTACTTCCTGCCTCTTAGATCATTCTCTGTTTATTTGCACTCTGCCAAATTTCATGTGTTGAATTTTAAAATGTGACCGTATGATCTGTGCAAAGTATTCTGATTTTGATAATGCCAAATTTGTATACAACAGAAAAGGTAACTTCCCTTTTTTGACTTACTCTTTCTCTACATCTAAGCAGATGATAACATTACAAACCTGCATCAAAGAGAGATTTAAAATCAGTTATGCAACTCCTGTGATCTTTTGAAACTGCTTAACATGTATTATTTCGTTACTACACCTGCACATGTCTATTTATGCCAAATTGCACAGAATGCCTTGTTTCCAATATTTTAATGGAGGAAATGGCAAAATTAATGGCAAAATTTTTCCCTGGAAAAAAATCACAAAGGCAAAAATTATCCAGACTATGAGAAACATAACCACAAACTGTGCTTACCCTTTTAAGCAGAATATCTTCTCTCTTATGTGCAAGATAAGAGAGAAGATATTCTCTCTTTTACTAAAAACGAAAGAGTCACATTTTATTGCAGCAAAATAAAGCAGACTTAGAGTTAAGTCACAGTTAATGTAATTTGGATAATATTGTCATGATATCAATTGCTCTCATTTATATATTCTGTGCAGTGTTGTTGAAACAATTTGCATAGAATAAATTACTAGTTATTCTGAAACTATTTTCTCATAGCACAAGACTCCAAATGTGTTATATTGCATCTGATATCACTCTGACAGGTTTCGGTATTTCATACCCATTGAATGAACAAAGTATGCACTCTATCCAGCAGGATGCACTAAGAATAAAATGAAATCTGACACTTACATGCCACTTCCATTGATACAAGAAAGTTTTGCTGTTTAGCAGCTCATTCCAGCACTCCTCAAAGTGAGTTGAAAGATTTACAGCAACACTCATGGCAGCTGAATCATAAACAGAGACCCAGTAGAAGCAAGCTATCTACGGCACATTAAAACGAGATAAGTAGGCAAGCACTCATCCTGGATAAAAAATAGCAAGACTGTTCTTAACAGTGTTAATCTGTTTTGCAGTAAATGTACAGTAGCCTGCTTAAG
Organism: Formicarius rufipectus; assembly: GCA_013399695.1. NCBI lineage: Eukaryota > Metazoa > Chordata > Aves > Passeriformes > Formicariidae > Formicarius > Formicarius rufipectus. Next base: position 89,207 of record VXAU01003712.1, on the reverse strand, counting down.
TTCAAATAAATAATCAAGTCCATTATTCAGGCTTTTCTATGCTGCAGGTTATGTGCTAGACACATTTCTTTGACTGTCAGCACACACTCCCTTTGCATTCTTGTAACCTCTTAGGGTTTGGGTTTTTTTTTGAATGAGAACAAAGTCCATTTAATTCCTCATTTTAATATGCTTTGTTTTGTGGATTTGGGGGGAGGGTTTCAGTGCTGTGGTACCATCCAATGTGATGTCAAAACAGCAGCAGAAGTTTTTTATACCAAGAGTATGGGATTTTAAAGAATTTGACAGACACATAAAATTGTACCAGTACCAGAAATAATTTCTTTTTGCCTTTTTGACTGTTCATTTCCAATCAAATTTTGTGGGTTTGGGTAAAGTTTAAGTTTTGGAAAAAAGTATTCCAAACTTCAAAAACGTTTTCAGCAATAAATTTCTCTATGTGTCTTTATTTTACTGTTTCCAACAAGAGTTTATATGAAGAGTTCTCAATATTTAGACAGGTATCTATTCTACTACTTGGTCACGGCTCTTGTAAACACACCGGGATACACCTTACAAGCTTCAAGACAGTTACATATCAATTCACAAGAATTTCTCCAATGTCAGTGCTTTCCCTAAATTATTACTCATTTTATTACTTCACTGGGATTGATAGAATGGACAGTATTGAGAAGGACCTTAAAGATCTAGTCTCAACCCCACTACCAGGGTCACGGACAGCTTCTACTAGACTCAGAGCTCCATCTAACCTGTCCTTGGACACTTCCAAGGATAAGGCATCCACAGATTCTCTGCACAAGGTTCCTCGCCATCATTGTATAAAGAGTTTCTTTCTAATATCTAATCTAAACTTACTCTCTTTCAGTCTGAAACCATTCCCTGCTGTCCTATCACTACAAGCTCTTGTAAAAGGTCTCCCTCTGTTTTTCTTGAAGGCTGCCTTCAGGTACTGGAAGGCCGCTGTTAGTTCACTCTGAAACCAGGATGAAGCTTTTTTACCAGGTTTAACAATCCCAATTCTCTCAGCCTTTCCTCACAGGAGAAGTGTTGCATCCCTCTAATCAGCTTGCTGGCCCTCTTCTGAACTCACTCCAACAAGCTGATGTCCTTTCTGTGCTGGGTGCCCCAGAAGTACATGCAACTGGATTATTCATCTACTAAAAGTAATATCTGTACTTAGCTTATGAATCCAGATCCAGTTATTTAGTCAAACATCCATATACATAATGAAAATTTTCTACTTAATTTATCTGAGACTTGATTTCACCTTTCTGAAGAGCACTAATTTTCCTTCTCACTTTCATGTGGAGCTTGTTGCCTTCAATCTACTTAAAGTTGTCCTGAAGTCCCTAACCTGTCAGTGTCAAGAAGCATGGGTTACATCTGTGTCATTAGAGTAGTGACCGATCCTTTTTGTACAGCTTCCTGCTGGCAACTAAACAGTTTTTGGGCTTGCCAGAAGTATAACATTTTCAACTGTATTTTTAAAGTAAACATTTTGAGGATAATCTAAGACTCTTCAATATGTGACCATCTGGTTGCAGAATTGGAGAAAGAAAGCTTCAATATTGCTTAGCATAATCTGTTTCCCAAAACTCCTAGCCTTTATAGTGACATTTAAAGCTATGGACAGTAAAGCTGACACAATTATTCTAGTGTACATTTTAAACAACAAGGGGTGAGGAGGTGGAGTATTTTTTTCTTTAAGTCCAAGTATCTTCTTTAAATAAGAGTTCATTTCTGCATACTGCATCGGCACATAGATAATTAAAACACAGAACAGGTTATTTTGTTGATAAGATCAATTCGTACTTCATACTTCATACTGTATTGAAGATTTGAATACAATATTTTTCTTTGTCTGTTTTCTCCTATATATTGCATAATACTTGTTTAAGAGATTATAATGATTTGTATTAATAATATATGCTTAATTTCTATGAATATGTGCAAAATTTATTTGAGATAAATATCTCCAAAAGTATAAAGTCTTTATGAAGCTTGACTGATGGTCAGTTTGCAGGCAATTTCTAAGGAAACATAGTTCAGAAACTTTGCTTTCAAAAAGTTTGACAACACATTTCCTTAGTGTTAGGTTATGCAATACTACAAAAGTTACTGCAAAGCAATCTTTTTTCCTAGTCAACTGTGCTTTTGCCAAGTTAGAAGGGTCAGTGGCAAAGTCCATTTAGTTTTGACAAAAGATATAATTACTTGACAAGAAAGAAAGGTCATTTAAGTTAGTCTAAATTATAACATTTCCTCTGTCTACATATTAAAAGTCAGTTCAAAATATCTAGATCTACATTTTCCATGAAATCTGCCCTCTTCTCAAATGACAGAGAACTTTCATGATCTCTAAAGAGTTACCGTACAGTTCATACATCACAAGATTGTTATTTCCTCCACCAGCTATAGCACACAGGAGTCAAAACTGGTTTCAGATATTCTGTAATTCAGTCAAGCAAATCAACATCTTACAAAAATGCACTTCACATGCAATAAAGTCAAAATCAACTATGTTAATCAATTTCAACTAAATTTTAGATTAGAAGCAAAGGTCTGAATTAAAAGATTGTTGAAATTTTTGTTCTATGAGAAACGTTTTCAGATTTTTATATTAACTATAAAAAGTCTATAATGCGCAAGTATTTTTATTTCCTGAAGGAATATAAATTCTGAATTTATTTCAGCTCAAACAGATGCTTGAAAATCTTCAGGATGGATACTATTACTAGTTATAACTTCATGGCCCTTTTAGAGTTCTAGATACTTTGGAAAAGGAAATACATATTTTCTGTTACAAAATGTGGTATAAAAGGCATGAGCAAATGCTATTAAAAATGTTTTGTCATTGTTATAGTTTTTTAGGAGCGGGTGGAATTTTCCTTTCCCCTACCAAAGAACAAGGAGCTAAAGACCATGATCTTCCCCCGCTGCAGGTATCAAAGGGTAGATCATGACTGAAAGGGGGTCACTTAGCAACAGTAACACACTGGAGTGTGGTAAGGGAAGGGGGCACTTTTGATTTTCGGTTTTGGGGGAGGAGGAGAAGGACTGCGGAGAGAAGGGGAGAGAGATGGCTCGCGGAGAAACGTGTGCAAATTTGGTCTCCTCTTTCCTTTTTCTTCTGTTTCTAATCCCTGGATTTTTTGGAGTTTCCCAGTGCTTGGGAGAGCGAGGAACAGAGAGAGAAAACTGCTGCCGCCTAGGGCATGAGGAGCCTCATGGCATTGGCAGTGGCACCAGCTCACAGTGATATCTTTTCTCCAGCCACGGACTAGGAGAGAGAGAGTTTTGCCCATGGAAAGAGTACCCCAGCTCTTTTTCTCCTTTTCTGAGCGGCGCCTTTCACTGACTCCACAGTGACTATCTCAGAGGGACACACCAAAACCTTTTCCACCCNTATATAGAGAGAGAGAGAGAGAGAGAGAGAGAGAGAGAGAGAGAGATTGTGGTTAAGAACTGTTATCTTTGCTATTATCATACCTTAATTGAATTTTGTTTTGAGTCGGAAAGTCTATCTCCTTCTTTGGTTTCTAGTCCAACAACTTTCTTAATTTCCTCTAAACTTACACAGTCATGCATTCTGGAATCCAGTAACATATTTTCCATTCTGTTTTATACATGTAATTTCTTTCAGTTTAAGGTTTTCCTGCACACAAACGCAATGATCTGTCATTTATTTCTCCATGCAGACGAAAATATCATACAGAAAAATTAACATTCATAGTAACTGCAGTGTGAAAATTGAGCTGCATACATAGGAGTTTCTAGAGCAAATGAATGTATAATATTCTACTAAGTGGCTTTTAACCATGGCTTTTCCTTCTGTATTTGTGCTCCACATTATCTGAATTTCCTCTACCTATATACAAAGACTCTGAAAATAAACTTTTCAACTTTATCCTTTTAAAAAATGGAAAATGATTTGTAAAAAAAATGTTTAATAAAATATCTCTGGACTTTCTTACCCTGTTAAAAAAAGGATAATTACAGCTTTTATTCTTTAATACCTTTTCTAAATTTTACACTTCTCACGTAGAGTTCACTACTACAAAAACTCACAAAAACAGTTGCCTTGTGAATACCTTGGGAAAAAGACAGGAGGAACTGTACACTATGTACTATCATTTTACATTAATATTCTGAGTTTTGTGTATGCTCTGCATTCACTCACTTAAAAAACTCAAAACCATCACATTCATACTAGTTGAGAGAGTCCTAGAATCTTAAAAACACAAATCACAAAATCAGGCAAGACAAGTGTTGAGGAAGTAGGTAATTTTTTGCTACTGTCTTTGACAGGCATAAGCTTTTCCTTTATTCATGTCATAGAGCATGATCCTGACCTCCTATGGAGGACAACATTGACAACTAGGTCTTCAGCACATACCACTTGGAATGGGTAATAATTTGTCTGGAGCACAGGTTATCAATAATCATTTCGATCTCCCAGTTTGACAGTATGTACATAATGCTGTGGTTTGGTTGTCATGAGAAGGTTAATTCAAATAAAGATCAGTTACAAAGGCAGACATATAAAAACCCCCTCAAGCACTGGGCTTCAGAAGTACATCACAAGAGAAAGAAAAATAGCAAACAACATAACTGGTGCAAATTCAGTTGGCCGAATCATATTTGAATTGCACTGGACCTGACAGCAACAAATGCAGGTAGGAAACTCTTCTCCCTTCCCCTGAAAACCTTCCTTTCATACTCTATAACAACTGTGGTACAGCCTGAGGCTAAATACCAGCACATAGAGAAATAGATGACTGCTCCGTTCATTTCAGTTTTTCAAACTTCATCTCAAAGCTCTCATTCAGTATACGTCAAAAGCAGAGAAAAAATACTGCAACTATAATTTTTACCTGCAGGAAAACGATATGTGCAGGAACATATGCAGGGAGAACATTTCTGTGTATTGTTCTAGTTTGATGTGCATGCAGGACTTCAATTGATGGGGAAAGCATATATATATTTCAGCCCATAAACACACACACACAAGCAAAAAAAAAAAAAAATAGACGTGTCACTTCGCTATTATGTAGGCAAAACAATCTTTTGTCTTTTTTAATCACTATTGCATATATGCATACATATGAGTCTATGCATGTATGAATGCACACTCGTTCATCAGTGAAATTAAAACTAACCATTTATAACTGCATGATGTTTTGCAAATTTGATGAAGCCACAGCAGAAACTAGCAACTCTTAATCTTTCTATTTAACTTTAAATAAGTAATTGCTTTTTATTAAACTATGAGCAGAAGGGACTTTAATTTTACCTAGTACCTTGAATTTTCCTGTTGATCTTCATTCCAAATCATCAATGTAAAAAGTCAGTGCTGGTGTCAGTTACAAATATGTGCAGTACAGACAGGAATCTGTCAATTTTCTGTAGATGCAGTTTATGGCATACTTATTGGATTGGTTCACAGTTCAGAATACACATGCTTTCAAAAACTCAAGAAACATTGAGTTTAAATGAAATCTAAATTTAAGATTCAGAAGCAATACTTTTATAAATGCTTGCAATGACAGCACCCTTCATAGTTCTTAAAAAAAATGTATGGTTCACAGACCTTCCATGTATGATTCATGTTCATGTTCTCAGGTAGATTAAAAAAAAAAAAAAAAAAAAAGGCACATTCTTTTATTGAGAACTATTCCTGTAGCAATCAAGAAAAGGCCTTTTAGTCAATAAAATAAGAAATAAAGGCATCCATTATCTCCTCGAGAACTTCTTCTCCAGTGCTTCCCAAGTAATTCCCAAGTCCAAGTAAATAAAAAGTGACTGCTCTCTCACAGATTAGAATGGTAACAACAGCTTCCTTTACTAGGAGGTAAATTACTATCTAATCCTAGGTTTGGGGAGACCACTATCAGACAATGCTTAAGAGCTGTTGAAATTATGTATTATTGCCTTTGGACCATGTTAGTAATACTGTGTTTATTTTGTCTTAACAATATGTACTTTCAACTGCCTTGTGTATCATATTTAGTATGCCACTGAATGACTCTCTGAGAACTCATTATTATCCAATCAGATCATCCAAGGTATTGAGGATATAACAATTTCTGGTTTTTACATAATAACTCACCTGATGCATAAGAGGTCAGTGTAAATTACCAAAGACCTGTAATTTAAACATTTGCTGGCTTTCAGCTTCACAAGTTTGATAGACATCTTAATGGTATGACTAAGATTATTGAGGAACATAAAGATCACCGTTTATAAAGGGTTCACAGCTGCAAACACTCTCATGATAAACTTCAAATTACAGTCATGTTTTCTGAAACTAGATTTGTATTTTCTGTCAGATATACTTAATAACTGCAGAATGCTTCTACCACGTGGGCCATTAACTTCACCTGAAATACAACAATTGATCTCTTGTAAAATTACATTGAATGGGCTGATACTTCACAATGAACTCCTGATATTGCAAAGATTGTGTTTTATTCAAGATTATCTTTAGAATTTCTACTAAAAGTACTGGGAAAAACTATTGATAGTTTCAGATGAAATTATTGACACAAATAATGAAAAATCTTGATTAAACAATCTGGCAACTAATTTTCATTAAATTGAAAAGCTATCAAATTATATAAAGTTATTCATGACATCTACATTTAATAATTTCTAAACATTCTTCTGATATCTGAACAATTTCTAGACAAACAATTGATTTTGTAATAAAAGTAAAATTAAAGAAAATAAACTAATAGAAATTTGTTAATTCTTAGTCACTTTATTTTGCACCATCTGTGTACTAGGGACTTTCTACATGGCATAGTAAACAAGTGCACATATGGACAGAAATGTGTGCCAAAAGATTCTCTAACAAACTGAAATGTTAAAGTGATAGGTAGACATCTTTAACAGGTGACAGGAATTCCATTAGTTATATATTTACTTGGTTTTTAGTGTATGAGGATCTCTTTTTAAATTAATATAATCGTTTATTTTTTCCACTTAGTAAGACTCTAACTCAAGACTGCAAAGAGAGCAGAAAGCAATACAAAGAACATGCTGCCTCTGGAAGGATTCATAAAGACTGTTAGCTGCATTAGCAATTCTATTTCACCATGCTTTGCAAGTTGTGAATTACAATGATAGGCAACTATATCTGTATTCT
>VXAU01003712.1:22834-82032 GCA_013399695.1 Formicarius rufipectus | reverse complement strand
AGATTGGTAGAACAAGAAAAAAAAAAAAAAAAATTGAAATAAAATAAATCTCTTGTTTCTTCGTTGTTTGATATGACTAATCAGTAAAGCATGGAGTGGAAAATCTTTCCCTGTTCCTTTCTATTGTGCCAGAACATGGGTTCAACCCCTGGGACAATCATTTATAGCTGTGAAAGAAACTTGTACCTGATGTCAAAACACTCAGCAATACCAAGGAGCTCTAAAAAAGTACAAGGAGCATCTATAGAGTGATAACCATGTGTTTAGGCTTAAGGAATTATTGATAGCTGAAGAATATTTTCAAGTCCCATGAGACAGTACTCAGACCCTCAATCTACTCCACAAAGCTATCACAATAGTATTAACCACTGTTACTGTGAGGGCATTGAGCCATAAAATCAATGTTTTCTACCACCAGAAAAAATCCTCTCCATCCTTGTGCAGCTGCTCCTTCCCGTTCTGATTTATAAGCAGGCAATGGGCATGTTGAAGCAAGTACTAGTAAACTTTGACCCAATCTTCAGCTTGTTAGACAGAGGCAGTAAGGCAGAAGAACTAGGGAGCTATTTTTCAGCTGGTGAAAGACAGGTACATGCATTTTATCTTTCTCTCTCTTTTACATGTCAGAAAAAAATGGGAAACCAAGAAGTCTGATGCATCCCCTTTGTGATTTAATAATTCTCCAAGTTGCTCCTGAGGCAATACAGTGATGTAGTACTTTTCCTTTAGGGGACAGGGATAGTCATAGCATAGCCCCTGCTTAAATGACATTTTATAAACATTTTTTTCTGTTGGTATAGCTCCTAACAGAAAATACCATCTTTATATAAGAGAAAATACCCTAATGAAATTAGTCCAAGAAATATATTTTACAGAGTGTAAGTTAAGCCCAAGAGAAATAAAGAGGGAAAAGCACATAGCCTGTTCTAGTTTCTGTTCTAGTTTCTATTCTAGTACAACCACAAGCTACAAACTTCTTTCACTGCTGCTGGCAACACCAATACAAGAGAAACTAGAAAGGTTACTGAACCTCTGCTATGTCAATCCTGTTCATCTATATATTTATCAAGAATTTATTGTCTTCAGGATAGAGCATCAAAATGCAATTCAGAAGTTATGAGGGCAAAGCACAATTGTTAAACAGCAAATATCAAATGATATTGAGACATATCAACATCACGGCTAGACTTCGCGAACGAAGATTTGGGAGGGTTTATTTTGTATATTGGAAAGGAGAAATCAACTAATTTTTCTCAGAACTATCAACTGGTTGCAAAGAATGCATAAAAGATAAAGAAACTCATATTGTTGGCTCAGTTTTGCTTTAGAAGGCAAGATTAAAATAACTGTATTTGGTTTCTCAGTATAACCCAGGTGAAGGGCTGGCAAAGGAAAAATTTACAAAGAAGAGTGATGAAACAGCTTGATTCTATTATTAAGTCTCCCTCACCTGTATTGCTAAATGCTTTGTCTTTGCCCCCTAATTATGTTATTTGGCAGTTTTTTTCCCAGCTGTTAGCAAACTCAACTTTTCTGTAACACTCCAAACTGACAGACTGATTATATATGGATAATTTTCTAAGCCAAAAACTCCTGCATCCTAACACGCCATGTCATAGAGCTGAGACAAAAGTCCTTGGTTAGTAAGATCAATTTTATTTGTTGAGGTTAAACTTTTCATGCTGCAGTATATCTACAGCTCTCAGTAAAGGACCCCAGAAAATTCCATTTTCAGAAGACACTTGGTGTATTTTACCAAAAAATGACATTTGAGACATATCATCTGGCTTCTCTATACCCAATGTTCCTCTTGATATATTAATTTTCAGTCTTATTCCCTCCATTAGAGTAATTATAAATATCACTTAGCAGCAAAGTGTCCCATACTCCTATTTGCCATGACCGTGTGATTTTAAGCCTTTACTCACCCAGAGTTTTTCTGGCTAGAGCACTTGAGCTATTAACCCAGCAGACAGCCTTGCTCTACTAAAGCAGTTAGAAATGGTTTCAGAAACAGAAACATTTCCATAAGCTGAAATAAGAAAATCCAGTAGCTGAAGTATACTTTGTACAGTGACATACCATTTTTTAACAGTCAATAGGATTGTGACACTGTGAAAAAAAATTTGTATGTAGTTTAGCTTTTAGGCATTTTTAAATACTCTTGTTGCTATGGAAAAAAAAAGAAAAGAAAAGAAAACAAAACAAACAAACAAACAAAAAAAACCCACCACACCACTAAAAAATCAAGTGTTACCAAAGATTACAGGGCCTTGGACTACATGTTGACCTGTTTATTACAGTGAATTTTATCATTTTCAATTATTTGCTAATGCCCAAGCAGACCTTTAATTATCCAAATAAAAAGGTGAAAGAAAGAAGAAAGGACAAGGAAAATAAAATAATTAGGATAAAAAATGTATGGCTTAATTAGGGATTTAACTTTCATGAGTCAAAACCCACTACTTAAACACTGCAAATGTCTTTAGGTCTGAATCAAAGAGAGTTTTATCTTTTCATTTTTACTTGTTTTCCACTCTTCAGAACAACCATTTTCATAACTGGAGATAGTCTTCAGGTATTAGCCATTCAAATATACCATGGCAGAAAACAAATTTTGCTTCTGAATTTGTACTTTACATAATAATTCTCATTCTCAAACATTTGATTCTCAAATACTTGATGAAAGCTGCTTAAAGCTTTGCCTTTCTACTTCTAAAAATAGTTTTAATGTTCATTTTCAACTGGAATGCAGAGATTAAAACGTCCATAACTATACATTAACAAGTTTCTAAAAAAATGAAAAGTTTCAGTGCTTTTATTTTGGGCACATACACTGATCTTTTTAATGTTTCATCTTACTAAGCAAAATCACACTTCTGGCCTTACTGTCTTTTCCTTTTTTAGGGTACTAATAATAACCCAAATAAATTGTAGTCAGCATATTCTGACTAGCTGCTACCTCATAGTTCCTTGCCCCTAACAAACGCCTTTATATTTTAAAAGAAGTAAATAATGGCAAGTTTATGATTTCATTTCTTGTTCCTCAGCGTAGTTGTCTGGGCACGCATCACAGAGCACTCTGCATTCCCAAGTGTGATGAGCTATTGACCAGAGCAGATACCCTCTCAGCTGATCAGCTTTCCTCCTGAAAATATCAAAAATACTATAGGCTTTCTGAATTCCATTCTAGCAGAACTGAGGGAACACAGGCAGAATAGAATTATTTCAAAATAAAATGTATCTTTTGCCCTTTTAAACTACATGAAAATATGACACAAAAGGATTTGTAATCAGATTCAGGGAAAAGCGGTGAAGTCAAATTCATGATTCATCCATTAGAATTTCTCAATATAGGTAATAAATGAGGTATTTCTGGAGCAAATGGATAATTTGTACATTTTCACAGTAGATCAGACTCATATAGCAGAGGCTAGTTTTCTAATTATGACACATTGAGAGAAATCCAGTGTTCAGTTATTTTTATTTCCACCTTATTGGTATCCTGTTGGAATACAGGCAGAAAAATCATATATAGAATAAGCCCTGTAGAAACACTTCTGCCTAAAGGGTTTCATTTTCTCACGCTATCATGATTCTTGTACAAATCTGAGTCTTATAATAAAATACACAGGAATTTTCATTAGTTTTAAAAGATTAACTTTGCACTCAAAGTTACTTTGATAATTGATGTATTCTTGTTCCAGTAAAGCAGTGTAAGAAAGAATTTAGCACTATCAGTTCTTAAGGAGAACTCCATAACTTTTGAATTAGAATAATAAATATCAGTATTAATTTATACAGACTGTTACACAAGGAAGGATTATGCAAATACATTGATAATGTAACAAGAGAGGTTAATCACTTTGTTCCCTTCTGCACACAAAACCCAAGGAGGATGTTATTGAATAGATTTCTCATAACTTAAAAAGCAGGGGGAAAACATCTCCTTTATATGTTCCAATTAAAAAAAAAAAAAAAAAAAAAAAAAAAAAAAAAAAAACAAAAAAAAAAAAAAAAAAAAACAAAAAAAAAAAAACAAAAAAAAAAAAAGGGGATTTAAAAAAAAAAAAAAAAAAAATTTTTTTTTTTTTTTTACCTTGGGTGCAAGTTTAGGAGGAGATTGTTGAGTAACAACATTGCTCAAAGGATTTGCATGATTCAAAATGAGCCATGGTGAAGAACCTATCTCAAGAGGAATCAAAATGCAAAAAGCTCATAGCATGTCTGGCCTCTATATCTGTACACAGGTGAGTTCAAACATAATGCCTTTAGGAAGCAAGCTCTTCCCTGTGTGGCCTGTTTCACAGAACAGCACCAGAATTCTGTTCATTCATACTGTACGGTGGGTGTTAATCTACCTTAAGAAACAAAATGAGCAGTTGAAAGCTAACATAGAGTAGTCAAGTTGTTCTTCTTTTATGTTTTTCATGTTTTGAAATTTTATATTTTACCATAGCAATCATACTTCACCAGTTCCAAATCTGAGGTGTAGAAAATTAGTCATTGCATGCACTTTTCTCTTTCTTACTTGTCTCAGACAGAACCAGCTACTGTGAGGGTGCTTCCCTGGCCCTGGCAAACTAGGTTGTTTAATAACCCGAGGTCAAATATTAATGATGCACCTGAAACCATTTGAAAGGACATTTGCCTAAAACATTTCAATTGAAGTAACAAGACTCAGAAACCACAAAAATCTTCACAGAAAAAAAACATAAAGAGACATTTGCAGAAAGAGTCAACTACAAAACAAGTGTAGGAGTAGCATGGGAGGCTGAAGCAGAAGATTGTAGATATTTATTCCAGAAGTAGAAAGTCCAACAAGTTATGCTCTATTTATAGCATTACAATTAAGAAACTGGTGCTATATGTTTGTGGTATTTACATTTCTAATTAATGCTATTTTCAATATTTTGCAGAGGAGTTAGGTACATCTATAAGAAGAGTATCAGAGTTACAGCAACAGGAATGATAGTACAGAGATTTCTCTTTCTGGTGTTATTCATTCATTTTTTGCCAGATCTTTTGCCAATTTCCTTTTTGTTTTTCTTGTATTGTGTCCATCTAATTTTAGAAATAGAAAGTAAAGCACATTTCTAAGCAGAAAGTGTTTGCCATTTTCAGAATTCTTTTCCTTCATTTCCATGAACTTCCAAGATTATATAGCTCTTTGTCTTCTGCAGTCACTTCAACAGCAGGTACAAAATCTAGCTAATTTAAGAGGCATATTTTAGAAACTGTACACATATAAATATGTTCTCTAGACATGTTTGTTTTATATAATTAAAGCAATACTACATACAAGGCCTTAATAAAAAATGCTGTCATAAAAAACCCCACATGTATATACATATAGAAGGAGGAGTTTAGTTTAAAAATGCAACAGAAAAAATATTTTAATGAAGGCATAAAAGTTTATTAATTAAACCCTATATATTTTCAGGATTTCTTTAACAAAATTAGTGCCTCACTTGTCACATAACAAACTGTATAATGAAATCTCATTTAGGAGTCATCCCCAGGTGACTCTGTTCTGCTACTTAAGAATCTTTTAATGTTTCCATATTAAAACATTAATATGGAATTTTATCATACTTAGATTTAAGCCTAAGGGTCTATTATGAAATATTTTTTCTGGGAAAGGAAGTCAGTGCAATTCCAAATATTCAAGACCACTTTAAAAAATCCACCTTACAAATAATTGCTTTTCAGCCTTGTAGTTTTTATTCTTGAAGAAGTGCTGTTGATATTCTATATATTTTGAGTCTGGATAGTTCCTGAAGAACTGAAAATGCAGACATCATAAAAGGTGACTGAAAGCAGTTTGAAAAAATAATTGGGTGGAACTGGTTAGAGTGAAAGATCCCTTAGAGACAGTCATGTCCCTTGCCTTAAGGTTCATGTAAATCTGAGGGGCTTTAGGTAGGGATCAGAGGGGGAAGCCTCATTCTCAGTTCTCACCCTATGGAAGCACAGTGAAAGAAATTCTTACCTCTTGGATTGTAAGTCAAATGCAAAGTTCACTTGAAGTAAATTGTAAACTAATTGAGAGACTCTTCAACTATTCAAGAAACATCTCATTCTACACTTGTACTGTAGAATTAATGGAATAAGAATACAATTTCCCTGAACCTAAACTAAATTCAAATGTACTGAACACATAACCAATGGGCCTTAATAACTTAGAGCAATGACTTTGTAATAGAGTCAGAATTACAATGTACAGTTCTGCCTGGAAAATCAGACATAAAATTTAATAGCTAGGGTTTCCTTAGAAATCTTCTATCAATACTAAGTGTAGGGAATCTGAAATATCCTGTTAAATTCTGGTGTTTGACCAGAAATGTGAATATGGCAAGTGATCCTGATGTTCTAATCATCTTGTGTTAAGCTGAATCAGCCAAAGAATCCCATTTTAGGTCTGTGACAATGCACCACTTCTGAGACAGTTTGAAAGAAGAAATTATAGGGGAAGCAAAGAATCATTAGATGAAAGAAATAGTCAGGAATAAGATTTTTAACAAATTATCTACACATTCTTAAATTCAATCTTTTTTAGTGTGTTTTCATGCAATTATGTTATGAAATACTCTCTCACTACTACTATTGTTTCAGAACATAGGTCCTGGGTTGATAGTGTTTCAAGGACTGAATATGCAGAGAAGACTTGGTCACATAAGGACTAGAGTGCTGTTATATGTCAAACTAAACTATTTTTTACTTTCTTCCCTGCCCTATCATTTGTATCAGAGATATTATTTCATAAGTCACATCAACCTAAAACTGTCCAGAAATGGTTAACTTGTACTCTTTCCGTTGAAGTAGATATTTTTCATTTGTGGGTACCATTAAAACACTGAAGTGTAAATAAATGACCGCTGTTACAGACAGTGTTTTGATACTTTATTCTGAGATGTTTTCATGGAAATAGTAAATCTCTTTAGTCCCCAGATTGTAAGAATACTTTCCTTAAGAACCAGAACAAATCAAACACCTCTGAAGAGTTCGGATTCATTTCAGAAATCTGGCAAGAACTTCTGGCATTCCTCCAGATAAAGAGTTTTTGCTATTCAGAAAACCCAAAGTAAACTATTTGCAAAGACTGCAGCATTATTGATTTTGATAAAACACACTACTTGGAGACATTTTTTAGACTTAAAATAAATAATTATTTTAACTTATTTTAAAAGCTGCTATTAGTCACAGCTAGTTCAACAAGTTTGACTTCACTTTCACTTTGATTTTGTTGTTGTAGTTGTTAATGAGAAGATTGTCTAGAAAATGAAGGCAACTATAAAGAGCAGTTTTGTGACAGCTTTGAGGCCACCCTTATATCCCTGGCATGTACTGCAAGTCGATACACAAGCTAAGAGATGCTATGTATACTCTCAATACATTCCTGAAAGTGTTTGTTAAGTGTCCATCAGTTCAGCAAACCTACAATAACTATCTCATATACCTTTCTATCTTTTTTTCCCTATTTTTAATATTTCAAGTAGTCTGCAAGTTTTTCTACAAGAGCTCTTTTCCATTGTTATGCAGGAATGCTATTTATCTCACATTACAGTGTAACTGTAATTGCATTCCTGAAGTGTTGAGAAAAATGGGCACAAGAATACATACATTTCTTTATTTATTTGCTTGTCAGTTTCTACCAAAGTCAAGTTTCTAACACTTTGTTATAGGTCAGGTTTCAATACAAGGGCTCTACTACCCTACTGTCCTTCACAGTTAGTAATAAAGCAGATAAACTAATTGAAATGCCTGCAGTGTAATTGTACAAACACTGAATTACATTTTCTTGTCCTAAACACACACCTACTTTCTTGTGATCCTTTGTTGCATTGGTCCATTGCACACGTTCTGTAATATCAACCTCATGACAAGCCACCCAGTAGAAATCCAAAAATTTCAGTCAGTTATTCTACATAATTATAACTTCTCCCTCATAAAATACAATTTTTACTGTAAACTGTATACTAATGTTTTCAGTCTTTCAGGCTGAAAATCTCCTTTTAAAGAAATTAAAAATTACACAGGCTAGGATGAAAGAATAATCTGATTGCAAGAATTTAATTTTAAGGTATTTTTCCATGTTTCCTTTTGTAGTTGTCTAAATACTGCTGTAAAAATCAGGCACACCACTGTTAATGGGCAAGTTCTCCTGGCCTTGCTTACTTGGGGTGTCAAATACAAAAAAAATACATCTATTACCTACACTGAGGTACTGCCTACATCAATGAACAAGGGAATGACTACAGATGTCATTTATATGGACGTCTGTGAAGCCTTTCACAGGGTCCCCCACAACTTCACTCTAAATTGGAGATGGATGCAATGGGACTGTTCAATGGAAAAGGAATTGGTTGAATGGTCATGTCTAGAGAAGGGCAGTCAGTGGCTCAGAGTGTCAGTTAACATCAGTGAAAAGTGATGTTCCTCAAGAATTCATATAGGGGCTGGTGTTATTTTATATGTTCATCAGAGACATAGATAAAAATAATCAAGCAAACCCTCAGAAAATTTGTAGATGATCCCAAGCTCAGCAGTGTTGTTGACACACATGAAGGATGGAATTGAAGCCAGAGGGACCTCGACAAGCATAAGAAGGAGGCCTATGGGAGTCTTGTGAGCTTTAACAAGGCCAAGTGCAAAGGGTTGCACCTGGGCCAGGTCAACCCCTGGTATCAATACAGGCTTGGGAATGATCAAGAGCAGCCCTGCTGAGAAAGGCTTAGGGGTGCTGATGTATGAGAGGTTGGACATGACTCAGCAATGTGCACTGACATCCCAGAAAGCCAATTGTGTCCTGGGCTGCATCAAAAGCAGTGAGGCCAGTAAGGTGAGTGAGCAGACTCTGACCATATGCTTTGCTTTGGTGAAACCCCACATGGAGTGCTGCAACCAGCACTGGGTTCCCTAGAATAGGCCACTGGCCTCTTTGAACAAGTGCAAAGGAGGGCTGTCAATGTGATTAGATGGGCAGAGCACCTCTTCTATTCAAACAGGCTGAGAGTGTTGGAATTGTTCAACTTGGAAAAGAGAAGGTTTAAGGGTGACCTAATTGAGGCTTTCCAGTACCTGAAGGGAGCCTATAAGAAAGCAGGAGGGAGACTTTTTCAACGATCCTGTAGTGAGAGGACAAGGAGGGATGGCTTTAAATTGAATGAAAGTAGGTTTAGATTAGGTATTAGGAAGAAATTCTTTACTATGAGAGTGGTGAAGCACTGGAACAGATTGTCCAGAGAAGTTGTGGATGCCCCATCCCTGGAAGTGGTCAAGGTCAGGCTTGGGGGCTCAGAGCAGTGTCATCAAATGGAAGGTGTCCCTGCCTGTGCCAGAGGGCTTAGAACTAGTTGATCTGAACGGTTCTTTCCAACCCAATCCTTTCCATGAATCTATGATTCTCTGTCCCCACTTCCCTGTTCACCCCCTGGAAAAAGGCCTCTTTATAAGCATTCTTGTCTTCTGAAAGATCAGAATTCAGCAGCTGATGACACAGAAAATGTGCAACTATTTTTGTTTATATAAACACACAGAAGCTTTTCTAAGTCCTAAGATATTACATGCTGAAGAATTTGTTTCTGAGTTTTGAAAACCTATTCATATACTTTGTTAGCTTGTCCAAAATACAATATAGGAAAAGGAACATAAATCAGCTTACTTTCTTTTTGAAACTTCATTCTAAGAAATGTCACCTCTCTACCTATTTCAAAAAAATACTCAGATAATTAAAGACATTTATGGCATCTGAACTTTTAAATAACTAGATAAGCATATACCTACCATATTAGATAACGAAGTCATTCTTATTGTGAAAACTAAGGTATATCTCTTATTCTAGACAGCAAAGCTAACTATGAGAGAGGCTGACATTTAGAAGTGATAAGTAACTTAGATACACCATGGACATCCTGTGTCTGGCAGCCACCAAGGAGGCTAAATGATATATGAGTGTTATGCAAACATCTACTGAATTTCAAGATCAGGGAGAAAGAATTAAGTAAAAGAACAAATAAACAAACAATCAAATAACCTCCCAAATGTCCCACTAGCTGTGTGCAAATAGCATGCCTAACATTTTCAATGTGTTCGGAAAAAAACCTACGCAGCCTTTACTATAATGTTTCAACATTTCCATTTTAATTAGTAAAAGTATTTTTACAAAACCTTTTCGAAAGGAAAAGGAATTGAACTAGTGACCCTGGAACTCTGCAAACGTTCTAATTGAATTATGGAGTTGCCTAACCCAAAATAAAGACCAATATCTGGTGTAGTAATTCTGTCACTTGCCTAATAATGTCCTACAGATTCTTGTAAATGAATAAACTAGTACATGGACTATTCCAGGTAATGGAGGCAAGTAGCACAAAATTTTCTAAACATTACAAAAATGAGCCCATGACTTTTTGGTACTAGTTTTCTCTATTTCTGAAAATCCAACTTTTGCAGACACCTAAGCATTTATATGTATACTGACTTGACCTTTGGAACAGTGAGCATCTTGGGTTCTTCAGTTGTAACAGGCATCTCAGCATGAGGAAAAAAATTACACGTTCACAATACTATTAAGAACTAAAAGGCTAAAATTACAGAGCTTACAGTCCCAGTATGAAGATCTTACTTCATACCTGTCAAACCTAGGTGCACTTGAATTCCTAATGATGTTCAGAAAACATGATTAAACATCTGATTTTCCTTTCTCAAGTACGTCAGAAATGTTGGTTTCTATGAAGACTATAAATTTTCTAATACTGTGTGAAAAAGAACAATGCTGGTTCTGCTGCCCATCAGGAATTATCACCCATTAACCTACGCTCTTCCTTTAAGACACAGTTTATTGTCCTTAGAAAAAACAAATGAGAGTATAGTAGTCTGCATAGTAGGAATACCCACTTGTACTCCAAGCCAATTCTAAAAGACCAGTAGACAGGTTCTCTCCAATAATAACCAAGACTTTCAATAAGCATCAGCTATTCACTTCCAAAGTAATTCTGATCCATAAATGAAGACTAGAGGTCTCAAAAAGTGATTATGTGACAAGTAGGAAAAACTTGCTTCATTGAGGGAGAAAACATTCACTTTAAATAATCAGCTCACAGCTTTTTTCACTTTGTCAGAATGAAAGATTTTTGAACAAGCACTTGGATTTCTTCACACAATTGAAAAAAAGAGGTTATTATATTGAAAGTTTAGTTTGTTTTCTCCTGTAGCTTGTTTCATGCATTTACAGGAAAGTTTAAGTAGTCCTTTCCTTCCCTTCCCTCTTCCCTTTGCCACTTTGCCCTTCCATATTTATCTTCTCTTTGGGGAAAAATTAAAAAAAAAAAAAAGCATCGTTTAAAAAAATAACTTCAAAATATGAAAAAGAACAACATGGGGAGGACAGTATGTCAGAAGAGATAGCAACTCTTACATGGATGCATCAAACCATTAATTCTTAACCATTCTAGAATATTCTAATATCCACATGTGGCTGGCAAGGTAGCTTCTAACAGATTTTGTACATTCTTAGGACACCAGCAACATCATGCAATTCATCTATGCATTTCATAAATTTTTTGCTTGTCTGACAGTGCATAAACTATGATTAACAAATAAAATCTTGAAAAAGCAGAAACCCAGACTTCTTGAGGGTGTACAAATTGGTGTTTTCATGTATTAGTGTGCTTCCTTTATTTATTTGGATTCCTTTTCATCAAAATGTTGTTAAATTCACCTCAGATAGCCTAAATAAAATTTCACTTGACTGAGTGTACCAGATAAAAAATTTTAATTTTGTTTTTATTTTATTACTTTGAATTTTTTGGCTTCTAGTGGGTTTTTGAAATACCCTTGAGCTCCCTCAGAACTTGTTATAAAAAATATGCATTTTAAATTAATATTAAAAGCAGAAACAGAAAAGAAGGGAAATTAAAAATTTCCTTTTTTAGGAGACAGCAACTTCTGCTGAAGTCAGCAACTTACTGATTTTTGAATGAAACAGAAGGTTGCTGGAAAACCAAACTATCAGTAAGCTGTTTGTTTACTCACAGTTCTTTTTTATTGCCATCACTGAAATAAAATGAATGATACAAATTGAGCAGTATATTCCAATGTTTAAGCACTCTTTCTTTAAAGAAATTATTCCTGATGTCCAATTTAAACTTGTCCTGGTGACTAATCCATGAGATTACTTCCTCTTGTCCTGTTGCTGGTTGTCTGGAGAAGAGACTGACACCTGCCTGGTTACAGCCTCCTTTCAGGTAGTTGTAGAAAGCAATAAGGGCTCTCCTGAACCTCCTTTTCTCCAGGCTAAAAAACCCCACCTACCTCAGCCTTTTCTCATAGCACTTGCCCTTTAGACCCTTCTCCAGTATTGTTATTCTTCCCTGGACATGCTCCAGCACCTCTCTGTCCATCCTGAGTTCAGGGACTCAGAACTGGCACAGTACTAGAACTGTGGCCGGAACAGTGCTGAGTACAGGGGAACAATCATGGCCCTGGTCCTGCTGGCCACACTATTGCTGACACAAGCCAGGATGCCACTGGCCATCTTGGCCACTTAGGCGCACTGTTGGCTCACGTTCAGCTGGCTGTCAACCAGCACATCAGCTCCTTTTCCTCTGAGCAACTTTCCAGGCACTCTTCCCCAAGTCTGTAGCATTGCATGGGGTAGTTATTACCCAGGGGCAGAACATGGCACTACATATTGTTGAACCTCGTACAATTGGTCTCAGCCCATCAATCCAGACTGTCCTGACCTCTCTGCAGAGCCTTCCTGCCTTTCAACAAATCAAGACTCCTGACCAATGTGATGTCAACTGCAAAGTGACTTAGACAGCACTTGAACCCCTCTGAATACAATTCAAATAGAACAAATAAAACACCCATCTTTGTTATTCTATTGCTCAGGCAGGTTAGTGTTAAGATTATGTATAACAACATTCTGAGTCTATTTTTGTTGTGATTTCATTTTTATATTGTTCCATATAGTGCAAAAGAAATCAACGTTACTAAGAATGTCACACTAATTGATACCACACTAAATGCAAATGGACTTGGGGAGCAGCCAATGTATTATACAGGGCAAAAGACTATCAACTCAACACAAAGTGAAGGATTTATGTTTTCAAAATATTCAAAATAAATTACAGTGAGGTAATTATCAAACAGTTCTTTGAGGTTTGCTTTTGAAAAATGCAGATTCCTCATAGGATCTAACAAGTAATAAATAGTAAAATAGATACTTTATATACATAATGTCAAAGCATTTACATGACGTGGAATAAAATTAGGGATCTTGAATTTTATTAACTCTTTTAAGTCAAGAGTAGACAGTATTTAAGGTCCAGCTAATGTGGTAAAACTTTATTGTTATTATTATTGATGATGATGATGATGATGATGGTGATGATGATGATGATGATGATGATGATAGCATTAACATGATGACCTCCTTACCCAGGTGAGTTGTATTGTTGTTACTGTCACTACAATAAATAAATCACGGTCCAAAGCCAAGAATTAATCTTAAACACAAATTTATCTGCCAATTCTAACCTCTTGATAAGTACATATGTATGTAAACTACAAGATTTCAAAGAATAATTTTTAATCATAGATGTATACAGGTCCATGTTCTGTGTTTTTTTGCTATTCATAATCTAAAGGACAATATGCACCATATAGCTTTTTGAAAGAAAGTTTGCACCCAGATAGAATTTCAGACACTTGATGTGAAGCACGCGAAGATCCATAGGTACTTCTCCTTACTTTTCCTGTTGGCTATCTCCAGGGAGAAACGTGTCATTTGCTTAGTGTGCTATTTCAAAATCTGTTAGAGAGTAACTCATGTATTTGTTATTACCCTACAGAGAGCTTTAGTACTTCACTCCAAACCTTCACAATGCAAATAAGATACCTCAAAGCTCAGCCCTTCTTCATCTGCTGTTTCTGCAACTTATTGAACAACTTGCTGAAGATTACATGGAAAATATGAGTCTGCATTTGATATCTAAATTCTGATTCTCAGTTCAGTCCTTTAAGCATAAGCCAGCTCTCCTCATGTAAAGATACAGACTGAAAAATATGAAATTGGAGCTACTGTCTAAATCTGTCAGGTTTTGCTTTGAGCACCAGTAAAAAACAATGGTGGGGTGGGGTTTTTTTGCTTGTTTCTTTGTTGTTTTTGGTTTTTTTCATGCGGCTAGCATTCACATATTTAAAAACAACAACCTACAGATGAAAAGTCTTAAAACACTGCAATAATATTTTTTTAGTCAAAAATAAATAAAAATACCTTTAGTTTCATAACTCAGCACCAGGAGTTAGCATGTAAAGTTCCCAGATGCCAGCTAGACTTGTACAGGCACAAGAGAAAAAAGAATTACGATAAAACCTACTGACTGGTGAGCTAATACTATGCTCCCCACACTGTGGTCTAGGGAGTATGATCAGCAGTCTATAAAAGTCCGTTTTATCATACCAAGGAGCTATCTCTCAGTCTCCAAGCAGAGATATGTTCCACAGATATAGCCAACTCATGGTTCTATCATGCAACCCAGAGGATTTCTTTAATTAGACAAACAGCATCAGATAGGCACAAGCATTGTACTAAAACCTGCATGGCTGCAACCTCACCCTCAAGTTCACTTCACTGTTTCTTTTGACAGATGCAGAACTCAACAGTCAAAAATGAGAGACAGAGAGGAGACTCAGGAGGACAAGACTCTTCAGTTGCCCATCATTTACTATCAGACAAGCTGGGAGAATACACCCAGCAGCTCTAGCTCCATGTAATAGACTGGCTGAAGCATAGGTCAGTGCTCTGTCCTCTCCATAGCCAACTGGTAGAGTCAAACATGCTGTCAGATTAGAAGGGTCCATCAGTTTAATACAGGGATGGGCAAGGAAGCAGGCAGGACACAAAGAGAAACCTTCTTGTCAAAGCCTGAGAGGCTGCAGGGAGGCCCTTCGCACTCCAGGATTGCAGACCTTATCAGTAAGTGAAAGGACTGCCATCAAGTTTCCAGGGAAACAGGAATACCACATGAGGAAAAGTCTAGCCCTAAGTCTTACCATAATTTTTTTGACTCACGGGTAAGCCAAATACCTACACAGACATATCAGTGTGTTTCAAAGCTCCCTACCTAAACATTGTTCTTTTCTGGCAAGAAGAATGGAAACTACCTCTTTCTCTTACTCCGGTATTAAATTAAATATATGATGACTGTCTTTCCTGATGCAGGCCATACTCAAGTGTTTCTGTAGTGTTCTACTACTGCAGCTCACCATTGAAGTCACACACAAAACGAGAACAAGTGTGCCGAGTGAGATGGTAACACGAGAGCATTTGGAGATTTTCTTTATTCAGAGAACGCAAAACAAGATTCCAATTCTCAATACAACAGGAATTTTCCAGTGTTTGAATTTACAGTTACTTCACAGGAAGAAAGTGGTATTTCTTCTCTAACAGAAGTTCATTTCATCTGTGAAAAGTTACCAAAATATGGAAGTGAGCTTTAAATAGCCCACGTTACCTTCATTTTAGGTCTGAACTTTGCAACTGACATTTAAAGATTTGATCTTAGGTTCATTTAGTTGAATGTAGTTTTTCCTTTAAAACAAGTGCCAAACATGTATGTACATGTGTTTTTCTGTCTAGAATGTCTATGTATGTCTATATACATAAATATCTATGTACAGTGAGAGAATATGTGTATGATGCAGGGATTGCTGCACAGGGACATTTGTGCATGTATGAAAGACCTGTGTTTGAGGCATATGATTTGTAAAAAATGATGGGCTGCAAAAGGATCTTTGTCTTACTATTCCTCCAGAGCACACCACCAATTGTTCAGAGACCTGATTTATGTTGAATATTTGATCCATTTTTCTCCTTGCCATATGGTAAAATTTACTCACTAGTTCTCATTAGTTCTGTGATGTTCGGAATTCACCAGGTATTTTGTTGGTTGCTAGAAAGCTGTGACAGTCCAACCTTCACAGCTTTCTTGGTCACTCTTGAAGTCCCATCCTGCAGATAGAATCTCTGGAAGATTGTTCTTTGAAAAGATACTCAAAGAAGTTCAGACTACTAGAGAACATTATTTTAGATGAAAATCGTCTAAAATACACTTCCCTGTGCTACAGTACTCTTCATTAGATAAGTGTTCAAAGCAAAAGGTTATCTTTTCTTTGCTGCTCTTTGAAATTTACAAAGAAAGAAAGTGGACAGAAAAAGGTAATTTCTGGCTTTCAGGGAAAATAAAAAATGCTTTTAAGAAGCATTTTTTAAAGAAAAAGCTATTTAAAATTTATCAGTATTTTGTGTTGCTATGTGTNTTTTTTTTAATTCATAGTTTTATGTTATGATTCTACTTGGATCAAATGTTAATAACTCTCAAGATCTTGCTCTCAGATCACTTAGAGCTCCACATATGTATATAAATGTAGAAAGTGCATTTCTTAAGCTGATGTTGGGGCATTCCCCATATTAACTAACATAGTCAAGGATGACTTTTCACCGTGGTTGCAAATTCCCTAACTCATTAATTAGGAATCCCTGGCTTATTTACTATGCACTTTAGAATTATTGAACATGGCTTTTAACAAAGACAATTTTAAAAAGGCATTATTTTCAGCTTATATCTTGTAAACAAATGATCAAAAATTCTGAAGCTGCTTAACATGTCAAAGTCAAAATAAAACAAGAAAGTTTTATCAGTCCCTGGTCTGAAATGGAATAACTTATCATGTCACCAGCAAATCATGTGGAATTGGTCATATCCGCTAAGAATTATGCTCCTGCCAAGATCAAAATAAACTTTATATTTTCTTTTTCTACAAGGCAACCACTCTTCTTATCAGCTCCTGATACTTTATTCCCCGCAGCCTGCCTTTGAGAGTACTATGTAAACCATCCTTTCTTTTTTCTTCTCTTGTTCCACTAAGTCAAATCCAAACTCATTCTCACTTGTTGATATACAGTCTTTGAGTAGGAAAATATGGAATTAGGGCAAAAGACATCCAGCATCTGATTGATACATTTAACCCCACAGACTCTTATGGCTGGAAATGGCAGTGTAGATGAAAAGATTTTTCTCAGTTGCAACATTTAATAAGTAACATATTTGTGAAGAAAACTTTGAGTTAAGGGGAGGTTAGTAATTCTTTCTCACAGAGTTTATATTTAGGATATCTGGCTTGTAGAAAGGCCTCATTTCTGTCCTCTACATTTTAGTAAGTGACACAAAATCCCCCATTAATACTAATGTCAGAATATGAAAATAGGCAAACCCACAGTTAATCAGTATAGAATGCCAAGCATTGAAATGCATATTTCATCCCTTCAATATGACTAATTAGTTTTACATATGATTTTTACTTCTTACAATTCTGACAGGTCAGAGGGAAGACTTTGTCTGGGTTAGCCTTCCTGCAGGGGAAAATGAGGCTAAATTTACAGTTTCTCATATGAGTTTGCAAATAATGTAAGCAGGTATCAATTATGTTCAACATGATGCCAGCAAGTTTCTTCAAACTCATTTTCTGAATTTCAAATTTTAGTCCCAAGATTTTCTCGACTTGAAGTAAGTCTTAGTCTCTTTAGATTTGTTTGATACTTTTTTTCCAAGTTTTTGATTATTGTTATTTAGTCTAACAACAACTTCTGTGAAAATACACATGCTTACAAATAAGCCTAAGGTGAAGACTGGCAAAACGTTAATATTGGATAAGGAGAAGGCTGATGTACTGAATGACTTTTCACCTCAGTCTTCACTGGCAACCTCTCTTCCCAGACCTATAGAGTGGATGGTAACATCCAGAGAGTAGTGGTCAATGGCTCAAAGTCCAGATGGAAATCAGTGAGTCTCACAGGGATCTATATTGGGAACCGTACTGTTTAGTATCTTCATAGATGACCTAGACAGCAGAATTAAGTACTTACTCAGGAATTTTGAAGAAGATACCAAGCTGAGTCGTGTGGTAAACATGTCTGAGAGATGGGATGCCACCCAGAGGGACCTGGAAAACCTTGAGAATTAGGTCCATCAAATCATCATGGGTTTCAAGAAGGCCAAGTGCAAGAACCTGGCTTAGGTCAATCTTTGATACCAACACAGTCTGAGGGAATGAAGGACAGTTCTGCCAAGAAGGACTTGAGAGTGATGGTGGATGAAAAGGTGGACATGACCCAGCAATGTCAACTTGCAGCCCTGAAAACCAGTCATATCCCATCAAAAGAAGTGTATCAAAAGAAGTGTCATGAGGAAGATGATATTCCTCTTCTGCTCCACTCTGGTGATGTTCCACCAGCAGTACTACATCCAGCTTTGGGATCCACAACAAAAGAAGGACATGAACGTTTTGGAGTGAGTCCAGAGGAGGCCTTAAAGGGGATTCGAGGGCTGAAGAACCTCTCCCATGAAAATGGGATGAGACCTGGGGTTGTTCAGTCTGGACAAAAGAAGTTTCTGGGAAGATCTTGCAGCAGCTTTCTAGTACCTAAACAGGGCCTATAAGAAAAAGTGTGTATCAATATTACAAAGGGTAATGGTTCTAAAGTAAAGGGTCAGTGGATTCAGCCTAGATCTAAGAAAGAGATTTTTTATTATGTAAAAAACTAGAATAGGGTCCTGAGAGTAGTGGGTGGTAGACTCCCATCCTTGGAAACATGCAAGGTCAAATTGAATGGGACTCTGAGCAACGTGATCTAGCTGAAAACTTCCCTGCTCATTTCAGGTAAGGTTGGACTAGATGACCTTTTAAAGTCCCTTCCAACACAAAATATTCTATGATTCTAAAATTCTAACTTTTTATGGCTATGACTGAAAAATTCAGTTTCTGCTGTTTAGCTCTATTCTCATGTATTTCCTTCACACCCAGGCGTGACCTATTAAAAAATATATTTAAGCATTCACTTTGGGCATAACTCACTCATATCACACCATCTCACTGAAGCTGGTTAATTACTACACATAAAGGTTGATATACATTACACTGGCTGACATAACATGACAACATTCTTTTGTCAAAAGAACAAGCAAGTTGTTGACAGACATTCCTGTCACAAATTTCACATTTATCCTATTGCACTCTCCAAATAAGAGTTGCATCAAAAAAAAAAACATTTCCCATAATCTTCCTGAAATCATTTTGCTTCTAAAACATGAAAGTTTTAAAAAGTCATAGTTGTCTGAATAAAAACATTGCATTAAAATAATAGCTATCTTTTAATTCTAACTTGAGCCACTAATGACCACTGTTTTGCCCCAAAACCACACATCTGTATAACATTAGTCCAAAAGAAAAAAAAAAAAAAAGTATCAGATAAAGCTGGCAAGGTCTCATTTTGATGACTTTATGCTGTCATCCTTATTAGGACTCTGGAATGAATTTTCTGACTCTTAACTCCTGTGGTTCAGCTAGAAAGTTCTTCCTATTCCCTTCCTTGGAGCAGCCTGCTTGCATTCTCCATTGCTTCTCACAAACTGAATTTCAAGCCTCCAAAAGACCTCTATCCACCAATGTTCTTTCTTTCCAGGTTTTACAAGCTTTCTGAAGTTAAGGAAAATATTCTCTGCAGGTACTGAGAGTAGTTCACCAGCACTGCAAGAACAAGAATATATTCAGCATTGAGTTTCTCTCTGGAAAGAAATCTACAGGAGTGATGTTTCATTCTTTTAAACAGGAAAACACATTTCCCTCATGCATTGCATGTGTGGATCTCTGATTCTGTTTTAGTAAAATCTTTCCTATTGGTCACTTCACATGCAAAGATGCAGCAGTAAAAAATATTTTAAATTAATGCAGAAAAGATTTGGAACATAGTAACTTCAAGTTAGTGATTTTTCCTTGCTTCAACATCTTTGAATTGGGAATTGCTTGCTACAGACATCCCTTTAATAACCTAGAGGCTATTTTCAGAGGCAATTCGCAGTTCCACAGAAGTCACTGAGTTGTTCTGTGCTGTTCAGATCATTGTTGAGCATGGTTAGTTCTTCCACAAAATACTGGTTAGTCAAGGGACTACATCAATGTATATACACACACATAAGCATTTGAATATCAGTGTAAGTTCCCATATTTTCAGTATATATTCTCATCAATGGCAATTATTTCCTTAGTGATACTTTATCACTCAATGATACAAAGACAGATTTATATTTTTTTTTATTTTTATTTTATTAATTGTTTTAATTGTTTAAAAGAGGAATTTAATAAAACCCTTTCAAGTACTCTGAACCACCTTCTCTGTCTGTGGGTCCTAGTTCTTCAGGGGAAATTTTAACCGCTCCTGACCTGGATTCATAAACAATGTAGAGCCAGGTGGGGGTCACAAATGCTGACAGAAACTTTGGCTGCATTGACCAAGAGGTTTCAAGGAGACATGAAAAATTATTACCTTGGATTTATGGAGAGCAGCTTACTCAGAGTAGAGGACATGCTGTAAGAGGCTGCCATGAAGTTTAATTTGTGAAGTGATTGAGGGCAGGTGGTTTATTTTAAAAGCAAACTCTTCAAAACAGAGGAACACAACAACATTCCTTTTTTGAGTACCTGTAATTCTTATGTTTTTTACAGTTCACCCTAAGTTTAAAGTAGTGGTTTCATGTGTCTACCTTCAAATGAAAGCTTTATCACATGAGATATACATTATCATTCTAAAACAAGTTTAAAATACACTTACTATGATTACATAGTGACAATTGAAAGAAATTACTAGTACAAAATTATTGTTGTATCAAGAGTCTATGTTATTCTTCATTAGAACTTAAACATACGTTTGCTTTTTTCCCCAGGTTTGCTATATGCCAGTTCCATAAACTTCGGCCATGGGATTCTTGCCAAATTCAAAACAACCTCCACAATACAGGAATGTTCCAGTTGACCCTTTCAGTACTGATGAGTATATAGGCCCATCCCTTTCATCTCTTCAAAGAATTATTTCTTAACCTAAGAAGTACATCAACATAATTTATAAACAAACACTTCAAGCTGTCAAAACCTGTATGGGGGACATAATCCTGGACAAAGATGAACAAGAACAACTCAAATGAAAGTATATCTGCAGAATACTGGAAAGGAGACAAGAATTCTTTATGGTGTAAGCAACATGCACACTTCACTCTTCTTAGTGAGTCTGTGTTTTAAAGATACTTAATGGGTTTTACAATCACACTTATGCACAAAATGAAGGACAAGAAGCCTGAAAAAAGAGAGAGTTCTGCAAAATATTTTGTTTAGAAAAATTTGACCTTAACAGTTCTACTTTCAGTGTTTGTGCCATCTATCTGCCCCTTTTCTTTTTTGGTGTTTCAGAAACTTGCCATTATTGATTCATTATTCTAAAAATTAAAATAGTTCAGGCGCAGAAATCTAAAGCCACATGAAACATGACTGCCTTCAGTTTCTGAGGTTATAATATGATGAGCAATTCATCAGCAAATATTAGAACTTACTCCAGCATAAAGTAACATTTGCTAACAATAAGTAGATTTCATTTGAAATGTTTATAATGAAACGCATAGTTTTGCCTCAAGCCATACTGTGGGATCCTATAAGATGATGCAAGAGGACTATTTTTCCCTTGTAGGGTAATTCAGTATCCTGCTATAAAAGCCCAGAGCTATCTTCAGCAAAACAGCTAAGTCTCAAGTTACCTCTCCAAAAGATGTGGAGAGACAGCACTTTTGATTGGGTGCTACCTCATATCTAGATAGGGAGGGTATGCCATCTCCAGTGCTGTATAGTCTTACTTTCTATTGTCATTCTGACCACTTACAACACTGTAATTTTACAAAGTCAAATAGATAGAAAAGTAAATGGAAGAAAGGAACAGCAAATTATGATCATTCTCACATGTAAATACAGATACTGGTATAATTGCTTACTTCCCTACATAGAATGAAACTGGAAAAGCAGAAGGTCATAGTTCCAGAACCAAAAGTGATGATACAATGTTATGGCTAACCCAAAGGACAAAACTATAAAAAATCAAGAGTCTGTATTAAAAAAAAAAAAAAAAAAGGGTGTCACAAACATCAGAGAATAAGTTGTTTGAAGAATAAGAATCATAATCTCATTTAGAATGGACAAGATCTTTAAGCTCATCAAGTACAACTGTTAACCAAGCACTGTCAAGTCCATCATGAAACCATGCCCCTCGATGCTACAGCTACACGTCTTTTAAATACCCTCAGGGATGGTGACCGAACACTTTCCTGAGCAGTGTGCTCCAGTGCTTAGATATAAACAGATGTTCAACATAACAATGATAAGTTTATCCATCTCTTTAGTTTTTCACCTTGTTTATGGCACATAGTAACAAATGCAAATGAGAGAAAACAAAATGAAGCTACATATAAAGATAGAAGAAGTAGTGTAAGAATTGTATCACATAGATAATTTTTTTTAAAGAAAACCCTTAACATCGTATACCAAATTTGTATAGGCACTCAGAAGCCCAGTGTAGTGGAATCAAAAGCAGCTACTTATCCGGGTTTGGATATGTGGGGTGAAGAAGCCTCGTTGATGTGTTGGGTGGTGGGACTGACCGCAACGATATGATATTAGTCTCCTAGGCTAGGCTTTTAGTCCATGCATCTAGGAGAGGGGGAGGGGGTGCTCTCCCCTCGTTCCCCCTCGGCCACATGGTGCCAGAGCCCTGGGCAAAGGACAAAGACACCACAACAGCATGGGGAAGGTCCGAGCAGAGAGAGAGAGTTTATTCACGAAGCAGGGACTTTTTATAGTCCCTTGGAGGGGGTTCAAATTCTCCAATGGGGGGAAAAGGTATTGGGTGGCTTTGGGTCAACAGGGATAAGGGGATTAACATATAGGCTGGGAAAGGTTTCAGGCAGAAAGGTGGGTCACGCCCCTCTGTTCCCTGGGGGGTGGTCTTGGAGCACTGAAAGGACTCTCTGGGAAAGGCACATGGTTTTGGGGAAGTGGTACAAAGGGATTCTGGGAAAGGGAAGACATGGATTCCAGAGGGGGGAAGGGGAACACAAGGTAAACATACATTTTACACAATATTAAAGCATCAGTTCAAGGTCTTAGCAGTTACATTCTTAATCATTTCAAGGTGTTATCAGTTATATTCTTAATCCATTCCCACAGCTACTCTTTCCTAATTTGCTTTATTCTCCGTACCACTGTAGCTCCTTTTTTTTTTTTCATTCTTATTAAGTATTAAATATAGAAAAAAAAGCATACTGCTTGTTCAACTCTGGCAACCACTAGGCATCTCTTTCATATTTCCTGCCACAATATTCTGAAACTGGTCAGGCTGAGCCAGAATTAGCTACCCACTGATACACTTCAATGCTTTTCTGACATAAGACATTACAGCAATCTTTTCAAATTATTCAGGTGGATTGTGCTGACCCTTGGTATTATGTCATTACATTTAACCATATTATTAATCTAATCATAATGTTACAATAAATTACTACAAATGGAATTCCAAACAAAATTACAGTAGTTTTATCTTTTTTCCTTGTTCCTGTCCATCCCATACATTCATACACCAATACAGTTCCTTTACAGAAGACAGCATGTTTTGATTTTATCCAGATCCTATTTCACCTGAAATGCTGCTAAGACAAAAGCAGTCTTTATTCTTACCCTCCACCAATGAAACACTAGTGACAAGATCTATGCTTGCCTGAAGTCTCTGCCTAAACTAAAGATCTTGAACCACAGAAATTAAAATAGCACTAAGGAATAAATTTAAACCGATCTAGTAAACACAGAGTTTACCAGGTGTTGTGAGGTATTACCAGGAAGACGATTGAAGGAGTAGAGGGTATTCCTAAAATGAGTGCTCTAGACAGCTGGGAATGGTAGCTGCTCTGCATTCTGGCCAGCTGCACAGTCAAGCCAGAAGCGCTGAATGGGAGGTGTCACTTTTCCATAAGAAAGAGGTCAGAACAAGGTTTCAAGAAAACAGTGACTCAGAGCACAGTATCTGTGATTCCTCCTAAAGTCATCCAGAGCCTTGCAGGCACAACTAATTCTATCACAAATAGCCAGTGATGTAATTTACTAAAAGGGACATCAGAGGAGAGAGAGCTAATTGCTTTCAGCACCACCATACTTCATCAAGAGCTAGTCGTATTTACCACTTCAAATCTACTGAAATGCACACTAAAAAGAATGTATAGCCTATATGATACTGAAATCTTTCTTCAGCAGTATATAATGCATGTTACCTAAATAAAAAAAGACATTAACTTCAGCATTTAAACCAAGTCATAAGCGGCTGCCACAAACAGATATGCATCTAATTTTGTCATTACAGATTGTACATCTACTGGCATTTTTGAATCCTAAAAATCTAATTTTATACAATGGCAGCTAAGAATAGGTTTTCAGCATCATAAAAAAAACAACTGCATGTCTAATTTGCATGCAAAGTTTTCATGGCACCATGTGCAAATATAGTAAATAAGCATACAAATTTGAGTATAACTATAAACTCATGGAAGTCTGACAAGAAGAGTGTCTTAATTATATAAATATTTTTGTAACAATCAGTACTGCTGCAAGAAGTACAAGAAATTGGGATTTGTTTGGTTTTGGTTTTTCTTCCCCAAGATCAAGTTGGTTTTTTTGGTACTCTCATTTGTCAGGATGAAAACATCCTATCTGTTCAAAACAGGTTGCCTATTTAATGCATTCAGTTTTCTGAATGGTATGTTGGGTGCACGCGCAATTCAAAGGTTTCTTTTTCTGAAAAATGAGTTATGAATTCTAAACTTACTAGGCACAGTCAGAAAATTATTTGCATGGTCTATGATAATTCTTACAGATTTTTAAACACAAAGAAATTATTCAGGAAATATACTGCTTTATTTGAATCAAAATATTTTTGCCAATAGTGAGGTTCATATACATGTTAGTATAAGCTGTCAAATTTAAATATGGGAAAGAATGCAAAAGCATATTTTGTCCACTTTTTTCTTTTCTTTGATTGTCTTATTAATGATTTTTTAAAATTTTTTATATCTCTATTTATAAAATAACTAAACTGTACCATTAAAAGTGTCTACATCTACTTTTTACTTTCCATCTTTTACATTTCACTTCTTCACCAAAATCATACTTGTTGCAATGTAAGCAGAATTTATCCATTTTCTTATCCAGCACTTACATTTCAATTACTAGGTTAGGATAGATACTGATGCTAAGAATAGGAGACAACCAAATATAAAGTGCTTTCTCTCCCACTTTTAAGCAACAGTATGTCAATAACATTCATTTATCTTCTAATCTTTAGCCTTTATTTTAAGTCAGTTCATTCTCATAATTCTTTTTTTCAAATGTAAATGAAGTATTCAATGTGGTTCGGAAAATAGCTAAAACACTTGAATAAGAAAGTACTTGAAGGATGCAGATTTTAATCTTTAATCACATAAAAGAAATGCCGGGCTGATGGGCTTTTTTTCAGTTGAGACTGATCGAAAGAATGAAAATACAGATTAAACTCAATATCTTTCAAAAAACCCAACTATTCTCCTTTGGTCTGATCTTCAGCAAAATACACGGTGGAAAACTAAAGAGACAAAAACTAAGATGCAAAGTAGAGCTTTCAAATATTATGAATTTCTAAGAACTTTTCCCTGGTTAAAAACAAATATCCTGAAATTTTGATTTTTTTACCCTCCACTGTCTATTCAATTCTTTCATGTACAAGTCAGAACAATGCCTTTCAGTACACACACAAAGTAGGAGATGCAGATTCAGAGAAGGTTCCCTTCTCTGATGCTCTAATGAAGGTCATGCACTCTTAAAAAAAGTGTCAGGCTTCAGCATACTGTACACAGGATGGAGAAGCTGCTTAGCTGTCTAAGCAATTGGACTGAAGTAGAGAGCATATTAAAGAAATTGCCCTACACCGTTCTGATTGCACTGAGTATTTAGAGCATTCATTTGAAGATGCCCTATTTTATTTCATGTTTTTAAAACATTAGATTCTTTATCAAGACTGAGCCCAATCTGTTAAATTCTATACTCCATCACTATTATTAGCTGTGCCTAAAACAATGTAAAATGAAGCTGAACTTTCAGTGTGGAGTGAATTGCTGAGAGTCACAGTTTCAAGCCTCTGTATTGGGTCTGACTAGAATGAAGTTTCAAAATTAGCTTTATTCATAGCAGTCCATATAATGTAGTGGTTTTTATTTGTGGCTGTCCTGGTTTTAGTAGCCAGGATCAGTCTGTCACTGTGTGGGTGTGTATTCTAAGACCCTCTATGTCATTTTTCCCACAAACTGCTCACAATAACACATTAGCAGCAATTGTCTGAGGCACACCCAATCCCTCAGACTACAAGCTGGGTGTTTAGGAACTTCTGTGAGATAAGGAAGATTTTCCTGCCTCCACACCCACCTGAGGGGTCATGTCTGCTAATGGACCATCAGGGATGCCAAAAATATGCCACTGTTCACCTCACAGAGTAAATCACCCATTGTTTAAGTCTCTGCCTAGGGGGCGGGACTGGGCATTTCCCATTTGAGCCCAAGTGGATATAAGCTTGGAGTTTCGGACTGGGGGCTCTCTTCAGATCCAGAGGAGGACCAGAGCCATGAGTAGACTGAGACTTCCACCAGATTCCAACCATCACTTTCACCAGCAGGTATCTTGTTCTCTTTTAACTTTGAACTCAGGGTGGGGCTCAACACAGGGTTGGTGAGCTCCACTCTGTGCCCCACTGTGCTGGGCTGTACATCTGATGTTTTTTGTGGCACAAACAAATTTTCTTTCTGTTTCAGTGTATCTTTTGTGTGATCTTTTATTAAAT
This sequence comes from Formicarius rufipectus, assembly GCA_013399695.1. Classification (NCBI taxonomy): domain Eukaryota; kingdom Metazoa; phylum Chordata; class Aves; order Passeriformes; family Formicariidae; genus Formicarius; species Formicarius rufipectus. The sequence goes on along the minus strand of VXAU01003712.1, from coordinate 55,241 downwards.
TGTTATTCTGACTTGCAATCCCATTCTGAGTTGGATTCATTTCTCCTACTGTTTTACATCTAAACCAGCACATATTTTTGGCACCCAACGTGGGATTTGTGCTTTTGAGTCAAGGAACCTTCTGAACATTATGTTGAGCAACGTATTTATGTGGGTGCTGTACCTAAGCCTGTTCCTATTTCCACAACTGGGGAACCAGCTGCCTCTCCTGATGCTCTCTTTAACACAAAGGAGAGGTATAAAGATTGCTGTGTTCATATACTATGTTTATATTATTATGACATCAGAAGTAGTAAGTTTTATTTTTAACATATATTCAGCTTGGTCTGCCTGTCCTGGTTTAAGCTGCTACCTCTGGGCATTCCATAGAAGTCGCAGCCAGCCTGTGGGGGGAACAGGAGGGAATAGTTTTTTCCAGCCTTTCACCTCCTTCTCCCCCTTCAGACCTGCTACAATGGTTTTTGAAAACATCTAAACCAGCACAGTGGCTTAATCAGTGTTGATAATAGAGCAGTGTTTTGCCTGCTCCTGAAAAAAGGCTATCAAATTGTCAAATCTTTTCTTTCTCACTTTCGCACAGAAATCAACAGTATGGGTGTGGGCATAAGGCTGTGAGCCAACCCCAATTTTCTACGAGTATATTCCATACCATTTGACATTGTGCTAACCTTTAAAATCTGCAAGAAAGGAAGGACAAGGGGCAACATTCAGAGGGACAGAATATATACATCTGAGCAACATCTGAGCAATATTTACATATGTTGAAGCCCTGCTTTCCAAGATATATCTGGACATCCGACCACTGATGGGAAGTGGATGAATTCCTCCTTTTTTCTTTGGTTACATGTGCAGCATTTACTTTTCATATTAAACTGTCTTTCTATTGGTCCATGAGACTTTTCACCTTTGTTCTAATTTTCTCTCCATTCTCTAGGAAAAGGAAGTGAGGAAGTAACTGGATGGGAGTATGGATGCTGTCAAGAGCCAATCCACCAGAGCACTAGGATCAGGCTCAGCTCATGAAACCAGACATGTCAGGAAGCAGAAACATGGATGCCTTTGGTTAAGGATTTAATGACTGTGGATTTCAGCAGCTTCCAAGTTCTTTGTTTCAGTCTTAAGACACAACTTAAACATCAATAATCAGAGTCCACATTTCTTTTTGTAGTTAATTTTAGCAGAGTGATTTTTACATATTTGTCTTAAAAGGTACAAACCTCAGGGCACTTAACAGTGAAAGAAAAGGCAGTACCGCAGTGAGCATGGTAAAACACTGGAAAAGTTGCCCAGAGAGGTAGCGGATGTGCCATCCCTGGACACATTCAAGATCAGACTGGATGGGGCTCTGAGCAACCTGATCTGGTTGAAGTTGTCCCTAGTCATAGCAGAGAGGCTAGACTTTGAAGTTAGACTGAAGGTCTTTAAAGGTTCTTTTCAACCCAAATTGTTCTATGATTATATGAGGTCAGCCTTATTTTGTCAGAGGACAAATCAAGGACTACAGAGAATGATGAAATATCTGAGATTTTTGCTTCCCTCAGCTTTTCTTCCAGAGAGATGCAAAGATTCTCTTCTGATTTATATTTGAACAAAATCTAATGGTCAGTTGCTGGAAGGGTGGAAACTTGGTAGAGTCAGTTATTCAAGCCAATAAAGGAGAAAGAAGATGTGATAAAAAGACAGATGCTAAAGCTGACAGAGAAACAGAAGCCTGGTAAATAGAAAGGTAGTCCGTTTTAGTTTGATTGGAGTTTTTTTCCCAATTTCCCTCTTTTCTCTTCTCCTGTAAGTCCTCTCTTTGTGCTCTTAACTTTGAGATGATTTTCCCAAAAACTCATTTATGTTAAGTGTTTTTTTCAACTTACTTGACACTGCTTTTTGATTGCATCCCATCATCAGAGTTCATACAGGTCATCACTCTATATGCCTTCTTACCATCTTTATTTTGCTGACTTTTTAAAGATCTATATCTTTCTTTCTATATGATGTAATTATATCTTGCAAAACATTTTCACACCCCTCTGGTGAAGCTTATCTACAATGGAAGATCTTTATGTCTCTTTCACATATTATTTTTATTAGTTTGTTTCCTTGGTGAGGAAATCTTCCACCATTCCATATGTACTACAAGAATGCAATCTGTGTTCCTGGATTGGAGCCTGACATTTTTGGGAGGGTTTTTGAAACAATACATTTTGATTTATTTTTCCCCCTCAATGTAAAGAACTGGAATTTCTAACTACCAGAAAGGAAAATAACCTTTTTTTCCTTTTTCCTTCATTTCAAGTTTTCCCTCCAAATATTCTGCTTTCAGTTTTTTCCATCACAAAATATACTTTTACAAAATTTATGAAGAAAGTTAAAATGTCACATAATTTTAGTTCAAATCACTTTTGATTTTACCTATATATTTCCAATTTTCATTCTTTCGTATTTCTTTGCGTTTGGCAATTTTAAGTGGGAAATTGTATGCTTTTGTACTTTATTTTCTCAGACATTTATAACTCATATTTGAAATAAATATTTACTTTTGCAATCAATGTCTTCTTGTCAGAAAAAGAATAGAGGAAATGTGCTATATCCCAGGTCCGATCTGGGAATTGAGTTCAAATGGAAGATGGCAATGAAGAATTGTCTAATGGAGGAAAACTTGTCAGTTTTATCAAAAAGCTGATGTTTTGTTTTTGCAGAAAAATTTTTCCTAGAGAAGAGTTAACTAACTTTACAGACATAGCCCAGTCACCTAGATGGAAAAATAAACTTTTATAGTTCATTTGGATCCTCTTGTTAATACCCTAATGCTTGCTGGTCTACTGCTCACCCAACATTAACACGCATCTCAGGAACAGAATGTTCTGCATACATGTTAAGCAGAATGGATTAGTGTCCATACTGCACTCAGAAATATTCAGTGAAAACTAAACTAAGTAAGTGTGAAACTACTCAAAATTAGATTTTATAAATACCAAGCACTAACTTAATGTTTGCTTTGAAAATATTGCGTTACATATTCATGTTCTTTTGCAACATATGTCTGCAATATCTAGAGCAAAACTGGCTTGTTCTGCATGTCATACTTTGCTATGATACTATTACTTGTCAACATCTGTATTTTGAAGTAAAAATATTTCTATGAACAGACAATGTCATATCAGTACATCCCAACATTAGCATATGCCACATTGTGTTATTTAAATCCTAACACAGTAATTTTTTATCTGTCCTATGCTACTTATTCTTTAGATTTTCACAATCTCAATGCCAAATTTTCTTCCCTTCCTTTCCGTCCTGCCACACTTACTACTACATTGTCCTCTTTGTTTAGTTTATCAGTATATTCACATGAACTGAAGGATTGTAAACATACAGAGAATTAAAGTTATGCCAAACTATAAGTCAGCTTTACATTTCCAGGGAAAAAAAGTTTTGCACATCTGTCATTTAGAATAGAGGCCCATTTACTGCTATCTTGGATAACACACTGAGAATTTAACTGAAAAGTTGTAGAGCAAAAATGACAATCTATTAAAGCTGATAATCTTCAGTACTTAAGATGTCTTGTACTATCCATCAACAAGCCAAAGATAAGACGGAGTTAAAAATCAAAAAGTGAATATTGAATCTGAGTATGTTATGGAAGAAATTGCAGCAAACACTCCACAGCACAATCCAAATCATCTAGTCTCGTAATGGGTTACACAATTTTTAGTACTTAGATATAAAAATTTCAGCAATAGTCTGGCAATATATTCTTTGTAGTATGTTTGCCCATGTACCATTTTAAAAACATTTTCATCACTGTGGTGTCAAATTTGTGTTATTTGCAGTTTCCTTTCATTGCCTATGTTCTTTGAGAATGTAAACTTTTAAGCCGTTTCTAGAAAGTACCTGAACAATGAAGAACACTTGGAATGTAATTATGTTTGTGACTTGGTCTCAGTGGAACATCAGTTATAATGGCTTTTAAATAAAAAAAAATTCTTCTAAAATTGAGGAAGAATATGCATGTCAGAGCAAATAAGCTATCAAGTTCTTACTGGAAATGCAAACAGCAAGTCAGTTTATTTCTGTATTTATGTTTTATGAGATTGTGCTGATAATGCACAGCCTAGAAGAGAACTCAAACTATTTTTGACCAGATTATGCTTGCAGTATGAAAGTGCATATATGTTGAAGCTGAACAAAAAGGAAGGTGCAAGGTATCTTCTCACAGCATATCTCTTTCTAAACAGGAACATACCCTATCAACCTCTAACCAAAGGGCCATAGTGAAAGTTCAGACTTCTGAGAGGTAAAGAAGTTGAAGAGCAGATAAGAAGAAGGTGGGCCTACAGGTTCTCAATTTGCTTACTAACTCTAGCAGTTTCTTCACTGACTAAGATAAATTACTAGTAACAGAAGATAAAGCAGGCTACCCTGGAGGGCACAGATACCGAAAAAAACGAGTACTGCACTGGGAACTCAAGATGAGGTGGACTGATTGCTGCTTCTAGAATAACATTATCCTAAATTAGAAAGGAATAAATTCTCGTATGAGAACAGTTATCTCATTTCAAATAATGGAAACTGGTATTTGCTTATCAATTGCTTTCTGGACCTGGAAGACAATATATTCTGTTCCTGTATCCAAGATCTGACGTAGCCTGTGGCTTTAGGTTTCATTCAGCTAAGCCCCTCTGCATCATGTTTTAAAGCATGTCTCTGGTGTAATGTCTTCAGTTCCAGCTAGTAACCAAACTAGTTCAGCATTCTCTGAGGGGAACCTGCGGTAAATGCAACATAAATGGACCGAGGTTCATCATCAACAAATAGGTCAACTATATTGATCGAGAAATTGTGTGTCCTAGGGGTGTTTTGAAGTTTGCCTGTACATTGAATCTGCTGGTAAATGCTAAACATTGTTATGATTCTCCTACAGGCATAAAGAGAGGTCTGAGGAATGATCATCTTTCTTTAACAAAGTGAAGTCTTGCACTGCTCTCATTATAAAGTAGCAGCACATAAGGGTCAAATACTTTGGGGGCTGATGTTCAAAGATACAGAAAAATTCCTTCGAAATTATCCCGCTTTCATCAACACAGTATTTTTAATCTATTTTATTTTGCAGTATAACCTCACCTTGCAAGAATTTTGTTCATCCTGCTCCAACTCAACAGTTAAAAATATCTCTAACTGTGTTTCCAGCAGAAAGTTTGCTTCTCTAGTATAACTGGCAACAACTGTTACCATAGTGATCCATAGTGATTCCTCTAGGACTGTAAAGCACTTTAAAAATTAAAAAAAAAAAAAAGCTAAAAAAAAATCTACCGTGCAGCTAGCTCCCACATCTTTAACCTGTGATGATGTTTCCATGAGGGCATGTGACTTCCTGCTGGGAAATCAAAAGTACAGCTGTGCATCTCACACATGCGCACAGGCGCTGGGATCCAGAGACATCACATCAAGGCTGACGGTCTGCAGAATACTTTTTCCAGAAGATGTTAAAAAAATAAAACAAACCAACAAAAACAAACAACCTCCCACAAAATAAATCTTCCTCTCTCTATTGATCTAATCTGTATGGTGTTCTCCAGTCCTCACAGATAACAGATAGTCTGAATTTTAAAGTGCACTACCTTTAACCTCTTCACTCATTTATTCTGAATAACCTCAGGGTCTCTAAAAGAATGTGGCAATATTACAGGCAGCAAAGAAGAAGTCTGGGGAATAAATTTTCTTATTTGTACAAGAATTAAACCAAAAATGTGGAACTGTACGTCGCACTTTTAGCTGTAACAGGCACATAATGAGTCCCAACAAAGTATTCAGAATTAACGAGACTATAGCTGTCTTTTAATAGTGCCATTTTGACATAAAAACATTTTAATTGGAAACCAACAGAGTAAAGACCACTATCACCTAGTAAGTGAAGCTGTAAAACAGACAAATTGACTAACTCTTAATTTTCTGTTGAACAGATGTAATTTACATCCAGCTTGTGGTTTAATACATATTTATGATTCTGCTAATCCATACTAGAAACGTGTTTTGAAAATTATGGAAGATACTCTCTTTTCCTTTAATGTGTGATTATTATAAACACTGCATTCTCTCCCAGTATATATCAATAACTTTTAAATGTACCTTGTCATAGGATGTGTTTAAATGCAAAATCAAAATAATGGTATGAACCACTACTGACAACAGAACGGAGAAAAAACTTTGCTAGTTCTTTTTCAGTGTGAGAAGGTTAAGGAGCTGCAGGTTTATGCTGCTATGTGTAATGATTAGCCCGGAATGGAACCATGCTTTTTAGAACTAACTATTGTTCTGTTGTTGTTCTATTGTCTCCAAAAGCTTTTAATATATCCTCCTTCAAAAGTTTTCAAAGCCTACACTAGGAAAAAGATCCAAAAATACTCTGCACAGAGAAGCTCTCAGGAACAAAAAATTATGCTGCTTCCTGTGAAATGATGTACCATGACAATTACATTAATGGTAATCTTTAAGGAAAGTTGAGGGGGCTAGTTTTCCTAGAGATGCTTTGGGGTCGAAAATAATGGGCTTTTCTTGTATACAGTACCTTTGTGGACAAATCCATACTCCTTGGAAATTTTAATGTCTAATATTTACAACGAGACTGCTCAGGTTGTTCATGACTGACGAAAAACAAAAGAAGACCTAATTACTTCTGCAGAATTAGATGACTTTCTAAACATGTCATCACCAATGGCCAAAAAAAAAAAAAAAAACAAAAAAACTTAAAAATTGAAAATTATCTATGAGTGAATGTCATATTTTATTATTTGATTTTTAAAAAGAAGATATACATATCCTAGAGGAACCCTTGCCTGCAGCTTAAAATCACACAGACAACTGTGACATAAGCAGTTATTTAGGATTCTGGCAATGCAGCTAGTCCACAGTCTAAAATTGCAATTTGACTCCAAATAAATGCAACACTAAGAACCTCCGACACATGAACGTGTCCCGATTCTACCTCTCAGATATTTTACATTCCTAATGTGTCTTCCATTGACCTATCATATTCTCCTTGCCCTTTTTAATATTAACTATTGTTAGAAGGCAGTTACCTTTTCAAATAGAAACACAATTTTACAGGAAAGCAATTTTCTTTCCTTGCAAGACACTGTACTTGCTATCACATGGACATACACTATTCAAGATACTCTTGAATTTCAGTGATATAACAGTTAACAGATCCAGGTAACATACTGCTGAAAAGTATTTAGATGTAACAAGATGTGGTATGAATTTACCAAACAAATATCTACTTTTACTTTTCATCTTTATTGCTAAGTACAAAAAATAAGCATTTTTATTATGATGATATAGTACTGTTACTAGAAGAGAAGTGTCACACCAACACTGTGACTCCAGTATCAATCAAGGCTTACATTTAGTACAAGGTATTCCTCAGATAGGAATATGAATGACTTGACACAGTTTGTTCTGACTTGTAATTCTTTATTTTAAGGCACTCAGCAAACTGATACTAAATAGTGAGTAAATCAAAGTTAAATAATGCCAAATATTGTATCTGAAATGGGTGGAGTAAAGTTCTTGTACCCAAGTTCATTTATTTGGAAGAAGATAGTGGGCAGAGACAACACCTCTAGGTGTTTTCAAGCACATCTTCACCAGGAATGTCACACCAGGCACTGTTGCCTCTTCAGCTTCCTTCAGTTCATGGCAAGCTTACCAAAATATAAAAGTCCTGATAATTTTTCATTAAGTTATATGCCCTTTATTAATAATGCGAATTTACCGTTCATGGAGTCTCACAGAATTCCACACGTTAAGGAGGAGATGAAAACATGTATGGGGCAAACCCTCCCCATGCATGTAAACAAATCAAAGATCACAGTTTCAAAGACTTCAGACCAGTTCAGAGACAGATTCAGTGAACCCAGTCTCTGTTGAAATTTTCAGAAGTTACAGAATATAAGTTATATAAGGTTATAGGTTTTATTACTTATAGGTTATATAAGTAATTATAAAACTGATGCAAAACAGAGTGATTAATACTTTCTATTCAAAGCTGCAAAAAAGATTTTACACTCGAACTGAGATCCAAACCAAGGTGTGATTCCACATGAATCTGAGCACCTTACAAGGAACCTTTGAGCATAAAATCAGGAGGAACTGCTACTGAGTCTTAGTTCTAGAAGACAGTGTTTGTCTTTTTATTTGCCCCCTTTGCTTTTGTCTTCTTTCCTGGATGGCCCAAAGTTCCCTCTGTTCCACTGACTCCGACAAATACGGCATTCAGCTTCCATTCTCTCCTTTATTAAGTTGTAGTCATTTCCAGGTTGTTCAGGCAGCTCTTTCTTCAATAGTTCTGCTAATATTCTCTAGTTCTCTTGCATAAACTACCCTAGATTAAATATCTTCATTTATACAGATGCAAATCCTGTTTTCTAGATCTCCTCCTGCTCTCTTGAATCAAGGTTAGGGTAGTGTGGTACATGAAGTTATAAATGGACTGTTCCTCACTGCTTTCAGTTTCAGTATCTGAAATGTCAAGTTTTTGAAGGAAGGCTTCGACAAAGAGGATTTGAAAATCATAAATAAATTATTTTGACAATGGGATATATTCACTTAATAACAATCATATAGATTTGGGGTGAAAAAAAAAAAAAAAAAAAACAAGATCTTGGACACTTCAAGGGTAAGTAAGTTATGATTTATTTTGTAAAAACCTATACAAAATGGAAAACTTTCCATTTATCTGTCTGTATATTTTCTACTTGCTCAGCTCAGTATCCATAAATAATGCACATACAATAACAATTAAAATCTTAAAATCTTCATTTTTCAATACTGCTTAATGAATGTCACATTCTGCCCTTCAATTAGATCTGTCATGACCACAAACTCTAATATGTCTCCCTAGTGTGCTCTGAATAATTTTTGTTCTCCATCTACTCCAAAGTCACTCCTTCCCAAATTATTTTCTTTTTAACTTCATGAGTATATTACGCTGCTCTTTGGTCTGTTTACTTCTGTCTTAGATTAGAACGTTTTTTTGCCAAAGTCTTTGTAAAATGATAATAATTTACTGTATATTTTTATGTGTAGTCACCAGTATTGTAACAAAAATAGATTATTGATTTTGATCTTTCTGCAAGACAGACCTGACCAACACAAGGAGACAATATTTCCTAGATTTAGTACACACAGTTTGAATGTTTAAATGTTACAGTACAGAAGTTGGGTATTTATGAGCAGAAAACTGGCAGGTTAAAAATTTCCCAAAATGGCACAATTGTCTCTACTCAATAAACCTGAAAGATTACTCTGAAAAGCTAAATAACAGGAAATTCATTCTACAACAACAGATGTGAAATTATAACCAGCATTTTCTAAAATTCTAAATAAATTTTGAAAAAAACAGCTTTTTGTTTCTTAGGCTGAGATTAATTTTGTTAGACTGACAAAATCAACAACTAAAAGATTGAATAAAATGCTATCTTTTACACATAATGTCTTTTAAACATATTGCATATAATGTAAATATAATTATATTTGAAACAGGTGCAAGACTACAGCATACATCACTACTGTATATTACCTCTTTCAATAAACATTGTGGATATAGTATCAGAGTTTAAATTTTTACATGCATCCTTTGTGTAACTGCAAAATTTAAAAGCTCTATACTTGCATAACTGTCATTACTCAAAGGTGTATGTCCTGGTTTCATCTGGGACAAAGTTAAACTCTTCCCAGTATTTAGTATAGTCATGTTTTTTGGATTCAGTATGAGAATAATGTTGATAACACACTGAAGTTATTGCTGTTGTTCAGTAGAGCTTACCCTAAGTCAAGCACTTTGCAGGTGCACAAGAAGCTAAGAGAGAGCACAGCCATAACTGTTGATCAAAGAGATATTTTATACCATGGAACATCATGCTCAGTATACAAACTTGGAAGAGATGGCTGAGAGATGTCTAATTCATTTGGAACTGAGCACTGGTCGGTAAGTGGTGAGCAGTTATGTTGGTCATCACTTGCCTTTCTTGGATTTTATTTCTCTGTGTCTTTCTGTTGATTCTCTTTTCATCACAATATTATTATTGCTCTAGTTTTATTTTAATTTCATTTAATCTTATCACAGCCCATGGGTTTAATTTTTTTTTTTTCTATTTCTCCTCCCAGTAACACTGTGGGTTTTGGGGCAGTGCGTGAAAATCCATGTGGTTCTTAGTTGCTGGCTGTGGTTAAATCATAACATCGTGCTTTCAAATGATGGGGAAAAAAATTCAGCAGCTTCTTCCTAATGAGTGCAGTGCCCTAGCTGTTTGCATACACTTGTGTGCTGTGCAGTATTGGTGGGGCTGTGTTCTTAGAGTCTGTTATCACCATAGTCAAGTAAAAACCCACTGTCTTTTTAAAATATGCAAATATATATAATCATCTAATTCTTTCACAGCCTTTCTGCCATAGAATCCATATTTTAACTCATTTTAATATGTCTTTATCCAGGCAGAAACAAGAATAAACGGTTCAAAAGCAGGCCTTCCCATATTATAGTATATCTAAACTCCTACTGACAGTTCAGGGTCAGGATTCAGCACTAAGTTATAGAGAAATATTGATTAATAAGCCTTTGCAAGACTGCTTTAGGTGCCATAGGACAACGACAAATACCCAGGTTCTAGAACAAATGGTTTAAGACCTTTACAGTAACTCCAAACGTCATTTTCAAAAGCTGTATAAAATTTCAAAATAAGTAAAAGCCCTTATTGTCTTTAGCATTGCAAACTTCTATACAACAACCAAGGGGGATTTATTCTGCTAAAGGGACTAGAAAGAGCTAGTTTCACACTGTATTAAAAAAAGAAATGCTTACATGTGATATTAAATTTATAACATAGAAGTGTAGATGGAATATGTAAAACAAAAAGTCTTCATAAAATGTATGAGGGGAAATTAATGAAATTAAACAGACCTTGCAATGCAGTTCTAGATGAAATACATTATATCTATAAAAAATTAAAATATATTAATTATATGAAATTCAATATACTGATTTCCATGCAACGAGAATTTCAATTAAATTTACAGGAGATCTTTCCAAAATCTTTAGTCATGAAATCTAAAGTCATTCCCTAATTCTTATGTTTCTGCTAGCAAAGGTAAGCCCAATGAAATGTGAGCATTAAAATGAAATCAGATGCCTTGCATCATTATAGAAGTGCAAGAGCACTATTCTGAAGTGCAGCACTCTTAAGGAAAAAACCTTGTCTGAAGCAGTCATCTTGGAGAGAAACAGTATTCCTGAAAACAAAAATATCATCTCAAGAGACATAAAAACCCCCAGTCTAAAATGCTAGGTGTTCGATTATATTTATTGATCTGTAAGCCATATCAAAAATTTTGTGGGTTTCTGCTTACACAGCAGCAATAAATGAGGACATTTTAATTAATCAACACATCCAGTAAATTGTAGATTTGACCAACTGCATAGTTCCTTTTATGTTCCTCCAGTACAAATGTGCTTGGCATTTATTTCAGTTAAAAGCAACAGAATGGGTTTATGCCAGGCAAAGTGTGAGATTACCTGCCCTCTTAAAATATATGCATTAAAAAATACCTTTAAAAATATATTAATATAAAATTGAAAAATAATGTATGCTTTGATGGCAGATAAAATCATTGCCTTAAAACTGAGGGAAGTATCTTCAAGTCATATCAAATTGTTTCATTTCATCTAAGTGGCTAAGAAGGTTTTTATTATTTTAAAATAAAAGTGAAGTAAATTTCTCATGGCTTACTTATTTTCAGTAATAAAAATAAAAGTATAAATTTTTAAGTTAGAAGTTCTCTAAGTAACATTTTCTAACAGGTCAGAATTTGGAGAAAGAGGATGTGCATTCAGATGAGACTGCCTGATGAATCTGATACACAGTTGTAAATATTTCAGCATCTGCATTTTTCAGCCTTTCCAATAAAATTTAATTTTTTACCGTAGTACAGCAAACCTAAGATATCAGTCTTTAACTTCTACCAATGATAGTCTAGTCTTAAATATTTATCTCCTGATATTTCCTTCTCTCCTGTTGCATAGCTGAGTTTTTTACTTTCATATCTTTATTTGTGACCTGCTAGTCATTCCAAGAGAGGTTACATCAAACTTGGAGATCTACATAGTGAGAAATACATGAGATATATCCCATATATATATTGCAGCTGTCTGCTGATACCAAGAGAATCTCTATACCCTCTCCTTGTAATACCCTGCCAGGTTCATGAGTTGGGAAAAAGATTTGGTTTCCAAAGAAATCCATGAAGAACAAAAAACTAATGAAAAAAATGTACAATGATGTATCAAACATTGACACGTCTTGACAGAAAATGAGATCATGACTTTCTTTTCATCCATTGAACAATATTAGTGCCAACCATCACCATGCATGTTCCTGAAAGAATTGCCATGTCAGAATACTTTTTATAGTTTTTACTGTCATTGAGTATTGTCTCAATCAAGTCCATGAACCTGAAAAGATTTTTCTGCACATCCCACTAGATTTCTATTCCTTTATATTATGGTTTCTTTGAAGACACAGAAATCCATTGGGAATAAACAGTCAATGTAGTAAATTTCTTGCTACTACAAGAAATGAACTGTGTTTCTTCTAATTTTCTCTCTCACATGGAAGCATCATAAAGAGACTGTTGTTCACTGAATGTCTGTTTTTCTGTGATGGACTGAGGAACAGAGCCTTTATTTCCTAGTAGCATAGTGTTGTGGGTTTCTGTGTCTGGGTTTTGGTAGAAGAGGGGACTACAGGAGTGGCTTCTGTTAGCAGCTGTTAGAAGCTTCCCCTGTCCTGTGGTGCCAATGACAGCCAGCTCCAGGAGGGACTTCCTGCTGGTGGCCAAGGCCAAGCCAATTAGACACGCCTCTGTGATAACATATTTAGGAATTGAGGAGTCTTGCACAGTTGAAATTCCAGACATGGGATAACAACACATACGTAAAGGTCAGAGCAGGAGGAGGAGAAAGAGCAGAAGGACTCAGAGTTGTGGCCCCCCTGCAGCCTGAGGAGAAACATCAGGGTGCAGAGACTTCCTTGCAGCCCATGGAGAAGCCCATGGAAGATCAAGTGGATACATAAAGAAAGCTGTTACCCTATGGGAGGCCCAGGATGGAGTGAGGTCCTGCAGGAGACTTGTGGCTGCGTCCTGTGGAGAAGGAAACACACACTGGAGCAGGCTTTTCCCTGGTAGAACTGATGCCCAGAGAGTGGACTCATGTTGGAGAAGTCTATCAAAGACTTCTTGGAGGGACCCCACGGGAGCAGGGGAAGGACTCAGAGCTGTGTCCCCACTGTAGCCTGTTGTGCAGACCAGGGTAGAGCTGCTGTCCCCCTGCAACCCACAGAGAACCATCACAGCACAGACCCTACTGCACTCCATGGAGTGACCCAGAGGACGGCAGATTGGGAAAAACTGCTGCCTAAGGGGTAGATTTGCATTAGTAATGGCAGAGCCAACAAGTGACTGAAAATCCCCCATTCCCTGTTCCCCTGCACCTCTGGGAGGACAAGGGAAAATATGAAAGCAGGGAGGAGCGTGGAGGGAAGGTTGTTTCATTTCTTACTTTTTAGCTCTTATCCTGTTATTAATAAATTTAATATTATATCCACTCTTGAATCTCTTTTGCCCTTATCTTTCTTAGCAGCTGATTTCTTTTTGTTTTTCCCCTTTTCCTTTCCCTCTGGGAAAGCAGGGAGGGGAGCCTGGAGAGAGGGCAAACACTAGGTCAATACTACCACACACAGTAAATTTTGTAACATTTTGTATGTGACTCTCCCATCATGGTGGGTGTTAGCATGTGCTTCATGATAGGTCTACAAGACCATAGCACTGGCCTGCTATTTTCCTAGTGATCAGTCACCCATGTTAACCTTATGACACCTTTGGACATCCATGGTCACAAAATATACGTACACTGCAAAATTTCATTCTGAGTTCACACATTCACTAGTGAAATGTTAGAAAGATTGTGTGCAACATACTTGGATTTGCTCATGAGTTAGAAAACTGTCCTTTTTTAAGATATTTCACAATCTTTTCAGTGTATAAGAAAAGATGAAGGAAAAAGATGAAACCCAGAACTACTCAAGAACTCTTTCAGCACACTACAAGCACAGACATTCAGGATCTGTCCTTACACCCAACAGCATCAAAACAAAAATAGAGGCAGGAATGCAGGTATGTTCGGCAATATCATACAATGCTACACTCTAGTTTTGAAAGAAGTATTTTAATAGTTATTCAAACAAGGAAAGGAATCTTGCCTTTTTTTTAATAAACTGTCTCTCACAGCACTGGTTTCCTTATAAATAGAGACATTAGTACAAGGTGCTGCAAAGGAACCTCTGCATTGGTGTTTGACAACTCAGTTTGTACAGAGGCAAGCAAATCAATACCTTTGCAAACTTCCTCCAAAAAATGTTTAAGTTAAGAATTCTGTATAATTACATTCACTTTCATATAACTGCTTTCAGGAGCCCAAATTAACCTAAAAAGGAGTAGTTTGCCATCTTAACTAATGATCTGCAAGGTCAGCTTCATCTGGCAATTGAGTCTGTAAAAATTAGTTCAAAGACTATGATTCAAGAGAGTGCTGTTGGCACTTAGTTTGCACTCAGTTAGACATGTTCTCATTAGCTTTCTCAAGCTGTACTTTCGAAAACATTGTCAATCATTTGTCATCTACACATTCACTTCCATACTTTAAAAGAACAAAATCTACAGAAATATTTTTACACTTCTGAATGCATGGAAAACCAATTCTGTTGTCTTGTGGAATTTCTGTGGAAAGAAAAATCTATTACAACCAGAGAATAAATTTTTTTTGCATTAAATTAATTTTCTTCAAATTCCAAACTAATTACTATCTTGCTCACAATCTAATACCTGCACTGTAATACCAATTTCATTGCTATAAACTGCAAAACAAACTTAAATGTTAAAATTCTAGAATACCAATCTGTAGTCTACTACTCAAGGAATCCAGAACATTTTCCCATGGCCTTATCCTTATGATGGACCATTCATGTTTGATGAATTTGTCTTAATAGACTAATGATAACATGTAGAATATACTGCAGATATCAGTCTGGGAGACCAGAAGGAAAATACTGCCTTGCTTTTCCTGTCAATTACAAAACCAACTTAAAGTTGAACATTTTAAGTGTACTAAAATAAATCCATCACTGAAACCAGCCAAATAGATAAAACCCACTTAATTTCTCTTTCCATAGTGAACTTAAAATTAACCTAGATTTCAGTTGCATGGACTTTTTTGGGAGTCTGCTACTCAGATTCTGTGTGAGTACTAAGCATTGCCTATGATGCACCTCACTGGCACATTGCATTATTGAAGATGAAGTCAAACAACTCAATCCATACATACAATCCTCAGTACAATACATATTGGTTTTACTTCTTCAGGATTTTTAAGATTCACAAGCTAATTATTTTGCGTTTCTAATTGACTTCAAAAAATGTAAAGACTGTGCCATGTATAAATTGAGTCAGTAAATAGTAAGCGAGCAAGAAGAAGCACTTCTTCAGACTTCCATTCTATGTACTTTCTAGCATGAAAAATGGGAACGTCACAAAATAACACTTCAGCAATATGTGATAGGCCTCCCTCAGAATACATCCTTTTTTGTAAGTATCTATATTTGATCAAAAATGTAAAGATGCCAAAAGAAGAAGTCCTTAGCTTCAAAAAAAGATGCTGGTTTTTCTTATGCTTGTGTCTTTTCTTGATGCAATTTGCTTGTATGAAATATAAATGGTCTTTACATTATTTTCTTTGCTCAATTTAAGTGAAGGAAAACCCAATAAAGCAGGCTTTTCTGACCAGATAATGTAATTTCTTCATCTTCATTTTCCTTCACAAGGTAGTTGAAGAAAAAAAACTATTGTGGCTTAACCCCAGGCAGCAACCAAGCACTATGCATCTGCTTATTTACTCCGCCACCAGCAGGAATGAGGAGAGAATCAAAAAGGCAAAAAGTAAAAAAATCATGGATTGCGATAAAGACAGTTTAATAGAGAAAGAAAAAGCTACACACAAGCAAATTCACTCCTTCCCATGGGCAGGCAGGTGTTCAGCTGTCTCGAGGAGAGCAGGTACCCATCATGTGTAACGAGTTACTCAGGCCAACAAATGACATTGACTCAAAGGCTCCTCCCTTCCTCCTTCTTCCCCCCACTTTATATACTAGGCATGATGTCACAAGGTCTGGAATATCCCTTGGTCAGTTTGAGTCACCTGTCCCAGTTGTGTCTCCTCCCAGTCTCCCATGTACCTCCAGTCTCCTCACCAGTGTGGGAGTACAAAATGTAGAAAAGGCCTTGGCTCTTTGTAAGCCCTGCTCAATAATAACCAAAACATCTCTGTATTGTCAACCTTCTGTTGAGCACAAATGCAAAACATAGTCCCATACTAGACACTGTGAAGAAAATTAACTCTACCACAGCCAAAACCAGTGTAATATCCTATATAAGTAAGAAGTCTTAGAAAAAAAATGGCATATTAGAAGAAAAAAAAATAATTGGGAACTGTCATTACCACTGCATTTCACTATTTCTTAAATTACAACTATGATACAGTTGCTGATTTAGTTTGGAGATTAAGTGAAATAATTTTTTAAGATGGTAAGGATACTTCTAAAAAAGAAAGAGCATTGATGACTTCAAAGTCATAATTTAAAATGGAAGACAGAAAGCCAGAGTGATCTGCCCTGTCAACCTTTTCATCCGGACATGATGTTCCTATGACTATGAGATGTCCAGGTTGTTAAACAGAAAACATCAAATGAATGTTTGCCAAAAATTCTAATTAGCTTTACAATGGCCAAGGAATAATACACAAACATAGTAAGAAAGGTAGAATTATAATTTTCTCCTGGAAAGTGTCTGCAACAAGCTAAAGAGCAAGCTGTATAGTGCAGCTGAACAACAAAATATGAGCTACATTTAAAACATAAGTGTGCAGTGTATCAATGGTAATTTGATTCTCATAATCATACCTGGTAAATCCAATACCAACATGTTATTTACTTCCTTTGTGTCCTTAGACAATATATTTTGGTGAAACTGATATCTGACTAGGTATAAGGATCTTTGCTTTAATATGCTCCCTGCACAAGAGGTCTCTTATATCTCTTTGAAAGAACCAGAAGACATAGAAGGAAAATATGTTGGGGGGGAAGGGGGAAGAAAAAAACAACAACAAACAAAGAAATAAACAAATGACAACAAGAATAACAAGAAGAAATAGTTGTTTGGGGCATTTAATAACCTTGTATACCATTTATAAGCTGAAACTTCATTTATAAAAGATCTGTAGGAGCTGCAGGACAAAGAGACCGTTACTTTGTTTCCTACATATGGGTAGTTGGATGCTTATTTAATATCCTTTAGGTGTTTAAAGACCTCATACCAACACCTCCAAAGCAAATACATTAGATTTTACTATTAGATTTTTAAGCTTCTAAATAATGATTTTTTCTTCATGAACTCCTAAACTGTTTTATTCTTTTCATAAAACCAAGTGTACAAATAAGCCTGTGATTCTGCACCTCAATATATACAGTAACACTCCAGACTTATGTGCAGAAGATTGCATACATAACAGGCATTGAGTCTTCTTTTCATCATACGTACTAAAGCTTGTGACGGAGGTCTGATGGACCGCTAAAAACAGAGTTTGTTTTGTTTCATGCTGGAGAACTCTCAAACATTCATATAATATTACCCACACACACAATCCCATTCACTGCAGAAAAGTTCAAAATTAGGGTCTTTTATGCAGTCCCCAAATATCCTTGCTATTAACCACAATAAATTCACAGCTGTAGCCTGAAAAGAGCAATATGGTAGCTAATTGCATTAGCAGCTAGTACTTTGACATTTCTTTGCTTATTCCCAGAATTTGTACAAAAATGAATTATGCATTTCCCCCCCCCCACCCCCTCCCCTGTTAATATGTCATGAATAGCAAATAAGGAAGTTGAAGGAAGATCTCTAAAGCTTTCATTGACGCAAAACAGGGTTCTGAGCAGACATTGTTGGAGTACCAGACAGGGTGTGAATGCACATGCCAGTGCATGAAATTTCAAAATTCAGTGTTACCATGATACAAACTGTAGATCATTAGCAGATGGTATATCTAATTAGCACAGCAGAAAAAGAGAGAAGTGTTGAAACAGGGCTTTTCAGTGCTGTCAAAACACTTCTAACAGTAATTATTCTCCCTTGTTCCGCAGAAAAAACTGAGATTCAGTTCTTAAAGGATTCATATAAAAGTCAGCCAAAAGTTATTGTCATTGTATAGCTATATGGAAAATGCAAAAATCTACTTTGCAAAGTACTTAGGATATTAACAATCAGAACTATAAATTAGAACTAGTAAACAGAGAAGACATCTTGAAACCGAGGGACACAAAAAAATTTTCTTTCTTCTGTTTAAACACTTTCACATGCAGAAAACTAGACAGGTATTTTTAAGAAGATACATTCTACACACCATGCACAATGTAAATGTCAAGCTAGTACTTTGAATTTCATCCAGAAACTCATAAATAAGTTTTGAAGGTCGTGAAATCTGGTATTGTATACTTCAGATTGGGCATTTTTGCTTTAAACTAGAACAGAGCAATCTCATTCATAACCCAAATGTAGAAAATTAATCTTTGATTAGTATGAGTATGAACTTGATATAGAATGAATTATAGAAGGAAAAAGGATGTAGTACCAATGGGATGAACAATCCAGTTTGCAAACAGATGTATTTTTGTCTGTGTCTTTAAAAACTGTTGTAGCTTGTAAACAGATGGAGTGCTTTAACAGCGCCACAGGCTCTTTCTGTTAATTCAGATAGCATAAATACATACACAGTCAAAGACGATATAATTTTTTCACCTGATATTTTTTATAAAAGTCTATGACACAAACGGAAAGAATTCTATGTAATGGAATTTATTTCATATTCTCATGAGAAACTACTAAACTTTTCTTTCTGATGTAGTCTGCCAAAGTATTCTGTACCTTTATCATCATAAAACTATTTGTCTTTCATCATCTTCACATGGGACTGATCTATGGAATTGCTTAGGCTATGCAGGGAAAGCTGTGGTAAATAGTCAGAATTGTACAATCTTGATTCAAGATAGTGAAAAATTGATGAGGTTGATCGAGAAAAACATGAGCTGAGTCTATTTCTTATCTTGCTTCTGGCTGGAGCAATGCCTAAAAACTGAATGATGTCTGGAGTGGAGGTTTCACAGTGTGATATTGTTTCACTGAGACACAGAAAAACATCTCACTGCTGTACCAGATAATTGCCACACTCCCTTCACCGCTGAAAAACTACCCCTGTTATAAATTGGATTCATTAAGGATGTAACAATGCACACAAAGGCCCTCTGTTGAGGGTCAGATAGCCTTTACTCTTGACTCAGGATGCGGAGGAAAACCAAAATGTTTATTTACCTCTTTTGTCAACTATAAATCCTAACCAAAGTAACCAAGATCCCTATTAAGCCAATTAACATTACCTTACATTACCTTACATTACCTTCATTTGTAGGGTACAAATGAAGAACATGTGTTGTGCAATGCATGCATGACCAAAGTCACCAAACACCTGCACCAACTATAACTCATACAGTTCACTGTGAACAATCTGGAAGTGTACATTCACCACCCTACAAATGCCTCTCACATTATCGTGGATGATGGTTGCAGCCTTGATACCAGCAGCAGCCTCATCATAGAGTATAAAAAACAAATAACTTTTTTACACCTTATGACAGATGGGTGCATGATGCTGAAGGATGAATACCTCCTTTAGCTATTTTCTTGTCTATGGTTTTTCATTCCAATTAAAACAGACTTTCTTGATAAATCCTCTCTAGTTCATCACATAGTTAAGAACAGTATTAGTATTATATTGGCAAACTTTTCTCAAGTGAACCTTAGCCTGGCCAAATGTTCTGTTTCCATAAGTGAACTTCTTCAGTGATACATGTAGTATGATTGATTTCCTTAGAAGACAGTATGATTATCAACAAGACCCTGCCTATCATTTTTTTTCTCTTCTCTAATAATAGAAAGAGGGAAATACTCCTCAATACTCCATCTTTTTGAGAAGAAACAACAAATTTTTAGTCAATATTTCTAAGGTCAGTGTGAGAAAGGGAAAAAAATTTCTCAAGACATAACTGGTTTTTTATCAACATCAGTGCAATTTTGAAATGTAATATTGAAGAAATGCTAAAAGAACTTTAAACTGAAAACTCAGGATTTATTTTCTGTCTATATTCTTATGAATACGGCAAGTGTAAAAATGACATTGTGTAGTTAAATGCTATTAAGAAAAGATTCCTTCTGACTTTGTTAAATAAGTTAATCAATGAAAGCAGGGAATGGGAAAAAGGATAGTAATAATTTGTGTGTCCAACGAAGTTGGCAAGGAGTGTGGAGCACAAGTCTTATGCAGAGTGACTGAAAGAGCTGGGATAGCTTAGCCTGAACAAAAAGAGTCCCTGGGGGATCCTTACTGCTCTCTATAACTACCTGAAAGGAGGTTTCAGTAAGGTGAGAGTTGGTCTTTTCTCCCAAGTAACAAGGGACAGGATGAAAGGAAATGGCCTCAAGTTTCATCAGGGAACTCAGATTGCATATTAGCAAAAATTTCTTCACCAAAGCAGTTACAAAACACTGGAACTGCCTGCCTGGGGAAGTGGTTGAATACTTGTGAAGGTATCTAAAATATGTATAGATGTCACACTTAGGTTAAGGATAAATTTGACAACGCTGGGTTAATGGTTGGACTCGATGATCTTAAGGATCTTTTCCAACCTGTATGATGCCATGAATCTATGATGCTTCCTATCATAGAGTCACAGGAAGTTTTAGATTTCCTTGTGAAAATGTAAACAACTGCAGTTTTCAAATTTTTCAACATTTTTGAAGAAATTAACTTGTTGAAAAACATGAGACAGACCATTATAATACTTCAGAAAACTTTTTCAAACAGAAAATTTAGTCATGAAGTGAAACTTCTTAGCACAGGATGGAAAAGACTGTTGACATTTGAATGAACAACGCATCTCTTCTCTAGCAAAGGGGAAAGCTACTTCAGATGATCATCCCTCTCTTGTCTGTTGAGATTAATTTAGACACTTTTTCTTGGTATTAAAATTGTATTAAATAAAATGGTTTCAAATTATAAAATAAAATATTGTATAAAAATGAAAGATTGAATTTACAAAATTTTGGGAACCTTTGAGTTTGAAACACTGGCTTAGCCTATTACAAATTCAGCAGTTGCCTGTTCTGAAATTCAGAATCTAATGAAAATATTGTCAAAGTTCAAAGGTATTCTGATCTTTCATTTCTTTCTCAGAATCTTTCACATGTTTTGAGGATGCTCTTCTGATTAATTAGATTTGATATAAAAATCCAAACAAAGTTATTCCTTACATATTTTTTTCTACTTTCAATCTCTCCAACTCATGATGCAAAACACCTGTAAAAAAAAAAAATTGGCAGTAAAGAAAATATTTAAAGTTTTTAGAAAAATAATCTCTTCAAGAATTACAAGAATAAATCTTTTAAACTAAATCAGAGTTGAGGTTTATTAAGGTTGCAAGACCATTGTGAATGATTTGACTCTGATCTACATCAACGAGCAGCAGTAAAATTGTATTAAAAATGTGCGTAGTTGTAAATTTTTATTTTCCTTTTCTCTCACCAGTGAAAACCAGAGGTAAGCTGAATGAAGTTTAGCTAAGTTAAATCATTGAGCTTACATATAGGTTGAGAACCAGACCTCAGATATTTGAAGGCAGATACAGTCATATAGTATCAAATTTTTTGTTAGTGAAACGAGTGTTCCTGCAGGACCAAAAGACCACAAATCTCATTCATTTCCAAGAAAGAGGAGTCAGTTACCATGGTAACACTGGCTTTTATACTTGAAGAAATTAATTATTTTTAAAAATTTTATAAATACCTCTGCAAATGAAAGAAGAGGATTGGCAAAATTAGGGTCAAATCTGAAAGCATCAGAGATCAAGCTCTTAAGTAGAAGAAAACGAAGCTTTTGTGACTTTATGTGACTGAGTTACAGAAAGGTAGGAAATGGTATATCCTAGTTACAGCAACCAGGACCAGACTGTGTGGATGTAGCCAAAACTGCATATTCTAAATCCTCTCTGTCATTTATGATGCACTGTTAATAATTTGCAGCAGCTGCCCAGGGCACATGTGAAACCTCAGGCTACAAGCTGGGTGTTAAGGAACCCTGGGAGACAGGGTTCCTGTCTTCATGCCAATGACTTAACTGAGATTCCAAGATTCCAAACAAGTGCCACAATTCACAGAGTTAAATCATCTATTGTGAAACTCCTCACCCTGAGGGAGTTACTGAGCATTTCCACCTGAACCTAGGCATATATGATGTTCAGGTTTTGGGTACTTTGGTACCACTTATCATATCCAAAGGAAGACCAGAACCTCAACAGGACTGTGACTGCCACTCTTGACCACACTGAAACCATTATACTCACCAACAGGTTTTCTTTAATTTGTACTCAGGGGGCCCATGTGGCAACCAGCACAGGGACTAATGAGCACTGTTCAGTTCATGCCCCAGAGTGCTGGGTGTTAAGAGTTTCAGAACATGTTATGGAATTTTCTCTCCCTACCAACACAGAGTTTGGGCGCTAACAGGCAGTCCCCTCCCCCCACCTTGCCCCACTCCACTAGCTAACAAACAGGTGGCTACGTGCTTAAGATTCCTACTTAATGACTGGGCAGGGAGGTGAGGGGGAATGGAGAGAGGTTTTTTCCTTTGTGTTGGGTTTCACTTTGTTTCTAGAGGCTGCTGTGAGTAGAAACATCTTGGAGGGAGCCCCTCTTCAGCATTACCCCTCTTTCCACCCACACCCTCTCCCCCATCCTCCAACCCCTAACTCTGGCTGTCCTGTGCTTAAGAGAGAGGGAGAGAAAGAGTCATCACTACCTTGGATTTGCTACAGATCTCCTGAGGGGGCCAATGGTCATCAACCAAGGAGGCACTTCCCCCTCTGCCTCCCCAGCCCAACACTTTTATCTCTTGATCAAGAAGAGGGTCTGTACTGTTGTTCTGGTTTAAAGGTAAAGTGGCAGGAGATATGAACCCAACTCAGAATGAGATTCCAAGTCAGAATAACAATTTAATAAAAAGTTCACAATAAATACACTGATAAAAAAGGAAAATCCAGTTGACCCAAAAAAACAGATGTACATCCCAGCACCATGAGGCATGAGCAGAATGGAGCTCACCAATCCATATGCTGAGGACCCTGTGGTTCCCCTTGAGTTCAAAGTAAAAAGAAAGAAGAAACCTGCTGGTGAGGATGATGGTCAGTGTGGTCAAGAGTGGTAGTCATATTCCTGTTGAGGCTCTGGTCCTTCTCTAGATCTGACAAGTGGTAACCCCAGTCCCCAAAACCCCAAGTTTATATATGCCTAGGCTCAGACAGGAACGCCCAGTGCTTCCCCCAGAGTGGGGAGTTTCACAATGGGTAATTTGTTCTGTGAGGTTAATCAATGTCATATTTTTGGTATCTTTGATGGTCCATTAGTAGATAGGACCCCTCAGATGGGTGTGAGGGTGCTAATGGCTCCCCAGAGAGGAGTTATCACTTCTAAGTCATTGGCGTGAAGACAGGAAAACTTCTTTATCACATAGAATTTCCTAGACACCCAATTTGTAGCCTAAGGGTGTACCCTGGACAGCTGCTGCAAATGATCCAATGTTAGCAGTTAATGAGAAAATGACATAGAGGGTGTAGAATACAGAGTCCTGGCCACACCCACAGAGTGACAAACTGGTCCCGGCTACTATAACCTGGACAAATGCTCCACGAAAGAGGTTCCACCTCATCCCTCTGCACCGGCCGCACTCCACACAGGTCCACCACAGAAGAGTTGCCAGAGCCCCATCTGTGCCCTGGGGCAGTCCAGCCGTAGCACAACATCACCACCCATTGTCCATAAATGTAATTGCACTGAAAAGGTAGCAAAAGTTTAATTTCATTCAAAGGTATTGATTACAAACTGCTTTGTTTGGTTCTCTTTTTTTTTTTTTTCCCTTGGTCGTATTTATACACATATATATATAACTCAAATTTCATAAGATCCATGGTTAACTGTTATCCTCCGTATACATTTTTCTAATTAAAGTTTGCTATGGTGTTTTATTTTTCTTTTTGGAAGGAAACCTCTTTCATTTTTTTCTAGTTCAAATAGACATCTTAGTTTTCCTCTAAACTAAGTCAGTGAGTTATATATGTGTTTTTTGTGGGTTAAAATAATTTTTTCTCTGTATCACTGCATTTGTTGTAATCTTTTTAGTGAATTGTAATTGTGATTTGTAATCTCTCCTGAGCTGGGTTCATTTCTCCTGTCAGTTTGCCTTTAAACAAACACAATCCTAGAATACTGTAGAAGAAATGATACATGAGCCAGTAAATAGAAATTGCATGCAAGATATTAAGCCTGATTAAAGGTGTTAATGGAAGGTGAGGGGAATAGCTTATCCAGGGCAACATTAACTCCATTTTTAACAACAGAGACCAGGAGAATATATTTGTAAGAAAACTATCATTTCCCTTCATATTTCTCAGCTGACAGAAGTCTTCTTATGCATGACCCAACATGTGTTTAAGATCTCTAAATTCATTTCTCTGGGAGCAGTGCCCTCTGCAGAGCAAAGAACAGCTACACAATCAGGGCATGAAGATGTCACTCAATGTTTTGCCCATAATAGGGATGAATTCCTCAGTGTATTAAAACCTAAACTTCTAAATTCCTGTCTCATATTTTGTCTTACACTTTACAATAAGGAAAATTAATCCCACTAAGAAGTGGAACAGAAAAGAGAAGAATGCTCTCTGTACACTGTGATGTGATGACGTGTCCTCATTTCATTGATTCTTTCTCTTGTTTTGTTTTTGGGTTTTTTTGTTTGTTTGTTTTGGGGGGGTGGTTTTTTTTGTTTGTTTTTTTGTTTTGTTTTTGTTTTGTTTTGTGTTTTGTTTGTTTGTTTGTTTGTTTGGGTTTTTTTAATAAAACTAGGTTATTTCCACATTTACCCCAGTGAATTGCATCCTGGTGCCATTGAATAAAGAATAGTTTAGGTTAGTGCAGGTATCAGGTAAAAGCTCAGGTATCCGGTTTTATGGACAGAAGAGAGCTTTTCCAACTTCTCCATCATCTGAACCTGTAGGTGACATGAACCTGCAACTCATGATAAGGGTATTTCAATGGTCAGCTCCTGTCTTTGCCTCTGTGGTGCAAAGATAAGCATTTAGATGTCACATCAATGCACTCAAAAACATTAGTTCCCTACCCTGTTTTTAATTGAAGTCAAAGTCAAATAATGAAATAAATAATATTTCTGTTAATACTTAGACTTTATGTTATCTAGTCACAATTAGATGAGAGAAAAAAAACCCTTCTGGAAATTAATACAGTATTGAAAACTAAAGTAAATTTAGTTGTGAGGTTATATACATCTAAACCTCCACAACAATTTAAAGTTTGAAAATGACTTTTACTGCTATGACATTATGGAAGTAACAAGGATATTGAAAAGTAGCCTTAATTTTTTCAGATTTCCTGTAGAAGCTTTTTAGTATTTCAGAACATTTTAAACAAGGCATGGTTTAAACTGAACATGAAAATAAAGAAATATGAGGAAGGTACAGACTGACCTGAACTTTTCTTCAATAGCGGTTAAATTGGACAAATATACACCAACATGTTTTCAAAATGTTTATAAATGCCACGGTAATTCTTTTGTGAATTATAAAGAAATGTCAATAAAAACATAAAAGTAAGAGAGCCATTAAAATGTATTTGAGAAACAAGTTCATCAGATAAATTTGTCATCACTAACTCGATATGCTTGACCACAAAAGTTAGTCCTAATTAATCCTAGGAAAAGAATTTAAGTATTGGATATAAGCAAATTCCTTGTGAAAGTCTACAGAGATCATAAATGTCTCAGAAAAAAAAATAGACACAGATTCTCTACAGTTTGCTTTACAAAAGCCTGCTTAAAATACTACAGAGATCCCTAAGGCCTTCCTGTGATACTCCTCATTTTGAATGGGTTCCTTCAGTTCTCTTCCTCCCTTTATTGCTGGGTCCACTTGGAATGCACTGAAATACAAGCAAAACAAAACTCCATTTAAATGAGTTTATCACATGATGCCAATGTTGTAAAGCTGCCCAAGTACACTTGTTTTCCAATTTTATTTTTCATTTTCCATTTTCATGGCAGAATTTAGTAGTTTTGTCTCAGAAATTACCTTTTTGGTTGATATTGAAGTGTCTCATTTGCCTTTCTCTCAACTGATGATATTTAGGAGGAAATATTCCTTCTCAATTCAAATAGGATTTTTAAATGGTCAACATTTTCTTTGCAATTGTTCTCAAGGTGATTTAAATAAGGGGAAACGTAGAACTCAAATTTCATAAGATCCATGGTTAAACTTGGTAATCAGCTCTTAAAAGGCATAAAATGCCTGGTACTTCAGCAATCAAATATTTCCTAATCTCCTAAAAATATTGTCCCCTATTAATTTTACATGTCACTGCATGAAGGTGTAAGCCAAATAATATAATTTTTGTAAGACATAAAATAAACTACTATTTGCAAATATGTATAATGCAGATACTGTCATTATTTTTCTACCATCACTTTAATGCTGCAAACAGAAAAGCACTGAGCCAGATTCAGAAGTCAGGAAATCTGCATAGAAATGTTTAGTGTTCAGTTTCGATAATTTCATTCGTTCTTGCACATCCATTACAGTAATTTCAAAACACTTGAATTCTTGCTCTTTTTGGAAAATCTATGTACTTTTTGCTCAGCCTGAAAAATTCTAATACAATATGAACATGACATAATAAGAGATGCCACCAATGTCCAAGGGTATCGTATTAAGCAGTACTTTTATGCATAATGTACCCTGGAAGAGGCAAACATCTTTTGCTCAGTCACTTATGAGGTTGTTGAAAAATACTAAGAAGAAAGCCGTTTGGTTTATACTTATGGCACATTTCATCAGTGGTAGTGAGGAAACAAAGAAGATAATACTCTTGAAAACTTCAATGTTTCTAATTGAAACTAATAGTAATTTTATGCCTGATTTTTGGCAACTGTAAAATGAATAATTAACTGATGTATATCACTTTCACTGTTCATATTAAGCTTTCTCATAAATACTAATGCCCTAGTTTAGCAATAATCTTGAAAATTTGCCTGGGAATTTCACCAACAAACAAAGCATATA
Organism: Formicarius rufipectus; assembly: GCA_013399695.1. NCBI lineage: Eukaryota > Metazoa > Chordata > Aves > Passeriformes > Formicariidae > Formicarius > Formicarius rufipectus. The sequence goes on along the minus strand of VXAU01003712.1, from coordinate 27,855 downwards.
CTGTATACACTCAGAAATATAAGTGAGCTTTCATCATCTACGTGCTAAGGAATCCTCCCACAGGAATAGAGAGTATGGTAGAAAAGTTACAGCTGCTGAACAGGAAAACAGTATATACAGTGGTACACAGGTTGCACAAGTCAAGACTTCAGGCAAAAAGTAGGCAAAATATGGAAAAATACTAGTAGTTAACTGCACAAAAGGTACTATGTCCCACTTCACATATAGGCCCAAACTGGATTATTGCCACAATCAGGCAGTCAAAGCAACAGACCTACTACAGAAACTAACCTTTTTACACAATCTCTGGGCTGCCAAGGACTCACTGGAACAACACCTCAGCCTTGGCCATACTGACCACCATCAGTGGTCCACTCTGGTCTCCAATCGGGAGACGTGGAGACACACAATCTATAACACTGCTGCCTCCTTTGAAACCGCATACAGAATCAGCCCGGAGGAGAAAAGACACCACAGACCTGACAGTGCCCTGATAGTACCACCTACAGAAACTTTTCTGCTGTGCCTTTTGCAACCGGACTTGCCTATCTCACATGGGCCTTATCAGCCATCAGTGTGCTTGCAGCAAGCGTGAGTAAAACCCTCCCAAATCTTCATTCACAAAGTCCAGCCAGGAGTGAGAGTGAGTTGAGCTCTGTAGGAAAGAGGAGTTCCAGCAAAATAGAATGAACCAAAATAAAAAAGTCAAGAAAATGCAGTATTCCTTTATTCTGCTTTTTTCTCGTCATCAGCCTTGGCCTGCTTCTCCTCTGCCTTCATCGAATTTCCTCTATCTCCCATTTAAGAGCTTCTTTAATCTTTACTCTAATTCAGATCTAGCTACAACAGCAGGTTTATAGCATATGCATGTACATATGTATAAAATCTGTTTGTTCTTCTGTTTTCCCTGCCGTGAATATTTAACTCACTAAAAAACAATCCACAAAACTAATTTTCTTTTCATTTGATGTCAAATCTATTTTAAATTCAGTTACAGTACTGTGCCGCATGAATTCATGTAAGTTCTTCTAAAACTCTCTACTGAGTCTTCAATACCTTTCTGATTATCTGTGCATTTATATGTATGACTTCCTTCACCTACATATGTATTCAGTAATTTATTACAAATGATCACTCATTTTTTAAAAAATGGCACTGTTGGAAACACTGAAAACAACATGGAGCTATTCCAATATTCTGAACACTGTATATCTCAGATACACAAATAATTTTATGGATTCAGTAGGATTATTTGTGTAACTGGTCCAGTAAACCTGTGCACACCTACAATCTCTGAAGAGTAAGTGAGATACTATTGGCATGGAAAGGCAAAACTGTTGCTTCAGCAGAAATGACAGAGTTCATTTTGGAAGCAGAAGTGGAAGAGAGTTTGTTTAGGAGTCACCTCTACCTTTTTCTGCATGTGGGTGTTTTTGACCATGCTCCACTAGAAAACGGATCATACTCGCAATTGTATTGTCAACAAGAGACTCTACATGCAAGACAAGTGATTAGAATTTGCACCCTCACATGCAAGAATGATCACTGGACTGATTCCATGCTTAGTCAGCCTGGGCTTTGATATATGGCTTGATACCAGTCCAAATAAAAATTGTTTTGCATGTGTTTCTCTTATGAGAAATAGATAACACAGTTCTACTACAGGCAAATCCGTGGGGTGGGATGGGGGTTTGTAGGCATATCATGAAGTTGTAAGGTGCCTGATCCTGTCTGCACCTCATGCCAGGGACTGCTTTTAGTTGGGAATAGGGAAATCAGTCAAGGTAGAGATGTAGCTAAAACAAAGACACACACACACACCCCAGCCACACAGCAACCTTTGTGTATTGAGGGACCAGCCTTCTTGTCCAGGGAGGTGCATCACAGCTAGCCAGGAGGAGAATAACATCTCCTCCCTTATTAACTAAGGTAGAGAAACAGCCTTTTAAGACAAGATCATGTTTGAATGATTATGTATTAACTGACACTAAAGGGTGGGACTTCATAACCAGAAAAAAACTGATAAAAGTGCAGTTTTTGAAACATGTGTGCTTTTTGAAAAGTGTGCTTTTAGATCCTTGTGGCCTGAGCAGCCAACATGCATTGTTATTACATTTTCCTGCTTGCTATACTTCTTTGTTTCACAGGGTTTTTTTACCATCTTCTAAATTTAATAAAAGATATTTTTCTCACACCTTTGTTCTTACAAACCCTCTGAAAATAAAAATTTAGATTCCTTAATCACCTCCTCAGGAATCCTATTTTCTTGTTCCAATATGTTGTTTGTCAACATTAGATGCCAGAGTGAGTATCCAATACTTGTTATTATGTGCTTTCATTTTTTTGTCTGTATCTTTCCTTCTTACCTTTGAGTATGTACCTTCTTACCTTCTACCATGAGTTTATTTTTCTTAGACTGATCTATACACAGATCAACAAAACCCCACTGATAAATGAACAAGCTGAAGATAGTAGACTAAGTTAAAGAAAGGCAAGAGATATTCTATTTGCACTCCCACTTGGGACACAAAACAGGGTGTTCTGCCAATAGTTTGAATTAATAAGGAGAAAGCCTACTGCCTTAATGGCACTTCACCACTGTTCTGTCAGTTCCACCACAATTTCATTTCCTTATTTAAAAAGATAACATGCTTGTCTTTCATTATGTAGTCTTTTCCCAACATACATTTTTATTTCAAGTCTTTAACAGGAAACAGTCCATCTTCTTTTACCTTTTGCACCCCTAAAACTCACTTTAGGATGGCTGCAGTAACCGCTGTTATCCATCTTATTTCTGAGTCTCCTCAAAGTTGCCCTCAGCTCTACCATCTCAATGAAATTGTCTCAACAAATTCACACTTCATTTTAAAGACAAGATCACTTAATCACTGTTAAGTACCACATTTTCCATAGACCAAAGAGAGAAAAATAAGTCAGTCTGGCACCCTCAGGTAATTTTTAACAATGTCTGAAATCTGGAAAATCGAGTTCCACTGCAAAATCCAAGTTTAGGACCATTAAGAAAGTACAGTCCAGTTTATCTCAGCAAGTATTTTACCAAGATAGATTTATAGTGATGAGTTCCTTAGTTTTAAGTATGTTAATGAAAAATGAAGGATTTTGATTTTTCTGTAAATTATTTGACTCTTCTGTTAATGCGTTCAGTTCCTGTATATGTAGCACAAAGGCAAAAGAGGAAGACATCTTCTCCCATTGTGTGATCTCCCCAAAGACAAGTTGCTAAAATTCAACTAATCAGTTCTACTAGAAGACGCATTCAGAGCTCTTTCTACACTCAGGCCCAGATCAGAGTTCAAAGTTTCCCATGAGTGAGAAATCCTAAGTTAAGAGTCAGCTGCAGACACGCACTGGGAGCATCTAATCAGTGTCTTTTTGAGGATTTTGGATACCTCTGACTGACAAGTTTAACAGGAAGGTGAAACCTTGCCACACTGGTGACACCTATTGAGGAAGTGGTCGGGGGGAAGTGTGTCACATTTTTTGTTCCATCTGCAATATTTTCACAGGCCATCCAAGGGAAGTTATTGTAAGAGTTACAAGTATCTAGAAACCTCTGCACACAAGCATAAACTGCAACAAATGTTGAAAGACAAGGAGAGCCGTCTGAACAGTCAATGGCCCATGCCAGAGCCACTCTCTATAACATGCAGTTCAACAAGAACACTGCCATATTGAGCTGATGAATCTGAGAGCAGCATTTGTCTTAGCAAACGTTCCTCTTCATACCCTGGATCATCCAGCCATGAAGAAGCACACAGAGATTATAATGTAAAGAATATTGTCCTAATCTGTGTGTCTCACCAGATGACAAAAATTCAGTCGGCTTGTCCTTTCTGAAGTTCTAAAAAAAAAAAAAANTTCAATGTAAAAAAAAAAAAAAAAAAAAAAAAAAAAAAAAAAAAAACAACAACAACAAACACCCAAAACAAACCAAACCAACCAACCAAAAAACACAAGGACAACATATCTGTGTCCTGCAATCTCCAGTGAAAATATTATTGAGGTAGGGAATTGGGATCAAGACCTTGTGCTTTGAACACTCTGGCTCTACTCTGTAAAAAGCATGACAGCACCTTGGGAACAGGCTCACTGAAACACACCACAACAGGTGTGTGGTCTTTGACAGCAATAACTTCAAGGAGGTCCAGAATTAGAGAACTGGTGAACAGATCTACATTAGAAATACACAGAAAAGGGAAACTAACAATAACAGTGTTGCCCGCAGACCTACCCTGTACCTTTCTAAGAACATAATAAGGCTGCTTTCTGAGGGAAAAAATCCACTATTAGAGATGCTTTAAGGGAGGGGGAAAAAAAAAAAAAAAAGAGAGAATCACAGGAATACTTAGAATAATAAATGTTTTCCATCAAATCTCTAGCAGTACATAAACTATAATAAATAAACATCAGCAATAGTTTGCTCGTCCATGACTAAAGCAAACAGATGTCTATTGCAATGCCAAGGACACTGATTGCACCACGACCAAAACTTAAAACTGTCTCCAGACCTCTCATCCTACTATCTTTGCTAGATCATAAAGTTACTCATTTGCTAGAGTTTATTACTGTCAATGATATGGTCTTTGGAATTTTTTTTAGCAGACTCACCTTTTGAAACTATTTTTCTTCTGCCAAAGTAGAAATTTGAAGGCAATAAAAAGTATGAGAATCAAATGAATACACAACAAAATATAGTGTGACCTGTATACCAAAGTCCCCAAGCAATAGTCTATTTTTCCTCAGGTACTAGTTATGGTAAAGTTTTGGTTAATTAAAGTATCTTCCCACTTAGATCCCTGCAATACAGAGCTGAATGAAATGCCACATGCATTTGTCACAATAAATGCTAGGAGGAGGGCCTTAACCTGGTTCATAATTCACTGTACGTATGAATATTTAGAGTAGCCAATGTTTTATTCAAGCATAAACCAGTAGCAGTTCTTGTGACCATATCCTTTGTTCAAAATAATTTCAGAGTAAGTAGACTAAAAAAAAAAAAA
>VXAU01003711.1:87656-155704 GCA_013399695.1 Formicarius rufipectus | reverse complement strand
GCGCCCGCGTTTCCGCCCTCCTTCCGCCCCACGTGGAGCGGGGGGTCCCGGGACGCCTCCCCGCTCGCAGCTGTCCCCGGGGCGGCCGCACGGCCGGGAGAGGCGATCCGTCCTCTCTGGGAGCCACGGGAAGAGCCCGGTCCCAGGTAGCCTTGGATCGGGGAAGAGGGTTCATTGTCATTGGAGTTGCTCTTGGCAATCGGGCTGTGCCAGGCTGGAGCTGATAACCCAAAGCCAGGAGCGAGGCACTGAGTAAATAAATAAATAAATGAACGAAACCAGTGCAAAACTGCTTTGCTCGCGTTTTGCATACCCTTTTTTTTTTTTTTTTTTAAATCTCTCTTTCCAAAAATAATGTTGCAAAATGTATGATACAAACAAACCTACACCGGTTTTCTGATAGACCGGATGACTTAATACGACAGTACTGCTTCTTGTAGCACAGGCAGTTTTGAAAATTCCTGGAACAGCTGAGATTATGAAACCCTCAAGTTTGCTCCCTTGCTTGCGTTTCTGAAGGCTGCCAAGCTGGATCTTTTTTGACATGGTCTTGAGAACATTCCTCCCAAGACATAATCACTCATGGCTTAAAATATTTTTTTAGCTCTGGAAGATTATTATTTGAACCTCAAAGTCTGCAAAATACTCTCTAAGTAATCACTTAGAATGGGGTCCCTCGTACTCATCCAAGTGGAGCCCTGTGTCAGTTTAGCATAAGATTGTCACTGGCTGAAATATGTTGTATTGATCCATATAACTGTTTGTCACTAGTGATTAAACTAAAAATATGAAGGTTTTCAGGTCCTTACAGGTGCTGCATGGTTTCACTGGAGACCAGAAACAAAACTCAGAACTGCATTTTGGTTTTGGGTTGAAGTGCTGAATTTGTAGTTACAGCAGTGAGCAAAACCCCCAGTGTTTTACTTGAAAACCGATCAGCTTAGCTAAGGAAGTCTGTCACTGTCCCTGTCAGCCCGTGTCAACCTAAACATATTTTGGAGTGGAACTGCTGTTTAAAATAATCTATTGCCATTAGTCCAGGGACCAAAAGATCGTTCAGGAACCTGCTGGTTTGATTAACAGCAGTTGGGGTTTGTTCAAGCATAGACGTAGTTTCATTATATAGCACAATGCAACCTTTACTCTGTACAGCGTCATTCAAACAAATTGTATGGCAAAATGCACCACCGAATTGCATTTAGAATGGTCCATTGAATCAAGGACAATTGCTGAGAGAAATGGGCAGAAAAACTGTAAGAATGGGAGAGATGTTTTCAGCTGAGGTTTGAAATCAACAGCCTGTTAGTGTATTTGCACTGGTAGCATTAGTGTTGTACGCCCATTCTAGGATATACGCTAACAAAAATCAGATGCAGGCTGACATTTTCCCAGGCAAATTTCCAGTTTGTAGGCAATTTTTAATCACGATAACGATGATGTTGGTAATATCCCCCTTGAATTGTTACTCCTTGTCATGTTTGAGTCCTAATACGACTTGAATTGAAAGCTAATAAATGCTTTCTGAAACCACTAAAAATATTTACCCTAGACTTTTTAACTTTCAGGGGAATTTATTTTTTTTTTTAAAAACCACTAGACTTAGTATGTTGCTCACTGGTAGACACTGTGGTATTGTGCTCTTTGGGGAAACATTGAAAGGAGTGTTTTATTTCCTTCAAAAATATACAAGTATGTTATTTTTGCATCTGAAGTAGAAGGGAAGCAAACAAAATACAAGGTTTAACTGATGTTTATTGAAGAGATGGATAGGTTTATTTCATCACATCATAACTGTTATTTGCATTTCAACTTAATAAAAAAATGCTTGTTGAAAACTGATAGATGGGTGGGTAGCTTGCAGCATGAGCTGTTATCTGGGGACAGTGTGGGCCAGCTGCAAAGTAGGTTTATGGTGCTCCAGGACAAGCTGTGATGGTCTGCAGCCTTTGAATCCTGCAGGAATTGCAGGTACTGAAATGCAAGGAGATGCAGGAAGAAAGGCTGACCACAGCTCTTCCCTGAAAATCTTGAGACAGAAACGGGGTCCTGCAGTTGCACTTAGTGAATTCATTCTTTTGTGGAAATTTGACACTGGGGAGTGCTCTGGGGTCTGGGTGGTTCAGTGCCATTGCTTGGGCACTGGTGACAGTCCTTCACAAAGTTACCACGTAGAAGCTGCTTGGCCTAGGGAATGTGGATTAATGGTCTCCAGCCAGCCTGCAGTGGAAAGTTGTCATAGGAACTGGCTTGCTGTTAGACAGGCCTGTGCCTTGTCTTCAGTCCTTTGAAAGAACACCTCAGTAACTAATCACCTCGGGATAAATACTCACATGCCAGCCAGCGTAAACCCACGCAGAGAGCAGGGCTCTGCCTGGGGGAAACTGAGGACAGCGCTGCGCTCAGCAGGGCACAGCCTGAGTGATGTACCTTGGGAGGAGCTCACAGTGCCTGCTCGGTGCCAGGTCCTTGCCTCGGGGTGGCCCACGAACACTGGGTGTCCTGATATAAAACAGCTGTGGCTTTTTTAGCAGTGAGAATAATAGGATAGAAAACTGAACAGAATGTGCCCGGGAGTGGAAGCCTTGCCTCACTCTTTGGGGCATGTTTGAGATGAGATTCTTCCCATTCAGCCCATGGGAATTCTTTGCTTACTGTTTGTTCTGAATCTGCTTCTAAAACTATATTTATAGTGTCAGCAGCACAAATATAATTTGATATGTTATTTGAAATGACCACAATACAAGTCTTCAAAAGTTGTCTCTTCTGTGCTGAAGCATGTTCTGTGCTTTATGAGGATCTTCAAAGTGCACATTGATATAAATATTTCCTATTGTAGAATGTCAGTTTTGTGCTTGCACTACCAAAGAAATTATGTGTCATGATTATGATACTTGTAGGGATGAGCTGTGCTTTGCTTTCTAATGATTATGACTCCTTAACTGAAATGGTTCCTAAAACCTTGGACTCTGCACTCTACATAGAGAGCATGAATAACATGAGTTTGCTTTCTTAACACAACCGTGGAGTAGCTTTGTAATCATAACACAGAGAGAATCCAGCACATACAATAAACAGAACTTGGTGTACAGTAAATAGACCTTAAGCAACATCTGGAAAAAATTGTGTGGGTATTGAAGGTAGCCACTGTCAGCAGTTGATGATCTAAACCCACCTACATAAATGTAGTTTCTAAGTCTCGCATGTGTCTGTGCATGTGTTTGCAGGGCTAAAAAGGTGCTGGGGAGACCTGCCTGTATGAAGCCATAGGAGGAAAAATACATTTTTTACATAGCAGCATGGGGTCAAGGAGGGAGCCTGAGTAATTCAGCTTAAACACACAGCAGTCTATATCGAATATTTACTTCTACCTGAATGTGTAACAGTGTGTGCACCATACTATAAAGTCAAAAGTGTATTTGCTCTTACTTCCTGTACAGTTGGGTCCCCAAACGTAGGAGCAGTGAGTGGCTGTGTGCCAGCACTCTTAGTCCTGTTGCTTTTTCATGTTCAGTACAGGATGGTAGAGGCTAAACTTGTGGCTTTCTGGTAACCTTATCATCCTCTAGGCATAATACCTGCTATGGGATTTACCAGCACAGCCACCCCTTTTTTGGCGTTTTATTTAGAGATAACATTCTGACTTAACTGGGGAGGCTGGAAACCCCACTATGATCATCTGCATGCTGCCTTCTCTTAACACCTAGGGAAGAGAACAAGGGGGTTCTTACCCTGTGCATCATACCAGCTAAAACTGACTTTAATTCTGCAAAGGTATGAGCCCATCAAATGTGGAGAGCAGGCATCACAGTAATGTGATACCTGTAGAAGTGGTGCTGGGACATGAGGAGCCTGTTGGTTTCTCTTCTGAAACTGAAGGATGTGTGGGCAGATCTGTAGGTGGATGGGAGAAGAAAGGGAGGCCAGAGGAGATGTGATTCTTTTGAGATTTGAAGGAGGCTCCAAAGTGAAGTAAGTTAGTAGAAACAGATGTGTGGGAACAATATGCTCTAGTACTGCTTGTGTTGTACCCAGCTTGTAAAGAAGATGGTTGTGGTCACTATAACTACCATTCCGGCTCTTTCCACCACAAGTGATTTATTTAGAAACAAAAGCTCCTTGAAGTCATTATGTCTTCCAAACGTAGCTTAATTTAGTTATGGAGTATTCACAGCTCCCAGCTGCATTTCAGATATTTTTAAAGACTTTCTATTTTGCATATATGCTTACTACAGTATTACCATTTAACCTTGCTTGTTACAATTGGTTCAGAAGAAGGGGTGAAGCAGAGATTTCCTGTACATGTTTCTGCAGGAGGCTCGGAAGCAGAGTGGTTTTCCACTGTTTATTTAAGAGCAGGCCTTTGGATTAGTTGGCTTTGACCCAGACCTTGCAGTTCTCCCTGTTAACATTGGCATAGCAGATAAAACACTTAAGATACATTCTTGCTAGATTTTCAGGAAGCAAATTCTTGCTGAACCCTCCAGGAAGGTACACTTCCCCAAAATACTTTCCAACTGAGGTGGACCAGCTTTGGCAGCTATGGTGGCCAGGTCTGGATTGTAGGACCCTTTGGGTGGATTGTCCCTCTCTTGTGTGACCTACTGCCTTTTCCCTGGCAGCAGTGGCTGCCTGCACTGCTGCAGTAGGAACAGCTGCATCCCAACTGTGTCCACTGACTTCAGGAGGAAGTGTTTAGCTGCTCATTCAGGGTTTGCTGCTGAAATCAGTATTCTTTATCTCCTTTAGAGAATAGTAGCTGTGGGTGGGAATCAACTCATACTTTACTGCTTGGACTATGCTTCTCTTGGTGTGTGCATCAAATATGGTACATCTGGCCATGGTGTATAACAGGAAACTTTCTACTTGGCTTCTAAAGTAATCTGGAAAGGAAGGTAAATTCAGAGATCGAAGACCAGTGGTTTAGCGTAAAGCATCCAGAGTTCTCTGGACTTAGCTGAATTCAGCTGGTGTTGTGGTTGATTCAGTTAGTGGTGACTTGCACATAGGCATGCACAACAATTAATTAGGAACATGAGGTCAGAGACGAGCATGCAAATGTTCCGCTCTCAGAAACCCACAGAGGTGATGAGTGAGATTTATGCCAGTGTTTTGTAATCACAACATGGCAATTACCAATAATAATATTTAAGAATAAGTGCTAGTGAAGGACAGGCAGCTCAGGTAATTTTGGAAGTCAATAAATAGAATAGTTGCAATAAAAAAAATATATTTTTATGTTGTCATTTGCTTTCTCTGTCTCTAAGATACCTTTTTTTTTTTTCCTCCCCAAAGGAAGAGCTGAACATATTGGCAAAGTTATTTTAAATGTTTTTCTCTGATCTTTTTAACTCACCTTTTTTGATATTACAAAGAAATTCCGTTTCAAGACTGTGCAAAGAAGTGTGTGGTCTTTGAAGTCAAAGACAAGGGCTGCAAACTTCGGTCCCAAGTGTCCTGCTTAAATCATGTCTTTTCTGACAGCATGTGCAGTATTCACGGAGAGCTTTTAAGAACAGATGCCCATAATAGCTGCATAGTTGTTTCTTTTTCATTGCTTGTTCAGTTCCACTTCTATGATGTTTTTCTCAGTGTGTTCCTTCAGGTAGGGATGAGTTCATTCCCTAAAGGAAAAACTGATCAGTTGAACATAACTTGCAGGTGCTCTGAGGATCAGTCAGCTTGGGAGTGTCCCTGGAAACTGCTCTTCCAGTTCAGTTCCTGTAGCTTTCCCACCATTGGATACAAGTGGCTGAGTGAAGCCAGGAAGAGGAATTTCACATAGAAGCAAGCCAGACTGGTAAATCATCTGTTAGTTCTGCTGTCTGGAAACTGAGGCAGGAGTCAGATTTCATTTTCCGCTTCACGTCCCAAGCATCAGTCAGTGCACCAGTGATGTTTTTTAAGGGCAGGTCAGCAAGGTAGTGAGCTTTTTGAGCCTTTCAGTGTTTTGGGATGATGCATTTTCCCACTGCTTTCCTGTGTTGAAAAAATAAGAAAATAAAACATGGCCTAAAGGAAAGTACAAATACATGAACCAGGTCTCTCTGAAGGAAGAAGTAGTCAGCAGATCTTTTCCACAGCAAGACATGGTAGAACTCTGCTAGGGAAAAGGGATAAAAATGAGCATTTGTTGCCTAAAGCTATAAGATGGTTCAGGTAAGTAGACATAAACCCCACCTTCTCCATCTAAAAACATTTGCTCTACTTGAAATTGTTGCTCCTAAACAGTGACTAGCATACCAGATGATCCTCTGCTAAGTTCTTTTAAGTTAATTATGAATTTAGCCTCTGGACAGTATTAGCTTGCCTGTACCCCTAACCACTTTGTCGCTGCAGACATCCTGAGCAGAATGTGTGTCACACATGTTCTGCTGTTTATTTGTATCTTCCTTACAGTGGTGTTCAAATCGAATGATTTTATAGAGAGTATGTTAAAAATGTCATTGCTGGAATTATCAGTAGATTTGTGTGATATTCTATGAGCAAATCTTATACAAACTGGAAAGAGTTTTATTTGCTGTAATCTGAGAAGTATCTGTCAATAGCCTTCAATAATTTGGGGACTTTTTCACTTCTGATCAAGGGAAATAATGATGTAACCTTTCTAAGAGTTAGTAAAAACCATATCTGCAATCTAACCTTTCCTTTTCTTTCATGTGATAATAGATGAGGTAGGTTCTTAACCTCTTGTTTTACATGTATTTTAACTTCTCGTTCAATATTGCACCAGCAGTTTAATAAGCCAAGGCCAAAAAACTCTGCTTGCTAAACTTGAGCAATCAGAAGGGAACAAATGATGCAAAACTAACAGTGTTTTACTCATCCACCACTCACTTTTCTTAACAGACCTGTAGTGAGTAGATATTAACAAAGGCAGTAATAAACCTCACTTTGAGTCCTCATAAATCGATACATGCTGATATAGGGTCAAGAACAACTATTGGAAAGGTTAGAACATGTAGAGAACTGTGTTACTGTGTTATGACGCTCAAAGCAAGGCTGGGATTTTTTTCAGTTGCTGATTTGAAAGCAATTAGAAGGAGGCATTTCTGTGGCTGCACAGGAGGCTTTGTGCTGGCTGGGCACATGGTCAGCTTTTTTTTTTTTTTAGAGGCTACAGTAGGTCAGGTAACATGCTGAAAAAGAAGTCCCTGGTGAATCAGCGCCGTTGTACTGCTCTGCTAGGGACAGATGTTTTTAAAGGCATCCTGGAACGCAGGGGATTCAAGCTGTTTGCTCATCCACAGCAGGAATACAAGATTGCACTGTTGAATGCATCTTCAAGTCTATATTGATGAGATTCTTCAGGCTTCTTGAGAGAAGTCCCGGATGGAGGGAAGGTTCAATGTAGGGAACTCTTGGCTCAGGTTTTGGGATGACAGGGATGTGCTGATGATGCTTTCTTAATGTTCTCTCACCCTTCAGACTGACATGTTTCTTCCAGGTTGCAGCTGATGAAATAGGTCTGTCACTTCATCATGTTTCTTCTGAGAACTGCCTATCCTGAGACATGCGTGGAGACAGCATTATGTGTGTCCTCTTCTCCTCCTGCCAGGGAGCAGTCTCCTGTGTCAGCAGGATTGACTTAACATTGAAAACCAAGGAACTGAAGGGCCCATGGAAAGATGATGTTGTTTTCTCCAAATTAGCTTAGTGCTTTGTGTTTTACTTGGACAGAATGGTAAGCAAGAGGTTGATACAGTTGGAAAACAGTTTAATATAGGTCGTTGGAATCACTTGATAAAGCTGAAACAGCTTATCAAAGAGAAGCCAGAGACTGAGTGAGAGCTCAGAGTCATCATAGATGTTCAGTTATTTTACTGATTAATTTAGTCACGTAGGGTGCCTAACAAAAGCTGTATAAATTAGCAGTCTTTTGGAAGACCACAGGAATACTGCAGAGAAAGTGTTCATAAAATTAATTTACTTGTAGAGTTTCCTATAGCAGTGCTTCAGTACTACACATTTGTCAAGATTTAATGAGATTTGGGGGCTGATAACATCTAGGTGGGGACACTGTTGTGCCCTTAGGACAGATTTGTAATTTCATTTGTAATTAGGCAGACTATAATTACTATATTTGCCTCTGATTAAAAAAACAGGTCAGAAAAGTAATGAATTGTGCTCTTTCTGTGGAGGGACACTTCATGCTGGAAGAGCACTTCAAAACACTGACAGTCTTCATGTTCCCTGATTTTCCATCTTTGTCCTCACTCGGTAGATCTGTGTGTCTTGCTTCTTGTTGGCAAGGAGCTGCTGTGTGGAACTGCTTGCTGAGAACAGAGTGCAGGAAAGGTTTTGGGTACATCCCTTTCTGATCTCCATGATGAGTGCTAAGTACCTGTCAGCCTCTGATTTGGGGAGAAAGTGCATTTCTGTGTGGCTCAGGTGAGGGGTACCTGTGGTTACTGAATTAGGAGGAACATAGAGCAAGGAGGGAGTTGTGCCTCTGGCTTTGTGAGCATTTCAGGAGAGTGTTACAATCAGCCTAGGGTTGATTTCAAGGAGCTGACACTGGATGCAGAAAACTCTTGCTATTCTCACCTAAAAGGCTAGATCAGCCTCAGGGAAGGCTTTTTGGAAGAGAGATGGGATAACCATTACTAAGCATAAAAGTAGAAAGCCCATAAAATCTGTATTAGGCTAGTATTTGTCTGGAGCCATATATGTTAGGATAGGGGAGAATCAAAATCCTCTTTAGTGAATGATTTCTGTATTTGTTTTCACAGTGCCCTTTACAGCTGAAGACTATCATTATTTTGTCTTGTTTGTGTTTTTTGAACAAATAACTAGTTGAAAATTGGCTGAGTTTTGCATGTGAAGTCCATGACCTTGCTGGATGTTATCCTGTGTCTGGCTTAGTTTCACAGTCCTTGGCTCATCTTTTTTTTTTTTTTTTTTTTTTTAGTTTGGGTTTTTTTTCAATGGTTGGTTTTTTTTTTTTTTTAAGATAGGGTTTTTTGTCAATGGTTGGTCTCTTATTGGTGGGTAAGATCTCAAACAGAAGGGAGACCAAGGAAGTATATGACCATTTGGTAAGCTCTTTCCTTGAAGCAGCTGGGAGGAGAAGGAAATGGTGCTGGAGAAGAAAACTGTCATCAGGGGAAGAATAAGTTCTCATTAGTTTTGACAGTGCAGTTTTGACAGAGAATTATCAAATTCTCTTCATCTATTGATCTCAGTGTTTATTCTCAATCCCTTTGTTTGTGAAGGAGGAGCCAGTGTTCCCCAGTTCTTTAACTCAGCAGCCTGTCCCTTGGCGAGTGTTATGTCCAGAGAAGCTGGGATGCAGACTGACTAGCCAGCTGGCTATTCTCACTGGGGCTGAGCAGGGACTGCTTTCTGCCAAGACTGGAGGGAGAGGTGAGTTCATGTTTCCAGCCTGCAGAGATGGTTCAGAGTCTCATTCTGCTGTCACATCTGTTTGTGTAGCCCATAAACATGTAGAGAGGGCCTGTCCAGCATGGAAGAGGGTTCAAGGTTCTCTCAAAAAATATTCTTCTTTTCACTTTCAAAGACTAGCAAAAAGCCAGAATGATGTTTCAGTATCTTAGTTTTTTTTTGTAGAATATTAATGAAGTAGGGATATGATCTTCAGAGACAAGAGATTGTTCTACCAGTAAGCACAGTCAGTGAGGAAAGACAATAAAAATGTCCTCCCTCACCTTCAGTGTTCAGAAGATAAAGCAGACTCTTGTCTGGTTATCCAGGCTGACCCCTTGCATGCTTTCAGAGTGACTGTGCTGCTGATCGGAGCAGTGCATCTCAAATACTTTGTCGGTTGCTACTGCACGTTGGAAAGGCCCGTTAAGTCTGCTTGCTTCCTGGAAGCACAGTGGAATCTAATGAAAAGCATCATTGTTTTGAAACACCATGATCTGCTGCCAAAAGAGCTACTGTTGTATAATCCTTAATAGCAGTTTAGACTGGCAGCTGCTCCTTGGTTTGAAACTTTTCTGTGGAAGGGTGGCTTCCCAGTTCTCTCTCCGGGGATTGCACGTCTCATCTTGTTCTCTCTCTCTTTGGGAACTGTAACTCACATGGTATTACTGAGTTGGTAATAGACTCTTGCACAAGTTTGAACACCAGGAGTATTTCTCAGGGCTGACAAGCCAAAGGGAAAAAAAGAGAAACTGGCAGTTTCCTTTGAGAAGGGGGAGCAGTGCTCTGGCTGATGAGTACTAGGGTTATGTTTGTTCTTGCTGGCACATTGTTCTGATGTTTTTACAGTAGAGCTAGAATAAAAAAAATTTATCTTGACTTTCCTTTCTGAATTGAAGTACTCAGTGTATTCACTTCTGTGCTGACATTTCTGCCTTTTGTGATCTTTACATTAACCTGCAGCTTGGCTGGCACACTGTCGTGCTTCATCTTTGTAGCACAGGTATTAGTATTTGCAGGTGTTACTCAGACACTGCGTTCCTCTTGTGGTGGGAACTGTCATCAAAGTTTACCACTCTAGTTTCAGCTAAAGCAAATACAAGGAGACTGACAAATATTTTTTAATAAATATCTTATAAATAATTTCTTTAGAGTGGACTGTGTTACAACAGAGGTATCAAATTCATCTCTAGTTTTTAAGCTTCCAAGGCCCTGGGCAACTAGAAAAATTCCTTATGGGAAAAACAGTGTGACAGAAATATTTGAATTATGTTATGTGTCTTTTACTGGAATTTAACAGCTGGAAACAAAAAGCAGTGAGAACATCCTCTTAGCCAGGTCCATGCTTGCCATTGGCAGGCACTCAATTGGACAGCAGTTTGGGAACATCTGTTGCAGAGGTTGCCACATCCTGCTAAAGACCTTTTCCCAAGGAAGTGAGTTTCCCAGGGCCATCAAGGTGCACAGTTCATATTGGTATTGTCTCAGAAGAGCCTTTGCTCATCCATTCACCTTCTCTCCAGGTAAAACCACTGTCTGGAGGTTTCTTTCCAATACTGCTTGAGCCTCAGCCTCATAGTCACTGAAACACTGATGTCTAAGATGAGGAAGAGTTGCCTGAGGCACAATACTCTGTTTGACTGGCCTGCTGTGTAGCTCAGACCATTTGACTTTTCTGCATTAATTCTTGACTCTCTGAAAAAAGGCTGATTTAAACACCCACACATACTTCATTTAGAGCCCTCTGATGATGGGAAAAGTGTTTCAGAAATTTGTTGTTTCATGGCTAACTGTCCTCTCTATTAATGCTTTTTATATTCGTTGACTTATTTAATTCCCAGTCACAGACTCTTGTTCTGTCATTGCTAGACTGAGAGCCCTCCAAAGTCAGGCTGCTTGCCTGTGTGTAAATGCTTCTAGACTATTTTCAAATCACCTGCAGAGCTGCTGTCTCTAAATTGGCAGTCTTCCACTCCAGCCTTACTCTCTCTCATAGCTTTATTCCTTTCTCCATATAATCAGTGCCGTTTTGAATGAGGACAGCTGGCTGAAGAGAGATCTCCAGCAGAGATCTGTAGCAGTGACGGATAGGGACATGGAGTCCTGCTTGGCAGTCTTGTACATCCAAGGATCATATTTGACCTGCAGTTGCAGCATTTCTTTGAGTGCTCATGTGTGCTAATTCTTCTCTGTGGCATAGCCCTTGCACTTCTGGATCAAGCTTCACATTCCTTAAGTATGATCCTCCTTACTTTCAAGTGCAGGGGCAATATGGAGCACACTAGAGTTAGAAAATGGGAGAGATAGCATTACCCCTAACAAACTCTGTGTGTGAGAGAATCAGTACATTTGGAAATAACTAAAATGGTAATTCTGCAAGAAATATTGAGTAGCACAAGCTATATGGAAGGTAGAAAATATGCTGATTAGCTCACTGGAGAATTTGTAGTTCCTGTTTCAAGGTAGTAAACTCACGGATGAGGAGAATGGCTGCTCTCATGGTTCTCAGGGAGGATCAGATTTGAGGCTTGCCCCTCACAGAGTTGCACTGCAGATTTCATAATTTTTCAGATTCCATTTTAGCCGTCCATAAAGTTGATGATAATTAAGTAGTACTTAAAATATTTTAAACAATTAGTGCTTTTTGGAATTCCTAAATGAATAGAACTCCTTGGACAGAAATAGATGGTCACCCAAAGAAACTCGATTTATGTATTTGTGGGTTTTATTGCTGGAGCTCCAGGGACTGCACAGACACTCTGTGGGTATGGTTGTCAGTAGAAATAGTCTGATTAAAAAAATCCATGTAAAATAAGCAGGGTTTTGTTAAATATATTTTACAATGTATTTGATATATAGATGTTACTTTAGGATCTGACTTTATGACTGAGATAAAATAACCTGAAAGTAAATCAAGTCGGATAATAAATGATGTGAGTTGAGTAGCATTCTCCTTTCTTCTACCTTTCCCATTCAGAAGTAGCCCATGAGTTACCATCATCTATCTACCATAGTCAAAAGAATATATAACTGGGAATGCTTTACCAATTTTACCAAAAGCACACTCTGGGAAAAACAGCTTCAATGGATATAAGCACTGTGGTGGTATCCAAGACTAACTGCTACCCTGTTCCTATGGGAGGACTCAAAGTCACTGTTGGAGATTGCAAGCTTGAAGCTGCGAGCGTTACTATAATCTGTGGAGCAAGAAGAGTGTTAGCAATTTAATGTAATCCAGCGGATTTTTGTACGCTGCAAGTGGGATCTGCTGTAAGCCCTAAACATGTCTGTAGTTAACCTTAACAGGTTCTTAACAGCTGATCTCTACCTCATTAGTGCCCTGTAATCGATATACAAAATTATCCTGCGTAAAGGCATCCTCAAGTATTAATTATCATGAGCTGAGAGTAAGCTTTGAAGTGTCTCTTGGAAGTAATTAAATATTCTAATAGGAAGAATGTGTTTTGTTATTCCTGCCATCTTGATCCTGAAGCCTTGCTGTCAGAGAGGTGGTCACCAAGAAGTGGAAGATCTTGAAGTAAAGCACTTAAGTACAAGGAGGCAAAAAAAAAAGTCAGTTTTCTAGTTTAGGTCATTTATAGGCTTCATTGCTTATATCTCAAGTCATGGACATAGTAATTTTCCAAAGGCGTCACTAATTGAAAACACCTTTTGGAAACACTTTGCTTTTGGCTATCAAGCAGACGTGTTGGCAGTAGAAGTCAGGGGTGGTTTGAACTGTCATCCCGGTGCAGTGGGGGAGAGGGAAGGAGCTGTGTGAACTAACAGAGGTGGCGCATAAGGCTGCAGTTCAGAGTAGAACGGGAGCGTCATTCGGCATCCATGCGATCCCCGCGGGTTGGAGCCAGTCAGGAGCTGCTGCCTCGCAGCTTTGGTCACGCATAAGGACAGGCTGACCTCTCTGTGTCTGCCAGTTGATGCCCAGTATTGAAATCTGAATTCATGTAAAAGTACACTGTGCTAGGAGCATGCAGTGTATCTCTGTGATTCATCCTGACAGCACTAGGAGCTCAGACTGATGTTTAGCACAGGAACTGAGGAATTAGGGCTCCTGCATTTGATTCCCACTTGCACTGGGTTATTACTTTCCCTGTGCCTTGCTATCTTTAGCTGACAAAATGGAGGCAGCACTTTTGCTGCCCCTATGTGTATTATGTTTGTGAATTTGAGTTTGTGAAGTGCATTGGGATCACAGGTGTAAGAGCAGCACTTCTGGTGAGGGCTGGAGCCTGCCCAGCCCCTGCTCACACGATGGCAGTGGGAGGTGCTATTGATGGGCATGGCACAATTCTGGCCACTTTCTGCTGTCCATCCCAGGATGTCACATGCTTCAGAGGGTGTGATGCTAACCTGAGTGGATTTCACCTCCTCCAATGCTAGCTGTCCCAGGTGTCCAGCCTAAACAAGGTGCAGGTTCTGCCCTCAGTGGAGGGAGTGGGATGCTCCTGGAAAGTGAGGCACTCGCGTTTCTTAACTACCGTTACATGGATAGTGGTCTCAGCTCCAAAAAAGATCTTTTCCCCTCCTCTGCCCTATCTGTGAGGCCATGCCATGACCTGGACCAGGAATTTGACATGAGTCTTGAACAAGCCAACCCTAATCCTTCTCCCTTTGCTTTTGCCTGTCCTCAGGATTTTATGATCATTTGCTTCTCACTTGCTGAGAGCCCACAAAACCCTTTGAGGTGGAGCAGTGTTGCAGCAGGGAGCCAGGAACTGCTCTAGGCTTGGCAAGGGCACCACGAGACTTGTCTGTACACCCACAGCCTCCGACTAGACACAAAGCTTTTAAGTAGCTAACGTTAGGGGTGATGATTTTCTCTATATTCACCTTCTGCTGTGCACGTACATGTGTGGGTTGTGCTGCCAAGGTATTAATGATTCTTGAAGCAGAACATGTGAGAAGAGGCAGATGTGTATGGTGAATCAGTGTGAGTACACTGCAGCCTTGGGATTGGTTAGTGATGCCTTTGTTTTCCGCTGTATAAGCTCTCAGAGAATACCCTTGAAAAGTGGGATTGCCACCACTGTTTTGTGGTGTTTCTCTACGTTTTAGTGTGTATACCTCTGATTTGACATTGCATCATCAAAGTGTCAAGGCAAACTCAGAAAAAAATAGAGGTAATGCATTTAACCTGAACGTGTCAAATATTATCAGGTGCAGAAATCTCTTAACTATTTGTTGACCAAAAAATGTAAGAAAAGTCATAGCAAAACTTGAAGGGAATTGCTTCTGAATGTGTTATTTAATTTTTATGAGTAGTTAAAAAAAATACTTTCGATAATACTTGAAATCAACCAAAATCTGACAAAATAATCACATGGACTTATTTCAAAATATATGCTAAAAATCCCATGTTCTTTCAGACCAAACCACATGTGCTGGATAGCAGCTCTGTATCAAAGCTTTGCAGCTGAGGTTTTAAATACCTTTTCAGAATACCATAATGTATCATAAGTGCTATCAGATGCTTAATTAAGACAACACGAGCAAGAAGCATGTTTGCAATAAATTATGGGGAGGTGTTCTGACATGCTTTATCTATGTAAAGATTTCTATTTTTATGTGAAGCTATTTACAGATTATTGATTTCAAAAATAGATTTGTAACTAAAGAAAGATGCATCATATTTCAGTTGCTTGGAGTTGAAAATCTTGCCTGGCTGGTTGCCTGCTCTCTTAGATGTTTATTCCAGTGGCTTACAAGTGTATGGAGTGACTCTGTCCTTCTTATCTTTCTCTCTCTCTATTTGGAAGAAGGCATTTGTATTCAGGGACCAGGTCCCATGTCTCTTACCCACGCAGGTAGGCTGATTTTTATGCCTTTGAAGCACAGAACCATTTAATTGAAGTCCATGGGGCTTTTTGTTCAAGTAGAATTTTTGGGTGGGGAAGATCCCTTGCAATGTTTTGTCAGTTGTTACTGTTGTGTTTCAGAGGGTTAAGCTGTTGTCACAGAGTCAGTGCAGCCTGCTAAGCTGTAAGTGTGCCTTTCAGTATGTGTAATAGAAAACTTCAGCATAAGATTTTTTACTGTGTGGACATTAAAAGAAAGACTTTAATAAATCAGGGCAAAGCCTGAAGATAGAGATAATATCTTTTATTTGAGCAACCTATAGAATTTGAAAACCTATGCAGGCTTGTGTGTACCCGGGAGGTTGTTGATTTTTTCCAGCCGTACCAGTTGGTCTAATAAAAGACACTGCCTCTATCTACAAACCTTGTCCTGCCTATGAACTCTGTCCATCACAGCGACAGAAAAATACTGCTGAATCATTAAAATAATTCAGGTCTTCTTTGCTTAATTGTGGAAACTCATATTTTTGTAGTTTCCTCAGGTCTCAGTTATTTGAATCCCAGTACACACAGAATGATGCTATCTGGTTTCTCCTACTGTAGAGGAGGGTTTTGTCACGTAGGTGCTCAAACTGGTTCACTGATTCTTCAGTTTGGAAAGGATATTATAAAGGTAGACTGCTAAAATTCTGCCATCTGAGTTGTAGGGTATTTTGTAGGATATTATTGATGTATATTATTAGATGTCTGGTATGTGTAGCCATTGGGAGCAGTCCTGTCCTAGTACTTGTGTTAGCATCTGGTGTGGTGTGATGGGAAAAAGAGGTTGGCAGAATGGAAAGTCTCTGGCTTTGGCTGTGTAGGTCTTTGAATCTTGCAATATGTCTGGTTGGGTAAGAGGAGAGGTGTAGCCCTTCTAAATGGCAGGAAGCTTGGACGTGGACTTGTTCCAGCTGGAAGATGTAGACCCAGAGCTGTCTTAAGAGTCCTAAGACCATCCATGTAACATTTTTTTCAGAGCTATTTAATGTGCCTTTTAGAGGCCCTATGCATTTCTTCTTGAATGCAAATCTGTAGCTCTAGGCTATTAGCTTTAACGTAGACCACAGTGGTGATGATCTGGACCATCCTGAAATGTCCTTGGGCACAGCCTTGGAGGACTTGTCCTGTAGTCTGCAGTCCTGGAGTCTTATCAGATCTCTACCTGTGCTGCTTGTCTGGCCTGCAGACCTGGAGTCTGTCACCCCTGCAGGGACACTGCTACTCTCCCAAGGACTGCAGTCCCTGCTGCCCCTGAGGAGCTTTGCTGTAGGCAGTGCCCGGCCTTCGAAGTGGGATGGGAACAGGTTGATGCCTGAGGGCTGTTTAGTTCTGTGCCCTGCGCTGCCTTCCATCTGCTTTTGGGCACAGCTTAAATAGCTGGTAGTTACTTGTAAGCCCTCGGTGGCTGGTGCTGGGGCTATTTTAGAAGCTGATTCTCCCTGCATGCCCTGTTGTGGAAGTTGCGGCTGGCTGGAATGGCCCGTCACCCTCTTGCTGTGGTGACCTCCTCTCCTGGGCGTGTTGCAGGGAATTCAGGCAGAGCGCTCTCAGCAATGGCATGTGGTCCCATGGGCTGCCTGCCAGGGCCTAAATTTGGTGACCTTTAGGATGTGGCAGAAGATGCATTTGCAAACCTTGGTTATAGTAACTGGGAGACAAGTAGAGAATGCTGGAGGAGGAGGAACAACATATCTTTTGCACACAAGCTGTTTGCTGTCTGTTTGATTTTTATGACCAGCAGCTAGTAGGTAAATAGACTAAGACATGCTGTGACAATTGCAACTGTTGCTCTTTAATAAAATTTAAAACAAAAAAATTATACAGATTTCCTTGAGGAGAACGAGCATGTGTGTGACATTGAGAGCGCTGTATCTTGTAGTGCTGGTTTGGACACTTGCTCTGCTCTCTGCTTTGCTGGAATGCTCTGGTTCCCTTGTGTAAAATGAGTGCAGTCATATTTTAGAGGTGTCCAGGAGTGGTTGCTGTATCGTTACCCATGTAGTTTGTGGGTGGTTTTGTTTCTTCTAAGGAAGAGCAGACAAGCCAAGGCCTGCAGTCCAGCAGTTGTGT
This sequence comes from Formicarius rufipectus, assembly GCA_013399695.1. Classification (NCBI taxonomy): domain Eukaryota; kingdom Metazoa; phylum Chordata; class Aves; order Passeriformes; family Formicariidae; genus Formicarius; species Formicarius rufipectus. The sequence continues at coordinate 138,395 of VXAU01003711.1, read as the reverse complement.
GGGTTACACAAGAATGTGGTTTCATGTTATACCTAATTTGGTATCACTGTGGGTTGCGTCTCCCACCCTGTTCCCCACACCGGCTCTAATGACAGCGTTGTTGGGCTGGGTTCAGCTCACCAGTGGAGAACTGCCCAGCTCTGGCTTGCCTGTGGTGGGTTGGTTTTGATGGGTGAGGACTTGGACTGTTGAACTGAACTGACTCACAGTGGGGCTGATTCATCACCCCACCTGGTGCCAGGGAATGCGGCGGGACATGGGTCTGGCTGGAGGGGCAGGCGAGCAGGATTGCTCCAGTGTGCTAATACCATAACTGGGATAGGTACCCCTGTTTCCTCACTGCAAGGCCTTCCTGATGAGAAGGACTGTTGCAGGTTTGGTTGTGACAACCAGTACTTGAGAAGGGGTGCTGATGTTTGTGAAGATCTGCTGGTGAATGCTTGCATTGCTCATGTTACAGGTTTGCTCTGTCTGAATGTGTCTGACCTACAGAGGACAAAGGATCATCTTTCTACTTTCCTTCCAATTGTTTCTGCTAATTTAGCATCAGTTTGAAACTTGTCTTTGCTTAAGGGATCAAATGGCCAGGGACAAGGCTCTTTGTTTTTACTCCATGGTAAAAGTGGCAAGGTCAGTCCCTGTGGGGTTTGTAGAATTTACTCTGCCAAATTTATCTTGTGTATGAAGGGTAAGTTTTCCATCAGCTACAGTTAATGCATATTGGTAACTGTAGTGTCAAAAAATACCTCTTTTCAGCAATGAAAACAAGATCTCTGTTTCAAAATGCATTTTCACCACAATGGATAGGAATGTCTTGGTAGTTCTGGCCATGTAGAAAAGCCTTCTCAGCTCTCTGTTTTAGCATTTCACTTGACCTGCAAACTCAGATCATTCCACCGGGTACTTTGCAAGACGTCCCAAGTGTCATTGTATCTCTGCATACCAGGAAACAGCTTTCTGGTGAAACAAACCTTCAACTTAAGCAAGTTTTTCTGGCTCTTTCAGAAATAAAGAAGCATTTGAAGATGACAACCTCATGGAGCGACCGACTCCAGAATGCAGCAGATCTCCCTGCAAACATGGATGGGCATGCTCTGAAGAAGTACCGCCGGGAAGCCTATCACCGGTAAGTCGTCTGTGTGATGCCAAAACTAAGCATAAACCCCACATTTCTGGTTTTTTTTTTGCTTGTGGGTAAAACAGAAAGGTTGTACCCACCTCCCTTGAAGAAGCGTTGGTAGAAAAGAGATGGTGGCACAGTATTGGCCTACAGGAATTTACAGTTGAGTTGATCTACATGTACTAGAGTGAGTGAGGATACGCTTTCTTAATGCAGTTGAAAGATGAAACAGAGAGAGAAATTGAGATAGAAGATACTAAGTAAATACTCAGTGACAGAAGTTTTATAGTAATTATTGCAGTGCACACTGGGAGAGCAGAGCCTTAGACACTGGAATGCATAAATACAAATAAGGAGGAAATCAAATGGGATCAGAAATTGTTTGAGAATCACAGCTAGTATTAGCTGTGGGACCACAGGAGCATTCAGGAGTGCTAGGCAGGATCTTGGCCTTCTTTTCAGGGGCAGGTGTACCTAAACCCGTCCTTGCTGTAAAACAATTACAGTAAATAAAGAAGATAGAGTAATAAAAGGAATGTTATCACTCTTATTTTATTGTTTGGGAATCAAAGTGCAGGCACTAGATTGTTTTTATCAGATCACATTGGATACTTCGTTGAGCCACAAATTTAGTCTTAGCACTCAATGTTCCGAGCATAGAGCATAAAAGAGGAATGAAGTCTGCATCCTTATCAGATGTCTGGACTGTTACACAGTTAAAAACAGCAGTATCTAGTAATAGGCAGTATCCTGTTTGTGGGAGGTGTATCTTCAAAGTTTATCTTGGTTAATTTGAGAAGTCATGCAGTGTGATGATCAGGGGATATTCAGCAGGAGCTGGGGAGATGTATGTCTGAAGTAGAAAGAGAAAAAGAAGTCAAGTTTCTCAACCTCATGCTTTAATGCCATGTTGCATTTGTGATTCACATGGGTAGTATTTCTGAGGAAGTGTTTTGGAAGTGTTAGATATCTTTTGATTCTCCAAATGGAATCCAATTTGAGAAAAACGCCTTGGTGCATCATATGATAGGCCAGGTTGTGCAAGTTGCAATGTCTAGGGCTAAGTAATGGATCCTGCAAAGTGTTTGCAAAGCTTTTCCATTTCTGTTGAATATGTTTGGGCAACATGACTTAGTTGGTAGCATTATTTGAATCTCTCTGTTAGCTGGTTTCTCAGATATGGAAATGTTTAATGAATGTAGCTATATATAGCTTGCAAAAAGAGACGGATTTTATACCATGCCCTGGCAAAAAATCTTCACTTTGTTGCAGTTATTGACAGTCATAATTTTACTTACAACTTCAGCTGTGTTGCTCCTGATTCAGACTGATGGAGATGAAGTCAGAGTAACGCCTGTATTTTTTTAAGTATTTCCTTAACATTTGTTATGGTTAGGTGCTGACAGTCTGTTAAATGTTGTACAAGATCTGAAGGAAGCAGTATTTGTCTTTAAGAACTCACACATTCAACTCATCGTGTTTACCCTTATTGGTGTAAGAAATCTTCACTTTCAGAAAGAATTTCTTTATGGAACTTGAGAGTGCACTCAGATAAAGGAGGGTCCCCCATTAGAAGCTGGGATCTGGTAGTCCAAAATTAGTCTGTGGTAAAGCTTAAGTACCCCTTTTTAGAATCTAGAAATATCTTACTCAAAACATACTAAGCAGAAATGTTGCTAGCAGTTCAGATTTTCATGGAAAGCACAATGTTGGAAACACATTAAGGGAAGGCACATTTTTGTTTTGGAACTGCTCTCCTCTTTCAAAGAGAGAGAGGGAGGGAGGGAGGGAATGGGAGAGGATGAGAGAACCTGATGCCAAGACTGTAGTATAAATCTGTGCTATTAATGGCTTTGGTGTACCAGTTTCATGGGAGTTATTTTGATAATCCAGTATTGTAAGAATCTGAAACAACCTCATTCCAGAGGCAGGGTTGTCAGATTTCTATTTCTGGTCTTTTTCATGGCCTTAGTGTTAACAGATATGATGTTACTTTAAGAAGTACAAACTTGATAGAGTAGGACTGAGGTTATTTCCCTTGGTGTTTGGTATTATATTTTTTAGTGTTCAGATGCAGAATATGTGTGCTGGTCACAGCCATGAGTTCTAGAATGTAAATTTGTTTCACTGAGGGCCAGGTATGCTCTGAGTCATGGATATTGCTAAAGCACTGTAAATTGTATGAAAAAGATAAACAGAAAAGACAATTAATTAATTTTCTCCTTCTTCTTTTTCTTCTCTTTTTCACTCAGCTTTTTTTTTTCCCTGTCTCTTTTTCTTCTTATTCCAGTTGCTAAGGAAAAAAAAAAACTTAAAAAACATGAATCTGAAGTGTCTTAGAAGCAAACCCAATAGGAACGTTGAATTTAAAACTGTTACTTTTCTTTACTTTAAAACTGGCCACAGTAATTTTGTGAGGCCAGTCTGGAAGGTTGGAGGAGCTTGGCAGCTGCCCCACATTTACCGATGAGCATAACTGGGACAGCTTTTGCTACCAATGTTGGAAGCCCAGTTCCATCAAAGTCATTCATTGGGATTTTCTAAATGCTGCTAGTAATGTTTAGTTTTCAGAAGTGTGAAATTTAAGAAGCTTGTTTCACTTTTCATTTGCTTCATGCTTACTGAAATACCTAGCCCAATTAATTTAACTTTTTGGTTTTCATGAATTACACCAAATTTTATATGCTTGAATTGTAAACGCTGAGGCAGATAAAATAGGGGGAAAGGTTTCCAAAAGCAGAATTGGTTACCTTAAAAAAATAAAAAAAGTTCTCATGGCCATGAAACTTTTAAAGTACTTTTTAAAAATTAGCTCTGAAGATGCCACTCTAATAGTCATACTTTGTTGTGGTCATTCATACTTGGAATGTGTTTTTTTTTCCAGGTGTTGCACTTCTTATTGTATCATAATTGATGGATGGATGTTCAACATACAATATTGTTGGCAGAATTCACAGTTGAGACTTGTTTGACTGGTGTAGTGCATACTGACTCAGAGTATAATGGATTTATCATAATCATATCTGAATGCCATAGGCAAGAATGTTCAAAATGAAATATTTATAGCTTTAAAATCAGAAAAGTCCATTGGGGAGAAGCAGTGGTGGGGTTCTATCTCCAGGGTATTTCTGAGGACTTTAACAAAGGCTTTTGGTTAGCTGGGGTTGCTGTCAGCCACAGACCTTGTTATACAACATTGCTGGCACCTGTTGGAGGTGAGGGCTGAAGAGGAATTAATATACAAGCTACATGTTACTCATTCTCTAGTAGAGGTCACTGGTAAGAGGATACTGCATTACTGTGCTGTTGGCAACATACGTTTTAATTCGGAAATAAAAGGGATGTGTAGCTCTTGGGAGGCTTTTCCTTGGTGTGTGTGGCTGCGAGGCCACCTCCCTCGTGTGCTGCTTGTTGACTTTTCCGGGTAGAGGATAATCACCGGATCATTTGTTCTGGAGGAGTACTGTCATTTAACGTGATTGTAATTAGGCAAGAAGTAGGTTGACTCTGAGCCACCAAATTGCCCTAGTGTCTATTTTTTAACTTGGAGTGAGCACTTCTAGGCACCCTCTGGATTATCTCACATAGCTCTTTAGGGTTTAAATAGCAACCACATCTAGTTAAAGCAAATAATGGAAAATGTTGGTGTTCCATCCACTCTTGTTACTGACAGTTACCAAGATCCAGGAAACAGGTATTTGCGCTTAAATTTATTTATCTGTGGTTTTGGTTTAACTGGGTAGTAAGGCTGAAATGGCCTTTTTGTAAAACATACAGACTTTGGGATGCTTTTACAGAGCAATTGAGAGTAATTTTGCATTCAGAGTAATTTGAGACTTCTCATCCTGAACATGGGGTTTCTGTTGTTGTTTTCCTTGTTGTTTTTTTCTTGCTCTCTTGTTTATGGGATAGCACACAGCATGTGGCTTCATAATTCCTAATCCTAATTCTCCTGGTGACTGATGATAGAGCATGGAACACGTTACTTCATCATTTTGTGCTTCATTTTACTTTCAAAGCATCTTATGGCGGTGATATAAGTGATTTTAGCTGTTACTATAAACTGAGATTCTGGATTTTAAAAAATGCTATATACTTAAGTAATGACAAAGCAAAAGGATTGCCAGTTGGTTGTTTTGATTTCATGGGTTAAAGATGTACTTTATCTTTTTTAAATTTGTAGACTTTGGGCTATTCACTGCTAATCTTGTTTATTCATTTTATTGTTACTGGATCATCAGTGATTGCAAACAGGTGGAAATGTTATATAAACAAGGCTGTAAGACTTGAAACTGTTCATCTGTTTGGGTGGCTATATATAAAATCTCTTTAAAATTATCAGTTAATTGAGGTGGCAAATAAGAAAATCAGTCTTTACCAGTCTGAAAATGCTCTTTCCATCAGCCCCATTCGGACAGGTGATGTGTGGTATTTCCATGTAACTGTGGTAGCTCAGTAGGCTGTGCTGCCCGTGGTGTGTCCTCATGTGTCTGAGCAGTGTCCTTGGACTCGTGTGGTGACATGTGTGTAACAGAGGGCAGCATGTGGCTCTCTGCATTTGTTTTCCTTTGGTGCTTTAGACCTTGGGGGAGGGAGTGTTAAGTCTGCAGAATGGGCGAGCTTATGAGAAAGCATAACACTTGCCAAATTAATAATAAAGAAATTACACTGAGAATGTCCCATGATCCCTAGCATTTAGCTTTAATAGTTTCATGGAGTAGATTAGTGTTATTTTGGGTTGGAATCCATGTGTGAGCTTCTTGGCACTTTGCTGTTGCCTGGGAAGAAAACCCAAACAATGGAAATAGAAATGGCCAAGGCTGTCTCCTTCCATCTGATTCCTGCTAAATTTCAGAGGGAAGTGCTCATAGCTGTGTTACTGGATACAGCTTCATCAGACTTTGAAGTTCCAGTCATTACCGGAGTTTCCAGTTTTATGTCACTCTAATTGTGCAAGGACAGTTAGTCTTGTGAAATTGCAGGGCACTGTGTTAGAAATGTAACTAGAAGTGGACAGGAAGTTTTTATGCCTTCTTTTTTCTCCTCTGTCTGGTACTCTTTCATCCCGTAAAGTCATCTCAAGTCCAGGCACCATCTCTAAATATAGTTACAAATATTGAGAATATTCTTCTTTGGTTGAAAAAAGGAATAAAATATAGCCTTGAAAATCTAGCATTGTAGAAAATAAGACCAAAATGGTCTGATAAATAATAATATATGGAATGGTCAATACTTGCCTAAATAGGCAAGACTTAGCAAAAGAATTATTTTATTGGTTTAAAAAATTTAAAGTAGTTTATTTCTTTTCTAAGGCAACTACCAAGCCATCCAGTATCCAAAGACAAGACATTTTGATAACATGTTAGTATCTTCTTAAGGTTGCTCACATGATTGGTGCCAGATAAGCAGGGTAAGTGGGGAGGTTTGCTGCTGTTGGTAGAAGTCCCCTGTAACCAGAACTGTTATGTCATGTAGTGAGACAACTCCCCAAGCAGACCCCATCGGGGGACTAGCGAGTGATACTGAGAACATCAAGTTGTCATAAGAGTAGTGTGATGTTTTTTTCATTATTCATCTTTTTAAAGAAGCCATGGGGAACTTGAGTGTGGGAGACTATAAAAAGCTAATCCATTTAGTTCCCTTTTGTTTCTTTTTAACTCTTCTAGCTTATTAAAAAATGGAAGTTGTCCATAAAGTGAAGATTAACCAAAGTTCCTAAATTCTGAGTAAGCAGGAATCTGAGCCTTTTGGCTAGTTAGTCCATGTTTTGTGGCTGGCTCAAGCCCAACTGTCCACCACAGTCTTTTTAAAACACACATGTAGGTCATGTCTAGCCAGCTCCCACTGTATTTCCTATTCCACTCAGCACTGTTGCAAGTTTCTTTATTTATTTGATTTCCAGTGAAGCATAGTGCCCTGACCAAAAAAAAAAAAAAAAATTTCCCTCAAGGTATTCCTAGACACATTGGGAAAATCATTATAAAGTGCTCTGTTCCAGAAACCTTACCTCACATTCATTTTCATTTTCTCTCCATGAGGAATGGTGAGCTACATGCCAAGTTCCTCGTTAATGGTAAAGTTCTGAACATTTTGTTTATTTTGTTGGTCAAACTACAAGACTATTATATGTGGAAATTTCATTCAGGGCACAGAATTCTTTCCAGATTTTGCACAAATAAAATAACATTTCTCTCTATCTGTGTTTGCTCCTCTCTAGTGTTACTTGAGAAGAGTTGGGATTTAAGTTCCTACTTCAGAGTTGATTGACAAGAACAGTAACAAAACCAGGATCAGTTATCTTGTAAAAATATAGAGGATATCAGGGCTCTGTGACTCCTCTTATGCGTGCTCAGCAGTTCCTTCTTCCTTGCAATACAACACATTTTTCTCTTACCCAGCACAATTCGTAGAGCTCAAAAAGAAAATAAATACTGTCATCACTGAGAGCCTTCTGCTGTGTCCAAACTGCCGGGTTTAGTCTTTGAGGAAGAACTCATTATGGGGGGCAACATATCTCAAGGTTTCCCTAAAACAGCTCCTCAAGTCCGTTTTTCTAAAGGTGTGGATCTGTGCCAGGCTGAGCCACCCCAAGTGCGGTCGCTGCTCCCCCAGTCCCAGCTGTGCTGTGTGCTGGCTCAGGGAGCCCATGGAACTGTAACGTGGTCTCTCAGTCACCTTCCCCACAAGCTCCACACCCCAGGTGCCTCCAGCCACACTGCACAGGGAGTGCAGAATGTAGGGGACTCACAGGGAAATTCCTCAAAGCAGAAATGTAAAACTTAGGTTTTCATCAGGAGGAAAGGATGAAGGGAAGGGAAGGGCAGTGTCCTATTTAAGGAGGTGCTCTGGGTGCAGACATTTGTGGAGCTGGATTTAGGCAATACCCACCTCTGCCTCTCAGCAGAGGGAATGCAGAGAGTGTTCTCATGCTGTGCCTGCAATTTGTTTTGTCTTACTGCCCAGTGCTGCTAAATTTTTAGATCAGCTTAATTTTTAACTCCAGTACTCCTAGTTTAAGTGACTGTTTTCTGAATGGAAAAAAACAAACTCAGGCTAAGGGAAAGTGTAATTTCTTCTGATTCTGGCAAGTGGAAAAAATTATTCTAGATTAAAATTTCCTTACCTAAAAACGTTGGATCATTTTAGTTTCCATTTTAGTGTTCTGACATCATCTCTACTGTTTTTAGTCTTGAAGCTTCTTTGATTTTTATTTATCTAGATGAGCTGTAAAAAACTTATCCTTTCCTTTCAAGAGCATAGGATCTTTTCTCTCAGGTCATTTGGGCTCTTAGGGTCCTCATGTTGCTTTTGCTTTATAGTCATCAAAAACAACTTGTAATTTCTCTCTACCATGTCTTCTGAGGAGACATTACATTTTTGTAGTCAGCAGGCAGAATGTCAGGTTGGATAGGGTTTTGAGTAACCTGATCTCGTGAAAAGTGTCACTGCCTGTGGAATGTGATGATATTTAAGATCCTTTCCAACCAAAACCATTCTGTGACTTGACCAGTACTTTGTAATCAGGCTGTACCTTCAATTAGAATTCAAGAACATTTTTGAAACAGGCTAAGTCTGCAGCTTCTGAGAAGCACTGGCTCTTCCCAGAAACTCTCCTGGTGATTTAATCTCAACTTTTTATCTTCAGTTTCTAGGATAATGAAGAGATTTCCTACTTTGAGTAAAGCCCCTGAATTAAGCTAGTCAGTTTCTGGAAGTAAATATTTGTAAGTACCTACTTAGTCCCTTGTGTCTAGGGGAGAACCATGCATGAGAGGTGTCTTCATCAGGATCTTAAGTTGAGGTCCTGAGTGCCTACAAAATACCCCAATATTTGCCTGGGCCTTCAAAGAGAAGTTATATTGGTTCCTTTTTTTTTTTTTTTTTTGGCCACTGTTTAGTCTGCCATTTAATCTGCCAAGGCATATGCAAGTTTAAATTGATTAAAGTGTTCTTATTTCCTGTCCTCAATATGTTGTGTAATAGTCTTCTTTAGCTTTTTTTAATATTTGCTCTGTTTCATTCCAGCGCTAGTGGGTGAAGTAATTACTGCATAAGATCAGGCTGTGGGATGCCTTGAAATGTGCCAGGTCGTGAGCACTGCTGGGGCATGATTAGACCCTGCCATGTGCAGCTTCTAGGTCATAGGCAATATTTACAAACTAATGGAGAGAGATCTTCACCAGCTGTTACCAAGAGGGGGCTGGTATAGTAATTTGTGTTTCAGTCATAAGACTTATTTTGGAACAGAAATATGCTAATAGATGTTGTTTGTTTCATTGCATTCAGTAAACATTGCCAGATCTCCAGTATCAGTGTGTGCTGGGATCAATGTGTGCTGGTTTGGTTGTTTTTTTTAGAAACAGGGTTCAGTTTGTAAATGCTACAAAAACAGATGAAAAACTGTCAGAGGCTTAGAGATCTTTCCATGGGTTTTGGTCAGTTTGGTGTCGTCATCATCTAAACATAGGCAGGCTGGACTGGAAGAGATCTCTTGGGTCACAGCTCCCTTGTCTTTACCTTTCACAGGCACTGCTATATCACCCTTTCTATAAGCACATTAATCTCTGTCTTAGTACTTATGGGTTTTGTCCTCATTTGGGAAACTTCCCAAATGTTGCAATTCTGGAATGTTCTTCTGAACTTCTTTAAATTTCCCTTCTTATTCCTGTCCTGTTCAGTTAGTCAGAAAACTATGCTCCAGGGTTAAGCCTAAAGGCAAGAGCAGGACTGGACTCTGCAGGTTAGACAAAAAATGTTGCTAGTGTCTCCCGGAGGAATGTTATTCCTTCTCAAAGCTCTACACTCTCAGAAACAGGCTGCACAAACATGAGATCAGAATTTACATGCTTGAATTAGCTAATAAATAATGCTTCTTGGCATCATCAGCAGCAGGGAATCGTATTCATTATACAATGTATGAGACTGTGTTTAGTACTAAGTAACACTTCGCGTTTGTAAATGAGAGCTATCTCCATGATAAAAGACAAACATGGATTCAAACTGCAGATTCGGATAATTCGCTCCACCCACTCAAAAGCCAGCTATTTCAGGAGGGAATTTTAGTATTAATTTAGAATTTAGACCTCATCTTGTATTTCCAAAAGTCACTTCATTACCAGTTTCCAGTTTTTATCTCATCACTTTGTCTTGTTTAGGTAATACATAAATCTATCAGAGAAGAGCGTCGTCTGTAATCTCTGAGGCCCCTTAGTGACAAGCCCCATTGTCCAAGGCAGGCACTTTGCCAGGAAACAGTGACTCCCAGAGAGAGTGTGCAAGGTTAGAGGGAAAGTATACCATTGCCAGAGAAACTGTATTCCAAGTGGATTTGTGTGGAACAACAACGATATCCAGTGACTGGTTAAATTAGCCACAGATGTGTTTTCTAGAACACTGCCCAAGAAGATATACAGTGCTTTAAGGCTTGGTTCAGACATAACGATCTTCTGAAGTCAAATCAGATCCAAGCAAAATCGCATCGGTACCAGGGCCGCTTTAAAGGAATTCTGTAACATGATTCAGACAAGTAGATGAATCAGAGACTGCTGCGAACTGAGTGAGGAGCACATCGGTGAGAGATGAGGTAAGCGGGCTTGCATACAAGTGCCACGGTTCGATGTTGGCACTTTGCTGTCACAGCCCGAGCTGCGGTGGATTGACAGGGCAGTGGCAGGGGCATGGCATGCCAGACACCTGCCCGGAACGTGCGTGTGGAGGAGAAGCTCCCCGTGGTTTCTCTCTGCTCTTCAGAACGTCCTAGTGCGTGGCTCTGCACTCTGTGTCTCCATTGCTGTCTCGCTGTCCCCGCGCCGCTCCTCCTTCCCAGCAGTGCTGCCGACTGCGGATTTTAAGAGGATGATTGCTCCACTGAGGGCAGTGCACTTATTAAACATTTGGAGATTTTTCACATGCTGAAGTCAGAGTACAAGTGAAGGCTCTGGGACTTTTCTCATGCGGGAGAATTTTGTTTTGGCATCACAGCTCAAGCAGTACATGGGATTTCTGTCTGAGATGGGTGTTGAAAAGCACAGCTTCCCTCCCACAGATGAGTTCTGACTCCCGTTCTTAAAGTTCAGATAAGACAGACAGTGGACAGAAGTCCTGTTGAATTACAGATCTGCTATATGGTTTAAACTTCTAGGGAAACATAAGCAGCTTAGTTACTGTTGTAGTTGGAACAGGAAGCAAGAAAAGCTTTTGTTGTATTCTCTGACCTATTTCTTTACCATGTTATTTGCTTGAACTAAATTGAACATGATGTATTAAAATGTTGTCGTCTGAAAGGTCCTGGAAGTATTCAGCTTAGATTCTCACTGCAGTAATCATTAATAGTAAAGTAGAATTTACAAAATAGCTGTTCTGTTGATGAATTGCAGAGGAGTTACAAATAAAAAGAAACATTTTCACAGTAGAAATGGCATATTTTTGTGTATGAAAATTTTTCTCATTTGCTCTTTTTCAGAACTTTATTGTTTATTTATTTGTGGTTTTAATGCTGTTGGTGGAAATGTGGAAACAGATCTGTTTGTCTCCTTTGAATTTCCAGCTAGAGTTCCAAAGAGGACTCAAATGCAAATTTATTTGCATAAATATTATTTTCTTTTCTTTTTCTTGTTACATCTTTGTTTTAATCAAGCAAATTATATTGCTTTGCATCCACTGCTTCTGGTTTTGTATCCTTTGAGGTCTGAATTCTGCTTCAGGAGATTTTGCACTTCTATTCTTAGGAATTTTCGCAGGTCACATGGAAAGCCGTGTGTGTGTGTGCATGCATGCGTGTATGTCTTTGGACAGCACACCAATAATTAGAATAACTCTGCAAAGTCATGGCTTTGCTTCAGGAGGACTTGTGGCAAAAAATGAGACTTGCCTCTGCTTTCAGGTATATTTTCTGATTTTGACCTATGAGAGCCAGATATCCTGACAGCTGGCAAAATGTATTTGTTCTAAAATGTGAGTATTTAAAAAATACTTGTACCTGTGGTGATACTTCTTTTCTTCTTTCAGGGTCTTTGTAAACAGAAGTTTAGCCATGGAAAAGATAAAGTGCTTTGGTTTTGATATGGATTATACACTTGCTGGTGAGTATCTTCTTAATTTTTTTGATCACTGACTTAGTTTGGAATATTGCCTCTTGCTGAGCAAAAAACAGTTACTGTTGGGCTACTCCAGTTAGCAGGTGCTTTTTCTATTAGCAACTATATCTTTCACTATTCATTGCACTTTCATTTTAGGTATTTCCCTTATATTTTGGTCACAAGCCATGATATTGTAATACAGTTTCAACTGCTTATAGGTGTCAAGGAAACCAAAGCTTAATAAATCTGATTGCTTCCTTAGATTCCACGATATTTTGGTAATGCCCCTTGTGCATGCTTGGCTTTGAATAACACAGTGATTTCTTTTATTCTTTGTGCATAGAGCAGCTACACCTTTAGCCAGCATATTCTCCTGTGTCCTGGGAATGTCATTTTGAAATAGGTTTTCCTCTTTCCCTCTCCTTGGTTGGCACATCAGTGACTAATTTTGAGAAGAGGCATGACTGGGGGAGTGCCTTGTGTCAGCTGAACAAGTTAATTTAGAAAGTTTTGCCCCTTCTTTGTGACAGATAAACTTTGGGAGATTGTGTAATTGATTAGTTTCATAAAATTGCTTGCATGACTTCTCCATCTTTCAATTACTCAACAGGCAAGTTTGCTGAGACTTTTGATGAGAGGGGATAAAGCTACCATTTTCTGCAGTCAGACTTGCTTGATGTTTGTATTGTAAAGAAGGAAGAGATTAATAAGCTTGGTTCCACTTTCCTAGGTTATAGTATCATTTGGACTTTAACTGGATGTCATGCACAATCCTGCTTTCTTTCTGATTACCATTTCCAAAGCTGTGGATAAAAGGTTGCTATCACCTTTGATATTCCAATTTAGAATTGTTCTGTATATGAACAGAGAAAATGTAGAGTGTCAGGGTCGCCTAATAATAGGTTAATGTAGTATGTCAACTGTGGTCATCAAGTTATGTGTACTGAGAAGGGATGAGAGATGAGTACTGTGGCTGGGGACACAGTGTGAGGGTCACAGGAGCCGAGGTCAGAGGCTGAGTGAATGGCAGGGAGGTTTGCCTAGGCTCACAGTTCAACACAGTGCTGCAAGGAGCAGTTTTGGAGACTGTGTCAGGTAATTACTGTTTATATTTAGATCACTTCTTTTATGCAGCTATCCACGAGGAAGTAGTTACATATAAAAGGTTTGGTTGCTCAACACCTTATTTACACATCTGTTTACAGCTCCTGCCACCTTTTAAGTCATGAAGTATGTCATTGTTAATCTGCACTGGATATGACTGCAGGCACGTGCTTTCCATTTGTCTCCCAGCTGTGGCAGCCTGGTAACAGTGCCTTTAGGGACTGCATGAAAAACAGTTGTTCAAGAGTAAACGCCTAAAAGGAAAAAAAAAAAAAAGGTTATGGGTTTCACTTCAGTCACAGAAAAACAACTTCTGTGCCTTTTGCAGACTGATGGCAGTTCCCAAGGACTCAGGTGGTCCCAGTGGGGCTGGCTTGGAGCATGAAGTGTGTTGCTAACTCTCATCCTGCCAGAAGGAGAGCTTCAGCACTATCCTCACTTACCCAACTGTTCATTTTACTCAAATGTTGCTTGTTCCTGTAAACACAGAACAAGTTTGTTGTTATCCACAAAATGATGCTTCATTTGGTGAAAGGAAAAAATGTGAATGTTTCAAACACCCTAAAATGGTACCAGTGGCAAGAAAACCCAGAGCTTGCGAGGCTGTGAGATCACAGTGGTACAGTTATGCAGGCAAAGTTGGTGCATTCAGGGGAACTGAGTTGGCAGGGTATGATACAGAAAAAGGAAACAGCATGTAGGTTGAGCAGAAAACTGGAAATCTCATCCACTCTGGGGTAAGCTGCTGTCCTGTGACGACTTCTGTGGTACAACAAAGATAATAGTTGCAGATTATTTTACAAGGAGTTGTGAGAATGTAATTAGGTTGAAAGCCATTTGCAGATGAAAAGCATTATGCCTCAGAAGTACTATTTCCTTTTTTTTTCTTTTTTTCAGTTGACTGGGAAATTAACATAATGATCTGTTTAGTTTCTTATGTCTCAGTCATCATTTCTTCTTCATGTGGGCTTTTACTATCTGACCATTATTTGCTATAAATGCCTGTTGCATATAAGAAAAAAATACCTATTCATTGTAGGGGTTTTAAAGAGTGTTATGTTGCAATATGATTACAATTACATTAGATTAGTTGGAAATGAAATGAAGAAGTGGGACAAGTGAAGTGTTACAGTAGTATGTTGTAGTGCATTCATTAGATCCTGTTGTGTTTTCTGTCTAGGCACGTTATCCTTTACCCACCCTTTCATATGGATGTGCTGCTTGTCTTGATTATAAAAAATTAGAAAATAAATCAATGTAAAAAGCCAGTTTATGTGTAATTTAACATCTGGAAATGGTATCTGCATACCAGATGGTGCATGCTGAACAGAAGCCTTTTGGAGACCATTCAAAACACGTAAATAGGCCAAGGAAAAGAAGAGAAGCATCTCCAGTGTCATCAGCTCCTCATCTAGTTTTTTGCATTTGTACTTTCAGACACTGCTAAGTCACTTTTCTGTAAAGTTGTTTCAAAAATATTCCAAACACAATCTTGCTATTCAATGAAGGCAGGCATAGTCACTGACCCTGCCAAAATCTATATGCCATGTTTTTTGCCCATTCTCTGTTGTGAGCTTTCACATCAGAAATAGGCTGATGACATTTATCCCATAGCTGGCAGACATACACTTCAACAGCTCAGAAGAATGTTTTTTTGGAACTACCTATCTTGTAAAGAGGTACTCTTGTCACTCATCTCTTTTTTTCTTCTCAATTCAGTGGTCACTGGTAGCACCTGAAGTCTTCCTTAGGAGATGGTTTGGTACCAGAGAAGTCAAAATAATTTGATGTATTTTGAACTTCAGGAGCCTGAGACAGTTTTATTCTTGTACCTTATGAATTTAAGGACACAAACCTACTTATATAGTGCTGTTTTCTGCCTAGGAGAATCTAATTTTGGTAGGGACGTGGCATTTTCATTTTGAAATGTATTGTAACAGCTACTACATACATGCTGCTGTGACTGTGTCCTACTACTAGTATGTCCGAGAATGTCAACTTGCCAGCTGAGAGCAGTTTTAGCATCATCATGTTACATTGCACATAAAATACAAATTCATGCATTATTTTATAGTATGTACTATACAGTAGTGTTTCTTAGACCTATTAAAGGACTACTTAACTCAAATTGAAAAAAAAAATTTCAAGGCTGTCTGATAAAGCACTGCCACAGTGGTTTTGTTTGCTTTCAGGTCAAAATTAGGTTAAACTGAATTTTTGTGAGTAAATCCTATGTTCTCTCATTGTGTTTGTCTCTGTCCTTGCATAGGATTGAAAAATACTACTAATGGCTGGGTTGGGCAAACAAAGTCTTTTTGTCTTGAAGAACCAGAAGGTTCTAGCTTTTTCTTCTGAGAAATCATGGGCCTTAAATTGCTGTATTTGTATTCATTGTAATTGTAGCTAGAAATAATATTCACTGCTGGGAAAATAAAATTAAAACAAATTGAAACAACTCTCACAGGTTTTAAATTCCTTCTTTTCTCATAACGGATAGATGTTGTATCCTCATGGGGTGAGTAAGATCACCTACATGTATGGAAACTCTCAAGTCTCCCTAAGGTTTGTGTGCTGGATACACTAATACTAGAGGCTCAGAAATAGGTGTTATGTGTGAAGTTGGCTGTCCCTTTCCTGTTCAAGCTGTTTGGGAATCATATTTCGTACATGAAAGAGTGTTTCTTTTAAGCCAGGTGTTATTGGGAGGCAAGCTGAGGGAGCAAGAACGGCAGGGTTTGGTTTGTGTGCTTAGTTAAATCGTTTCTGCTTAGAATCTTGGAGGGCTTGATGCAAGAGTCATCATCTGTTTCAGCCCTTGCTTTTAGTGGAGGTTAAGATGAGTTTTTGTGATGTTGAAGAGTCCTGCATTCTCTGCCTCTGACCTTGCTGCCTGCCAGCCAGGGAGCAAGGCTGTGCTAGTTCCCCAGGGTGCCTTTGCTCCTTGGGAAGCAACGGTGTTACACCTGGGGCTGCATTTGCTGTCAGGGCAGAACTGACAATTTTTGAACAATTCAGATTTAAAACCTTAAATTAGAGACATTGAGGGTCCTTTTGTAGTTCGTTTTTGTTTGCTAAATAGTAGTTCCTTTTATTATCTGAATGATTCATGTCTGCTTATTCATCCCAACCTGCCAGAAGACCTGCAATTAGTAACAATTCTGGTTTGCCTTCCTTATTTACTAGTACTGCCAAAACTGCCCGTGGTTTGGTAATGTTGCATGCAATCCAAGATTCACAGCCTTCTCTGTTTACTGCAAAGTGCAGGAAGTAAAATGAAGGTATGTCAATAGAGAGTCTTCACTGTGACACTCGCCTGAGACTGAGAGTCAGTGATGCGCATTGGAAATGCAGTAGAGAGAGATTGGTTTCATACAGCATTTTATTTGGCTGCTTCCTACTCAGTGCTAGCTACACTTAATTAGTAGGTCTGGATCCAAGTAACACAGGAGGCCTTGGCATTACTAGCTCTTAAATGGGACAGGTTGCACAGTGAGGTGATGGATAGATGTCCCTTGACAGGAGCAGAGCTAAAGCAGTGGGGTTCCCAAACTGGCTGTAATTTCACAGCAGGTCATTGACAGATGGAGAGGGAATTAGTAAGAATTACAAACTTAATTGTGCTTGAAAAGATTCCTCTGTGACTACTCTCCATCTCCAAAAGTTAAAGCCTTTTTGAAAGTTTTACCTTCTATCTGAAGTAGATAAGACATAGTATCAGTTGACAGGATGCCTTCATTTGGAATGCTTTCCCTGTGTTTAATTCATTGCTACTTCCATGTTCTCCAGAAATTGATAATAAAATTATCATTGCCTGCTGAAAACTGTCTCAATAAAAAAGAAGGGGAAATGAGGCGTGAAAAATACTGTATTTATTGAGTGCAAATGTGATTAATACAACATGATCTGATTGGAATATAGCTTGTATCCTGGAACCATTGCCAATGTAATGCCAAGATTTGGTGCACTGCAAAGATTTTATTGCAAAATTGCTTAAGATTTCAGCTGTAGCATTTCCCTTCTCATCACATGGGAAAAGACATGGGAAAGACAGCTTTAGTCTTTCCTAACTAACTCCAAGGTGCAACATGCATAAACAGGTTTGGCTCCTTCCTCAAGTGGGTGTTTGTGTCTAAGCTATCCTTGCAATTTGGAAGAGAGGAAGTTCTCACACCCTCATCTTATTTTTGAAATGCCTTTCTTTACCTGTTGACTCTGGAAAAGATACATTCAGCCCGACAATAGGATTAGCTTGTTGCTGTGTGTCATCTGGGAGGAAAAGGTGACAGCTGAATTGAGAACTGGTTCTTCAATCAATTCAGTACCTTGTATAAAAAAGTACCTGGACTGCACATATGAAAAACAAAGTATAAATGTGGGGGGTTTATACATGAAAGTTTGAACTGAATTCTTAAAAGACAGCTGAGCTTGTAATGTAAACAACTGCAGAGTGTCTGAATGTCACTGAGGTGCTGTGCTGTCTGTTGATTGGTACTGGACTCCAATGCAAATGTTCTCATGAGGCTCTTGCTTAGGTTAAAGGTTTGCCCTCGGTTTCATCGTGATGTTAGGACTACAGCTTTGAGGCTCTTCTGAGTAGATACTAAGCAGCTTTGCTTCTTTCCCAGTGCAGTTCTTTATGACATTCAGAAATAGTGTGGTGGCTGGAGAAGGGAATCAGTAGATGTGCAACAGGAGCCCTCCAACTGTCCTAGCCAAAACCGAGAGATGCCCTGACTATTGCACATCTGCTGTCTGCCTTTTCACATTTGCACATTGCCGGTTTGACAGGTGCAGATTTTGCAGATTTCAGAGGCTGGTTTAGCCCTTAGTGTTTTAAAGCTGAAGGCAGATGGAGAAGCTAAATTGTTCCGAGTATGCTTTGAGCTGCATTTCTTTTTAAATACCAGCATAAATAGTGGCTATTGTCCCTGGTCTGTCTGTGCTGCTGCTCTTCGGAGCTGACCATTTAAAGCTGTGTAATGAGCAAACCGGGATCTGGAGCTGTGGGATCTCACAGGCTGGCGTTGGGAATGGGGAGTGGAGAAAGCACGTGTTGCTCGCTCTGTCCCAATAAATCACCGACTGACAAATTGCTAATCTCCTGTCTGTGGGTTCTCGAAGAATCAATGTGATAAACAGAAGCTGCTGAAAGAACTAGTCTTCACAGTGTAAGGAAGGTTTGAAAAGCTGCTGTATTCTGTTTTCTTGCTCTCAAAAACATGGTAATAACACCAGGTTGGGTCAGCAGACTGTTAGCATACCGACAGCCACTTCTTGTCTTTGCCAGACGGCTGGAAATAGGGAGGTATTTTTTAGTCTAATAGACCCCCCCTAATCTAGTAATCTTAACACCACAACAGAAGTACTATTAAGTTGCAAATACCCTTGTGATGACTCAAACTGCTTACTCTGTAGGAGGAACCAAAGCTGCGAGTACAGAAGGCTCTAGCTCTGAGATCACACGTGTGCTATTGCTTTGTGAATGTCTTATTTTAGCACATGACAGAAAAACTTTGTATGTGGCTTCTTGCCAGCATGGGAACTTGTGCTGCATCTAAGCCCAGGTGCACAGTGTTAAACTAATGTGCAGCTTTGGAGGCTCTCTGAGTGAATATGGAGAAAAATAAGAATGTGGATTTGTTTGGACACTGATACACCTGAGTAATGCCTTAGATATGGTGTATTAATGGCTACTATACCTTTAAGTATTTCCTTCGTATTTCTAGATGCTAGAAAGTTATGTTTGAACTTAAAGATCGTGCTACTACTGCTTCCCTGTTCATAGGTCTTCATTGAAGAACTAAGCCTGTATTTTGGCACATTAGTTTGTTTCCATGGAAATGCAGGGATATTTCCAGTATGGGATTATAACTCCCAGTGGGCTGTATCTGAGGGAGGTAAATTGTGAAGGCCACTTGTTAAGCACAAAAAAAGATTCCCTTGTGTCAGGAAAACTATTTAAAAATCCTGTAAAAGAGCAGATGACTGTGTATTCATCTTTAAAATATTATTCCAGTTCAAAGGAAAGTTATACCAGCTATTAAAACAAACAAATTCAAGTTTCCTTAAAATGCAGTCTTTTTGAATTGCTTCTCTCAACATGCAAAATAGGACCTCAGTGCTGCTGTTGTTACCTCAAGGCATGCATTTTGATTCAGCAGAAGAAATGTTTCTAACACTAAGCTCTGTTTTGCCAGCCTCTGAGGCATATCCAAACAGCCCAAATCTTTGTTACGTTGAAGGCAAACAGTGCAGCAGCAGCAAGCTAAAAATATCTGGAATTTACCAATGAGAGCACTAATAAGCCTACTTTGGGAAGAGTTAAAGCTGATGATACTTGACAACACTTGTTTTTAAAACAAGTAGAAATGCAGCACAAAAAACAACCTGAAGTGTAGACCCAGCAATTCACAGCCAAGCTGAACATACAGTGCTGGGTCAGTCCTTGAAGCAACAACAGATCCTGTCTTTACATATCCTCTTAGCATGCAGAGCAGGAGAGTAGCAGCTGATAGAGTTCCAGGTTAGAGGTTTTAGAGCTGAAAGCTGTGCTGTGCATTTGGGGATGTTTGCAGGAGCATTAGAGGTAAAGGAATTTTCCACTGCTCTTAGGCTGCAGTGGGTACGTGGCTGCTTCATGGGCTGTGCTGCAGCTGGGCACTGCAGAGACCTGGTGCTGCTCTGTAGGTGACTGCTGGTGTCCACCCAGAACCTGTGTTTACCCAAAGAAAAGGGTCCTGGGGAGCCACTGGAGCTCAGATGCAAAAGATTGAACTCTCTGGTGATTAGTGACCCTTGCATTAGTTCCTGTTATCAGATTTACTGTCAAAAATATGTGACCACAAAGACATAGTGCAAGATTTGGCTGTTCATGCCCAGCAGAGCAGCTTGGGTGTTGAGCACACAGAAGTATCCTGGGATGCACCTAAAGGTTTTGTCAAGATACTGTTTGCTGAATGCTACAAATACATAATTTTTAGGGAAACAGAAAAGGTACATTAAATATTAAAGTCTGATTAAGGCTCAGCTTTGTCTTACTACACAGATAATTTCTGTTTGAAAAGGTTTCTTTGGTTAAATGAAAATTACACTCATTATGGCAGCAGTTTCTTCTCATTTAGATTGAGTAATTGAAAATTCAAAGAAACAAAGCATAATGTTGCTAGCCATTTTGTTTGTTTGCTGCTATGAAAGCTCAATTTAAATATAGGCTGAAATGCTACAATTCTGCTTTGCATAATACAGTGCATTTTTATTTATGGTTTAGTGCTTAAAATCAAACCCCAAGAGTCAAGAGGACTGGGGTCTGTTCCTGCCTGTTTTTCAACTCATTTTGACTGCAGACAAATCCTTTATGGTCACAGTTCAGCTGAGCTCATAAACAAATGGCAAGTCAGCTATTCACCACGTTCCTAATTGAAAACATACGAGTTGTCCCATGGGTTTCATTTGGGGTTTCTTGTGGTTACAATTAGGCACGTTTACCACTTTGTCAGTTTGTTTACTCTGAGTTCAGCACAGCACAAAGGTGTTGGACTGCATTGCCCTGCACACAGTGTTCATGTGGGCAGAGATGAACCTAAACCTGTGCTGTGCACATCAGGGCTTTAGACATGAGCGTACATTTTCCCCCTCATGTCTGGTGAGGATACTCTGAAGTGAAATGTCTGCAGTGTCCATGGCAGAAGGCGAGTTAGCATTTGATGTGTCTTTGGAAAGAGAAATGCAATGCAAGGGGAGCTGGAGGTTTGTGCTTATCCCTTCTCCTGGGATGGCCAAGCCAGCTGAGCATGTTTGTATGAAGGGTCCCCCAGTACTGGTACCTCTGCAGAGTTTGTAATTCTCGTGGAAAACAAACTGCTCTGCTGTGTTTCCAGGGCTAAAGGGCAGCGCCTTGCCAGGCTGTGCAAGCCAAGTGAGAGTCTGGGCTCCCATCAGAGCTGAGCAGTCTGACTCTGCTGTCAAAACTGAGGGTAGTTAACACCCAGGTGTGAAACTTAAACATGACATTTCAGATGCCTTCCTGTGTAACTAATGACTTAGTTTAACATAGAGAGGAGCATAGCTTGAAACGTTACCATTTCCCTGTTGTTGTGTTTCAGTGACAGTGCCCAATGATACCTGTAACATAGGAGCTGAAGTCATTATAATTGTAGAGCAGAAATTCTCCTGTTTTCTAATTATAAATTAAACCTGGCATTGCTCTGTAATGAGTTATGAAGATAGATACTCTGAAAGAAGGCTCACTATATAGAGGTCAGATAGCATTCCTCCCTACCTGTTTACTTCTGAGGATCCTTAGACCTCTGGCCCTACAGCTGAGACAGACTGTCCTCAAACTATGTCAGTATGTGAAATGGCTGCCCAACCCTTATTCTGGTACATTTAAGTGTCATTGTTGCATCAGTGGGGTTTATTTTTAAATTAAGTCCAGTGTTCCAAACACCTCCAGGACTGGTCACTCACTGTTTCCCTCTGGATCGTCAGCTGGAGCTGCAGGTCGGCTGGTCAGAATTGCCAGGCAATGAGTATTTGGTGCTTGTGTGAAATAGCCTTTGGTGTGGTTGTCATGGGGAGGTGACTGTCACAGACATGGTATAGTGGACACTAAATGCTCAGCTGTGTGCAGAGGAGATGCTGACAGAATGGAGAGCTCTGTGACTAGATCTATCCTGTTTTGGGTCAAGGATCTCATTTGATAGACATCATTGAAGCAGGATACATAGATTCTTGTACTATTACAGGGGACAGGGTTGTAAAAGGGGGTTTGGTCCTCAAGGCTTTAACTAAGCACTTTTTGTCAGCACAGCATTGATATAAATGTATTTCTAATACATACTTGCATTATTTATTTGTGGTGCAATTCAGAGCAGCACTTTGATCCTGCTCTTTAAGTCAGTTTCGTGTAATTTCAGAAGTGTATTTGCACCAGCTTAATTATGCATGTTGTGCCTGATACATATAAATCTGGCTATTAGCTCTCCTCCTGCCCATGTATGTCCTTAACTGCCTGATTTGCATGCCTTACCCACTGGAGAATAAGCAGCAGCTGAAATAACCCGGTTTTAGTTATTTTACTTTCATTTCTTCAAGACTTAACACAAAGTAGTTGGGCTGCATTTCCTGTGCTTCAGAGAAAAGGCAAACCCCCTGTGCATTATCTGTTTTGGCTTATCTGTCTTTGTGTGGCCTCGGGAGAACCCAGATAGCGGGTAACATTTCTGAATACTGAGTGTTTGTTAAGGCTTTTTGCAACCTTCTGGAGGAGATCATCACCTCTGGTTTGAGGAATACTGATCTTATCTGGACACCCAAAAGTCAAAAGCCAATTAGTTTCATTTGCCATCCAAACCAGTGTGGGTACACTAAGGTATTTCTATTTCCAAGAGACTCTGAGTGGCCAGGCCTGAGGAAGGGAATGCCCAAGAAGGTGGACAGTGCTCCCAGCACTGTGTGGGGAAGGAGTCCAGACAGTCCGTGCCCAAGGGGTCAGAGCAGGCAAAAAAACAGCTATTCCTGTGAAGTCCCCTTCCACTGTGGGTTTGTCTTTGGGGGCACTGCAAGCACCTTTCCCTGGGCTGCTCTTGCCTTCCAGCTAGAAGGAAACGCAGGTGAGGAGTTGGCTGATGGAAGGGATGAAATCCCTTCAAGAGGTGCTGGAGCATCCTAAGACACTGGCAAAAGAGAGTGACAACACATGAGGAAATCCAGAGGCAGGGATGAATGATGCTTCAGGTCATCACTTAGTGGTCCTCACCCTGCCTCTCTGCCCAGAGGAGCTGGTCAGCGGACTTCTGTTGTTGCAGCAACCTCCGAGGCTCGTTTTTCTCTTCCTAAATCAGGTTGCTGGTGAAGGGGAACTGCTGAGTCAAAGCTGCCTCGGTGGTGTGGGAAATCAGCGTGTTGCTGTTCTCAGTTCAGGGCTTTTAGCAGCACCAAATCCATAGGAGTTGGAAATGCTTAGGCAGGACTGGCTTGCAGGTGTGCAAATACATCTTACAAAGAGGACAAAATGAAGCAGTGCAAAAAGGGTGGTTATTGCAACTTTAGCTCCTGCTTCTCTCCTAAGATCCATTACTACCTTGTAAGAATTGTCAGCAAGCTCTGGAAAAAATGAGAAGCTGCCCTGCCTGGCTTTGAAATTTCTGTGTGTGGAGGAGAAACAAGGAAAGATATGGGCAGCATTTGAAGGGCTTTCTCCTCCCTACAGCTTAAACAGAGCCATCACATGCGTTACAGCCTTCTCCAGCTATTCATTTTGAAACAAAGCAGGCTTTAAACATTTATTTTCAGAGAAGCCTTCCAGGAGGTCTGCATATTTCTGTGAGTCCTTTTTGCAACATCCTTCTAAGTCGTTCAGCTTTGTATTTGGTGCAATTTGGGTCTCAGATAATTCTTGATTACTCTCTGCATACCTGTAAGTTGCAAAATAGCTCTGGTCTTCTTACTGTGTGCTTGCAAACTGATGCACTGCAGTACGGTGCAGCACTATGTGCAGGTTTGGTGCTGGTTTATCCTGCAATGCTTTGCCCATAAAAGCCCGAGCATAAGCATGTTAAAGCGTACAGTTGAATGCAGATGTGCTATGGCAGACTGACTTGGTGTGTAAGGCTCTTGCTGGGAGCACCTTCAAGATGTAGAGCAAAATTCTCTTCTCAGGTTCCTGGAGTAGCTCCTGACTCAGTCTCCCAAGTCTCCAGTGCTGACACATGCAGGCATTTTATGGTGCAGAAGAAAATGAGTGCCCTGAAAGGAGTAATCTCTCACTGACTGAGGAATGGACAACAGTGGCAAAGACCCAAAAAGAGCATGAGACCTTTTCTTGAACCAGTTGCTCTGCGTCTGAGGGTTTGTCTCACTTGGGCAATGTGCTTGTAGCCTCTTCCTCCTAATTATCCCTGAGCTGATGATCTGAGACTGCTTTGTGGATATGAGGGCAGAATTTTGCCTGCAGGATGCACAATTACCACCTGTGCCTCTCCTATAAATCAGTTGTAAGTGTATTTGGAATAACTGCCAGGCCGACTTTCTGAGCTTACCAGAGGACAGCTCCAGCAGACACAGTCCCACATGGCACAGAGCTGTTGCAGTTTTAAAATCAGTCTGATTTTTTTCTTTAACAGGGGAACCCAGTGTAACTCCGTCAAGCCTGGAGTGACACTCTGAATCTGCATCTGCCTCATGTGAGTTAAAATCCTGGCAGCAGCATTTTGCATAAGCTGGAGCCTCTGTAGAGAGCTTTTTTTTTTCCTTTTTCTTTCTTTTTTTTTCTTCTTTTTTTTTTTTTTTTTTTTTTCTCCTTTTCAGGAAGGCTATAAAATTGTTACTGTACGTGTCTTGGCAGCAAAGGTAACACAACTACACAAATGCATGAGAATTGCATACTTTACTGCACAACCCCTGCTCATTCCAGATCAGCTTCCCTCCTAGCACATACTGTGGAAGGGATGCCTGCACTCATCACAGACCTGAAGGCTTGCAGCGTTCACTCCCTGGATACTGCTTTTTACCTTCTAATGGTGTAATGTTAAGCCAAGTGATGGTATGAAGGGGAAGCTGAATTTGTGTCCACTGGCTTCTGTTTTTTTAAAACCTTTGGTTGTTTTCTTTCCATCCTGGTTGTATAATCTATGAGCCCTGGGTGCTGATTGCCCAGTGCTGCTGGAGCATTTGCCTGTGTTGGAACATGGACTTTAAATAACATTTCCTCAGGAGCTGGGGACTTGGCCTGGTGGCCAGAGACATGGCCATCAAGCAGTAAGAGAAAGAAATCAGAATAAGTTGTAGCATGTGCTTTGGTTTTACTGTCATCCCATGTGTGTTGGGCAAGGACAGTCTGAAAACTGATTTGTGACTCTGCCCCTTCCCCTGTCACACAGTTTGGGATGCTTAAAGATTGGGCCCTTCTCAGCTGGATGAAAAGGCTGAGCATGGGAGACACTGCATAGCAAGTAGCTGAATTCATGGCATTGCCATGGCACACAAATTATCTCCAGTTGTGGAATCATCAGCCAGGTGTGAGGGATTGGATATTCCAGCAAAGTTTAAAACTATTTTTTTGTCATGCGGCTGCATTCAAAAATAGTGATCTGTCCTCTTTACTCTGTTTCCTCATGGCTTCCTGAAGTAAACCAAATGTGAAGCAGAATGACCAGCCCTGAGTACAATAATGAAATACATTTTTTTCATCTAGTAACACCTATAACTGGGGCATCCCCCCCAATGTGCTGCTGCAGTTGCAGCAGTGTTATCCTGTTCGTACTTGATCCGAAGGAGGTGTATCATTTGTTTGCCTGAAGGAAGCTCATGTTACTGAAACAGGCTTACCAGAAGTGTCAGAGGGTTGTGGATTGTTCCAAATGATGCAGCAAGTGCTGTGGTGTAGGGTGCTGTCAAGGTGGACTCAGTGAGTTCTTTGTCTCTTCTCAGTTGTGTGTCCAGTTTAAGGAAAATTTGTCTTAGTCAGTATGCTGGTGACTGTCCCTTTCAGGAGTCCAGTTTGCTGTGTGCCTTTTGAGTTCATGTGTCAAGGAGAAGGCTCTTGTTTTTCATATATTGTGGAGTAGTAGAAGAATGGAGAAGGGATTTGAGGCATGAATGAGCTAATCGTTTTGTTTTATTTAAAGTGACATCAAGGAAGCAAAATCTAGAGGTGGAGAGGTAAGGGGAGTGGCTGTCCCCAAAAAAGAAGCATTCAGATTAATCCTCTTGCAGTACGACCTCAACAGCCTTGGGATGGTGAAGGCTGAGGTTGATACCTATTCTTCAGCATTTTTCCTAATGGTGTTTTAACTTGTTTCCTTGGAGATTAGAAGGAGTTCTGTAGTGATTTTTGTAAGACAGAGAGGCAAATACAGAAAGGAAGAAATGGAGTGAGAGCATTTTGTGAGCAACTGACCTCATGCCCCACCATAGGTGTTCTCTGGTGAAGTGTTAACAAGATACACAGATTGTTTAACAGAAAGCCCTACAGTTTCCCTGGAAAGATTCTGCTGGAGCTGTTGATGAACCACTTCTGCTTCTCCAGAGGAGACGCCAATGTGCTCCTTGAGGTTCCTTGTGTCTGGGCAGC
This sequence comes from Formicarius rufipectus, assembly GCA_013399695.1. Lineage (NCBI taxonomy): Eukaryota > Metazoa > Chordata > Aves > Passeriformes > Formicariidae > Formicarius > Formicarius rufipectus. Next base: position 112,021 of record VXAU01003711.1, on the reverse strand, counting down.
ATCACCATGGTTGGTGAGTTCAGAAAGAACAGGGTTTCCTTGGAGAAATGTTTGTTTGGGAGCAATGTTTCACAGATTAAGTTGGTAACAGGGTCAAATTCCCAGGAAGCTAATGAGGAGAAGTGCAGCACCTTCATGGGCAGAGCAGAAGACTGGAGGCTGCCTCACATAACAGGGAGCTTTGCAGTGCTTTCACCTTCTGAGAATACATGCAGGTGTGTTTGTAACCATTTTCCCTGGGAAGGGCCTTTACTGTCCTGCATCAGAGGAATTTCTTTTTCCAGATGATGCTCGGGTGTCACTCTCACAATTTTGTTCATCACCTAACTGCCTATTGCTCCCTCCAGTTCTAGCTCACTCCCCAGACTTGCCTTGTCAGTCACTGCTTTCTTCATTAGCTGTATTTTTGATTGCTTATTCCTGTCTATAGCGTAATCAACCCTTCCTTTCCTAAAGGATAGAAAAGACTACGTGCACTGAATGTTGTACCATGTTGTTGATGTTTGCCATTGGTATAATCTTGCTTGAAGATTTTGATAACTGCTTTATTGATTTTAGTTACGTGTTTAAGACTATTACAGGTTTGCTTATTAAGATTTTAATGCTGTTAGTTTAATGGAGAAAATTAACTATTACAATTCTGTGCTTTTTAGATTATTAAGAGATACAGGAGCCCTCTGTCACAGTTACTATGGTCTGAGTCTTTTGAAAGTCTTGTTTTGTCTATAGTCCTTGCTGCTTTAATATTTTTTTAGTATTTTATGTATTTGTTTTCTCCTCTCAGATTGAACTTCTGTATCCCACAGTGTGTATGTATATGCTGGTGATTAGCTGGGCAGTGGAGATGATATGTGTTAGTATATATTGTGAGGCCCACAGATGTGCTAAATCTCTGTCAGGACAAGCAATCTGTCTTCTAATGAGTTTACTTTGTAACTTGTATATGTTTGTATTTTACTCAACTAAATTTGAAATATTAATGTGCTTGAGACCATGGAACCCCGTGACAGTTTCTCATTACAGTCAAGGGTTGTATTTATCTTAGGACCACTTTGAGACTGGACATTGTGGTGTCCCACCCTTAAGGGGAGGGGAGCACTCAAGTGTTTTAGATGGTTGTGGTTGAAAGGAATGATAAAACTCAGAGGGTCTGCAAAATTTTACAAAGTTTTATTAGTAAATTGCACACTTGGCGTGGAATTTTTTATGTTAGTCTCTGACATTCTAGTATAAGCTCACAGCAGTGGGTTTGGGATAAAGGGGTAGTGTGAAGGGGCAGGGGGGGTGCGAGAAGGGCAGAGGAAGGGAGAGAGAGGAGGGGATGGAGAGAGATTAATAAAGGAAGACAGAGAGAAAAAAAGATCACCAGTCTTGCTCCAGTATTTTTCCAGCTGATGGGATGTCCAGGGTCCCTGGGCACATGCACCTGGGCTTTGTGGGGGTACCTTTTTATAGATAAGTTTTCTTCTTCTTGGGGAGAATTTGCATGCTTTCCATGCAAATTAGTTATCATATGCAGTCCATTCTTCTAGACCTTTCTGAAAATGGGTTGAGAGCTTTGAGAGTCGTGGGTAGTCTTGATCTCCCCCCTACAGTCCATGCCTCATTCCTGCATTTGAGCTGTGCTGTGCATATCTTCAGCAGCCAGAGAAAGGATGTTTGTCCCAGAAGAGTGCTGCCCTACCTCTGTATGGCCCCTTCTTCAGCCACATCCTGTTCTTTCTCACAGCATGTTATTACCAACAATCCTTGGTTGTTATTACCAACAATCCTTGGTTGGCTCCATGAGTATCCAGTTATCAGTGTTTGAGACATACACATTAGGCCCTTATCTCCTGGGCTTCTACAGACATGCAGCAATTGTAAACACACTGTCGGAGGTACACAGTGATTTCCATCTGTCGTGATTGCCTTTTAGATGTTATTTTAATGATCTGATTAAACAGTAACATTTCCAGTACACGGGAAGGTCATTTGCAGGAAGAAGAAAGGCCGGATGATACTTTGGTTGAAAAAGTCCATTTCCTTTGCATTAGGCAAAGGTGCGTGTCACAGATGAGCAGCTCCTCTGACATGTGAGAGCAGTGAGCTTGATTAAAAGATAGCATGTTGATACACAAGGGTAATAGTTAACAGATTTTTGCAGTACCATATGGTGTTATTAACAAACAAATCGTATGTTAACTTGACAGCTCTACCTTCAAGCTAACTTAGTCTGCAGTAAACATTAATTTTCCCGAGATGAAATCTGGAGCAATACTTGGCTTTGGGATTTTATCCAGAGCAGTAACAGTAGCACCACTCTGATTAATTTCAGGCTTTCTAATCTCCAGTATATGTGTTCCCACAATTGATTGCTTTTTTTATCAGCTTTGTGAAAAGACAAACCAAAACCTGACTGGAGCAGGTGGGACAGGGAGCGTTCGTGCATCTGCCTGATGGGACTGCAGGGAGAGGAGCTGCTGTTTGAAATACATTTTTTCTGATGCAGAGAGCTGTGATAATCTGATGGATATTTCATCTGGTGCACTCTGCTGCTGAAATTCAAACTGCAGCTTTGCTTTGCTGCAGCCCTGAGGCATGAGCTAATTCCGGGCTGGGGGACCTGAGGCAGCGAAGGGCAGGAGCGAAGGAGGGAACATGGTATGTGGAGGAGGGAGGAGGGCAGACGGGTACATTACTTTTAATTACCTTCTTGTTTAACCCCCTAGCTGTCTTCAAATTTTCTAACTGAAATCTCATCTTGGTACAGTGTATAAATCCCCTGAATACGAATCTCTTGGATTTGACCTGACCGTAGAAAGATTAGTTTCCATTGGATACCCTCATGAGCTGCTCAATTTTGTGTATGATCCTGCATTCCCTACCAGGTAAATGACTAACAGATACCAACCCAGCCTGCTCGAGGCCTTGAATACTTGTTCTGTAAAGTTCATAGGTGACGTGTGAGACCGGGTTTTCAGAGCTGTGCCTGTGAAACGTGTGGCTGACCACAGATTATGGGGAAGGAAGCAGACTGATCCAGTGTGTGGAGGGCCTCTGCACACATGAACCCATGCCAGTAAAGATGGAGTGTGCAAGACAAGAACCCTACTGAAAATGTGGTCCAAAAATAGCCTTTCAAAGCAAAGCCAGCAGAGACACAGTTGGATTGGAAGTGAAATCAAAACTGGGGGGAAGGAGCTGTTACTTTCCAAGAGGCTATTAGGATGTCTCAGAGCACTTTTCTTCAATGATTTTTATTAGTAGTGTCCCGGTGCATAAGGAATCCTGAAAATTAATCTGACAGTAAAAAAATAAAAGTGGGACCAATCCACTTGTCTATATGAATCAAACATCAAAAGCATTTGATTTAGTAACTTCGATGTAGTAACTTCTTGATTTTATAACTTGGTTAATGGTGTAAAGTCACTGAATTCCTAGATTTTGTCTTTTGGTGGCAAGGTGAAAAGGTTTTAAACAAAGCTTTTGATCCAACTTTGCACCTTTAAGTTCTTTCCACTTGTGCCTTTGCTGGATTTTGCTTTTTTGACTCCTTTGGAACTTCTTTACAAAAGACTGGACCAGAGGATCTGTTGGCTTGTTCCAGTTTCAGTCTGGCAGCCTCCTTTCTTCCCTCCTCTCAGCATGTTTTACACTGGGCTTCACCCTTGCCTGTAACAAGGCATAAGCCCTTCACAGACCTGTGATGAAGACTCCGTTAAATCCACTATCTTCATCCCAAGAAGGGGGCAGAAGGGATGCCTCTGTGGGAAGACTGTGTTATCCAGATGCAAGCAGCTAGATAAGTGAGACAGTTTTGCTGGAGTCAGAGCTATGAATGTCCAAACCATTTTGTGCCATGGTTACACATCCCATCTGGCTCTGTCTGTGACAAAGCAATGAAAAAGAGGAGAGAAATTCCTTTATCACACCTCACTCTTCCCTGCAGCTCAGTAGGGCTGTCAAGGAGCCACAAACACAGATGTCAGATTCATGACCCTGTGGAAGAGGCCCACAGTTTCCCTGGTACGTGCGTAGCCAAGCTTCTGCCAGGTTAAATGGTTCTGCTTTCAAGTCTGTGGGGAGCAGATCAGGTGTCTCTTTCACCTGGAAGTGCAGGGCTCTGGTTGCTCACCTGTCACCAGGTAGAAGGGACAGTTAGGGACCCCATCTGCAGAGTAACAGCAATTCTGTTCTGACACCCCACGCCAAGTGAGCAAGCTGTTCTAGAGCTGTTGTAGCTGCTATTGAAGTGGTCACTGCTTAATACACTTGCTTCTTCATGTCTAAAATTGCTTTCTTAACAGAGGCCTGGTGTTTGATACCCACTATGGAAACCTGCTGAAAGTTGATGCCTATGGGAACCTCTTAGTGTGTGCACATGGCTTTAATTTCCTCAGAGGGTGAGTGCTGACTCTTGGCTGTTCTTTTTGACTTAATACACTCTTTTGTGTCACTGATCCTGGGGGCATCCTGGAGCTGCAGGGGCTCCACTAGCAGCAGATGCTGTATTGGTGTTCTGACAGCTCCAGGATTGACTGGAGATGCATTGAGGGTCTCCGGCACAGCAACGGCCCAGGTGTTTGCAGGGGAAGGATCTGTGCTGGCACAGGTACATCTGTAGTGTGCTGGTAATAGGAGAACGTGTGCTATGGGGAGAGATGGATGGGATAATCCTGTGGCTGTTCACCTGCCCTGGCACAGTTCAACTTCAGCAGCTCGTCAGTGAAAACAAAGTGTGAGGGCTGCTGGGAGCAGAGAGAACGTGTGCCCTGTGGGCTGTCAACTCCACAGCCCATGCTAAGAAACTTTGAGGGCCTGAGCTGGCTGGCAGAAGGAACAAGCCTGCTCTACCCTATTGTGTTTCTGACCCATAAGGGTGTCAGAACTGAGCATTGTGTGCCATTTCCTGCAGCCTTCCCTGAATGCTTAATGTTTCTCTTGTCCCAGAGAAGGTGCTTTAGGAAGCGGAGAGGACTGCAGTGCCATGTGCTTGGTTGTGTCCCAGCAAATACCCCCCTCCCACATCCCTCCTGCAAGGGCATATGGATGGATGGAAGGCAAGGCAAGCTCAGGGTCCCTAGGGTGGCAAACCTTGTCATTGCAAAAATGTAAGTCCTTGCATCTGGGCTCCAACATCTAGAAAAAGATATATACACATATATGGCCTTAAAACTTCCTCTTTGAGACTGAAGTGATCTACAGAAGTGCCAGAAACTAAGGAAACCAGAATAATGAAATTACTTTAGTCATCACCACCGTGCTGATTAACTCAGAGGGCCCCAAGCAAACCTCCTGAAGCAGAGCCCTCTCTGCCCCTGCTGAAAGTTGCTGGGAGAGTGGAAAGCAACACATGGAAAGTGGAGGAGAGTTTAAGATAAGCAAACAGTGTGAGTGCAGATGATTTAAAGCATCCTCATAGCAGCAGCATGGGGTTTAAGGTCGACCACTCTGTGTCTCTGTGTGGGCACTGCTCAGTTTGCTGACTCTGCAATGAGGGCTTTGTCCTGGCTCTGTCAGAGTCAGCACGGCCAAGGGAGCGCCAGTGGATGCACTTTTGCTCTTGTGCCAACAGTGCATGTGGGAAAGCTGGGTGTTGATTAAAGCACGGGAGACTCCACTTAGTGGATCCTGCTGCAACTCTGTTTTGCAGGTCAGCACATTTTATACTCATCATGTTTTGTGGTTTAATTCTTTTCCATCTTATCTATTCTCAGGCCTGAAACACGGGATCAATATCCAAATAAATTTATCCAGAGGGATGACACAGATAGGTTTTACATTCTGAACACGTTATTCAATCTACCAGGTGAGTCTAATATGAGCCAACACAGGCCTCTTTCTGTGCCTTTTCAGCCAGTATCTTGTACTCTGCTTAGCTCTCTGGATTTTCTTTCATGAACGTTTTTCCTTTGTGCGCAGGGCCTGAAGTTACCTGGCTGTATGATGTTACCCTTGTGTTAAAATCTTGCCCTGTTTCCTTGCAGAGACCTACCTGTTGGCCTGCCTAGTGGATTTCTTTACTAACTGTGACCGGTACACGAGGTACATATTCCCTCTGCTTCAAGGTGCTGGTGAAACAGTAGAATTGTTGTTATATAAAGAGCAATACAGAACAAATGGGGCTATTCTTAATATCAGTGGAGAGCCCTCAAGAGGTTTTGGTGGGGAAAGTTCAGCCCAGTTTAGTGGTGGTGAGTTGATGTGTGTGGACAGCAGAGGCTGGTTATGAGGGTTTCCTTCACAGGGTATATCAGTATCACCATATTGACTGACACTGGTATTTGGGGCAGCTTCTAAGACTGCACACTCTTCACAGGGTTTTTACAGGCACCATTCAGTTCACTGGAGCCATGTTTGAACTGTTAGCTGAAAGGCTGATTTTCCTCAACCAGTTACTGCAGATCCCTCAGGTCATAATAGAGGATGTTGCACACTTAGAGGTGAAATGCTCAGGCACAGTGTGGTGTACGAGACTGTTTGTGCAGTGTAAGCATATACCCAGCTTTCAAAAAGGTATAAACATGAAAACAAGCTGCAGTTTGAACTGGCAAATGTGAATGCTGCTGTGCTGCTCACTCACGTGATGGGTCATCTTTGCATATTATGTGAGCAGAAGACAAAGGTTTAATGGGATTTTACCTGAGAGCAGAGGGACTGTTTATGCTGACAATTCATCAGGTGAGGTATCCTTTCTCAGGACAGGTGTGTTGATTGTTGTCATAATAAATACCGCTCTGTGTAGTCATCCTTGAATTCTTTTGATGCAGGCTCTCATGGGATATCTCCACAGTAATTTCTCATGTTAACTCTAACCATTCAACACAATAGTTCCTCCTCTCAGCAACATGCTATTTAGTGGATTTCCTTGGCACCCCCTTCTTTAGCACTGGAAAGAAGGAGAAAGAGCAGCACTCTGATTACTCCCTCATTACCATTCATCTTTTGTAAAATGCTGCAAGCTGCACAGTCCCAGTCTTTTTTTTCCTAGCTGTGAGTGAGAAGTAAGAGTTGCAGTCACAGAAAGCTGTAGTACTGGTGTGAATGCACAGACATTCCTGGGTAATGCACAGATCCCATTAAACTCTGGTTGTAGTCTTCTTTTAAGTCTGAGCCACGATGAAGTAGTAAATCAGAAACTGTTATGGTAAGATGAAAAAAGCAAGTGCCAAACAGCATTTTGAATTATCTGCTTGATGTGTTTCTTGCCTGTTGTAATTGCCTGCTAAAATCTCTCTTCTGTCTCCTCACAGCTGTGAAACGGGGTTTAAAGATGGAGATCTCTTCATGTCCTTCAGGAGCATGTTCCAGGATGTCAGAGATGCTGTTGACTGGGTTCATTACAAGGTGATTGCAGGAACTCCTGGGGACATCTCTAGTTGTAACTGGGTTAGAGGGGCTGGTATGTAAGTCTTGACTTAAGTTGTGCTATGCCTCTGTTGGGCAAGAGCCCTACCTTGCCGCCTAGTGAGCAGATAATAAATTGCAATTGTATGTGAGTGAGTCAAGATCTCAACTGCCCTCCTACTATGGGAACATGTCTGGCTTGGCTTCCTATTTCTTTTTATGGTGCCCAGATTCCATTTCTGTACTGTAATTCATGGGGTTTAGAGTGTGGTGCCATGAGGGTATTTACAGTTGAGGTCCACAACATGTACCTTGTCCTAATTATAAAAGCAGTATTCTACTGCAAATTGTTTACATTGGTACTATCTTGTGTTGTCTAAAAAGTACCTGCATTAAATAGAGAAATACATTAGCTATTCTCTATTTACAGAAGAGAGGTAGTTCATCTTCTTGACACACTTGTACACAAATTTGGAATATAATTTTGTGAGCGTTAACATCTGTTTAAAGATCTGATTTTCTTATTCTCCCTCATTTAAGATGTCTGTTGGGTGGGATAGAGAATCATCACAGGAGAATGCTCACAGTTGTACTTGTGGTGGTCCTTTTAGCCATGCAGAAGTCAGGAATCTATTTTTCTTTCCTTATGCAGTGTTGTGTGATACATGTTGGAGTTGGCCTTTGACTAAAGCATTATGGTCAATGTTGGAGACAGGTCATTAACTGCCTTGTTTGGTATGGCAAATCTATTTTTTGTTTGTTTCTATTGTATTCCCTTTTGAAAGGGTTAAAATGCTGTTGAAGTGGATTATTTACCATGGTGAGGGAATCGATGGATCACAGAGTTTGTGATGGTCCCTGCTACTCAAAGCCTCTCATCTCTAGAGTCACTGGTTCAGATTCGCCCTGGTTTGTACTTTCACAGCATTTTAAAGTGTGAAAGTTGGCATTACTTTGATGTCTCTTACATCCTAAGTTTCCATTACCTCACTGGGTTCCGTTGTTTCTATTTCAGGGATCACTCAAGGAAAAGACCCTTGAGAATCTGGAGAAGTATGTGGTGAAAGATGTAAGTGTGAAGTTACTTTACTTGTGCTATGTGACATTCTGTACTGACTAAGCAAGCAAGAAATAAACATGCTGATTTGCTTTACTAAACCACAAAACAGATAACACTGGGATTTCTGTTGTAATAACCAAAGTGGAGAGTTTGGGTGCAGCCTCTCTTCTGACCACATGATTTTGTATTGACGTGCACGTTTTTTACATAACATTGCCTTTGGTTTTTATATTTTATCATGGGACAGGTCAATATGCTGGCAATGCTTGTGTTATTGCTTTTGGTGGTGAAGGCAACTGTGTTCCCTGCCCACATTTCTCTGCCCAAGCTGACCTCTTTTTAAACAGCAACAGTTGAGCATCTTTGTAGACAGAAGTATTCCTTAGCCACCCAACAAAAATACTACCCACACTTAACCATGAGGGAGTGAGAGAAAAATCCTAAAAGACTCAGCAGTGTCCAGTCTTTTGATAACCCCAAAATGCGTGTTCAACACGTCCAGTTGGGCAAGCTCCAGTTGTTCCCTTACTTTTGCCCTTCTGCAGTATGCAAGGCCCCTCTGCACCACTTACAGTGTAATTTTTTAGTCTAGATGAGGTCTGTGGTAGAGTATCATTTTAAAGCAGTTAGCCTTGTTTCTAGCTACAGAATTCTTAGGAAGATGTTCTGCGAGGTAATCAGCTACTCTGGCAATGGACTGGGATTTCTGATTCAATAAAAATAGCCCCAGGAATAAATTCTCCCTAATTTGAGGCTGGAATTACAATGCGTTCCAACCTGTGGCTTGTGTGAGCTCAAATTTCACCTGCCTCTGGGCCCATTTCGGGAACCGACTTGGAGCTGGAGCGGCACAGAGTGCTGGCATTGTGGCTGGCAAAGGCACTGCAGCCCTGCTGAGCCCTTACCCCTCACCTGCCTACCCTGGGCTGTGCTCTGGAGGGGATACGTGGATGGACCAGCAGCATTCCTGGCTCTGGCCAGTGCAAAACACGTGAGTTTGCTTGCTTGATGGTTTGATTTGCTTTGTTTTTTGTATCTGGTGGGGTCATAGTTGAGAGTGTCTTTGCCATGATGAGTGTCTGTAACTTCTGTGAGCTGTGTGTCCCTTGGCTTTCAGGGAAAGCTGCCACTCCTGCTGAGCCGCATGAATGAAGTGGGGAAGGTGTTTCTTGTCACAAACAGCGACTATAAATACACAGACGTAAGTGCTGCTTGAATTGTGTTGGTTTGTCATGGAATAAGCAAAAGCCAGCCATTCATTTGTATGGGTTTTGGTGAGAGATCTGGGGCAGAACCATGTGTTTTCTAATCTGCATGCAGGGTGGTGTAGTGGTGGATGCAGATTGTCTTGAGTCATCTTTTGTAGTCCTGGTTCTGGTACTGACCCAGTACAGACCTGTCTTAAGTCCCTCTGTGCCTCACTCAGTTCCTCAGCAATTGAAAGGCTGAAAGAGAAAGTGATACTCATTTTTGATTTCAGCATCTTTTGAAATGCAGAAGTTCCCTTTCAAGTGAGATCGTCTGAGTACAGATGGGTCACCAAAACCATGGTCCTGGAGAGGTCTAAGAGCCAGGAAGGGCTGTCTGCTAAGCTGAGAAATAAATATGGTTACTTCCAGCTCCAGATGAATGTCAGGATGTTGCAACATTGCCAGTCTAAGGATTTTTGTGCTGTTTTAAAGCATTGGAAGATACACCTGAAAGAGTGTGCAATTTTCTGATGCAACTGTGTTATTTGATTATAAAAATCAGCAGTTTAATTTTTGTCACTGTCCTATTCCATTAATTTTGTCTCCAGATCTTATGATGACTTTTGTGTAAATTCTGCAAATAAAGTTCTGTAATCCGAAAAATATGCTTCTATAAGCTACACAAACATATGTTTAAAAGCACATATTTAAATACTTTCTTCCTCTCTTTCAGAAAATCATGACTTACTTGTTTGACTTCCCACATGGACCAAAGGTATGTGAATTCTGGACTGCAGTTGCAATAGCAACTGATGTGCCTAATTATCTGTGTAGCTGGAAAGCATTTTAATCCTGCTTCATCGGCTGCATGGGATTAGTTGCTTTAATCTGGTTAAAATACACTTGCTGTTTTGTGTCCTGTTTGAATGGGATCAAAGCAAATACAATGTAACAACGAGAAAAGAGGCATCATCTGGTCTCAAATGATAATCTGTGTTAGTGATAACATTATTTTAGTGATAAAACGTTTTAACTGTGGGATTTTGCAGCCACATTTCTCAGAAATAATGTGCAATGTTTTAGATGTTGTTAAAAAAAAACCTTGATGGAAAGGAAGTAGTTTTATAAAACAGCAGAAATGTTTATGGCTGATCATGCCTTGACTATGGTAACTCTAAAAGTTTTAGTCATGCTTTTTTTTTTTTTTTCTGTTTTTCTGAGGTGAAAACCCAGCCCTGTGATTTTTGGGGACAGGTTTATGATATGAATTTATCCTGCTCTTTCAGTCTCCCAGTGAGAGGCTAGCTCATGTTCAAAAGATGTCTTTTCACACTGTGCTATAAAGGCAGAAGGTGGCCAAGGGAGACATTTTGAGAACATAGAAACTGATAGCTAAAAAGCTTCTTGCTGTGGTCTTGGTCTCAGTGCAGAAACATGGAGCAGAAGGGGCTTATGAATCCTCAGTATCCTTTGGGCAGGGCTGTGATTCAAAGCCATGCTCTGTGGAACAGAGTCCAGGCATTTTCCTGCTGCTGGCAAAAGTACCAGCATGGCCTTGTAAGGCTGAAGCTGTGGAGCTGCTTGTGTCTGATCTATGCAGGATGTCACCTTCAGGAACAGTGGCAGTGGTGTCATTTACAGCATCCCTTCACACAGCAGCTGTGCTGGGACATGGATGTTCAGTGTTGTTGTCCTGTCTCACACCATGTCCTCAGTCCTCACTGCTCGACTGGGTTGGGATGGGCTTGTGGCAGAAGGGAAGAACTTTAGGAGGTGGTGCTGGCAACCCAAAATTGTACCATGAGAGGCAAGGGATTTTAATGGGCACTCTGGTTAAACTCCCTGTGGCTGCTTGTGTTGTGCCTGATTGTGGGGTTTGTTTTTGCCTTTGCAGCCTGGGAGTGCCCACCGGCCATGGCAGTCCTACTTTGACCTGATCCTGGTGGATGCACGAAAACCCCTCTTCTTTGGGGAGGGCACTGTGTTGCGGCAGGTGGACACGGTGAGTGAGAGGTCTGTGGCTGGCAGGGCTCCTGCACCTTCTCTGTGGCATCTCTCAATGGCAATGGGCAATGCAGTGTTTAGACAGGACCTGCCCTAGGGATGGTGGGCTGGAGTCTCCTCTTCGTGATTCCTGAGCAGCCCCTCACCTGGGGCACAGCAGAGCTCAAGGCTTTGCTGGCTTCCCTAATGGTACTGCAGGTGACAATAGGAAAAGAATGTGGAAAGCTGCCTCTGGGCTGCTTGGGAGTGAGATACAGATAAAGAGTATCAGTAAGACAGAAAAGATCCAGACTATCAGGTCTTCAGTGCTAACACAGTGTCTCCTTCCTCAGGTGACTGGGAAGCTGAAGATTGGTACCTACACTGGCCCGCTGCAGCACGGCATCGTGTACTCAGGAGGTGAGGCAAAACCTTTCTTGTTCTGTGGAGTGGCTCTGATGTGGCCTTCCAGCTGGACCAGGCAAGACTGTGCTTCCCAAAGTTGATTGCAGTGTGTCCTCTGCACACTGCACCAGAAGCTATCCAGCATCAGAGCTGTCCAATGCAGGGAAGAAATGGACCCGTTCCTCCTCAAACACCCTTTTCTCCTTTGCCAGGGAGGGTCTGGGAAATGCCTGCAGGGCTTGTGGTGGAGTGGTAGCTGCAGCTGGCCCAGTGCAAAGTCCCCAGCTGTCACCAGCATTACCACGCTTGGAAGGTTCTCCTAAGCCAGGGAAGGGCAGCAGGTGGATATACAGAGCTGTCTGTGATGCCCAGGGCTCCATTACTCTGAGCTGGGAGGCAGCATACCCCCTCTATTGTTGCCTTTTGTGAAGGCTGTGCATGGGCAAAGCTGCTCCTGGGTGAACTCCCAGGCAGGTGAGCAGTGTTCAGTGCTGCCATGGCCGGGCAGGGATGCTGTTTAGCAGCAGAGTTTTCTAGGAGGAAAACGCACCTGGTCTGTCCCTAACCCTGGCCCTCTGAAATGAGCCATGCATTTCCTTTTTGCTCCCTATTCTGAGCCATTCCTTTCTTCTCTCAGGCTCTTCAGACACAGTCTGTGACCTGCTGGGGGCCAAAGGGAAGGATATCTTGTACATCGGAGACCATATCTTTGGAGACATCCTCAAATCCAAGAAGCGCCAGGGCTGGCGGACCTTCCTGGTGATCCCCGAGCTGGCACAGGAGCTGCATGTCTGGACAGACAAAAGCGGTCAGCAGCCAGGCACACCCCAGGCCAGGCTTTGCTCTTGCTTGTCTGGTGCTGCACCCCTGAGACTGCCAGGGCTTGGGGTACCAGGGGAGAGGTCACCCTGGCTTGCCACTTCTTTTTGTCCCTTTTCTCTGGGTCTGGGTGCTGGTGGCAGGAGCTGGCACAACTCTCCATGGGTTAGTCCTGGTGTCCCAGGCCTTTCCTGTGCTCTTTCCTAGGCCCTTCATGTGTGATCAGCCAGGTGCTGCCTTGGCCACAGGAAAAGCTGTAGCTGGGTGGAGTTGAGTTGTTCCTTGTCCATAACCCTGCCCCAAAACCTTCCCATCTGCCCACATGGAGCCATGGCTTCTCTGGCAAAAAGTATCTGATAAAAATGCCTGGGTTATTTTCCCTGTAATGCCTGAGCCATGACTGCTCTCCCATCTGCAGGGAGTCCCTGCTCACCAGCTGCTTCCTCCTCGTTCCTCCCACCCCCTCTGCTGCTCTGCTGCCAAAGTGCCGTGTGTTTCCCATCCACCAGTGCTACTGCTGTTCTCCCAGGTTTGCCCTTTGGTGTGTTAAATAGGGCTGGGGGTTATGCAAGTTGCCCCATGGCTGTTTGGAAGGTTTTGCTGAGACCTGCAAAGGTTCAGCCTCAAAGCCAAAAGGGCCAACCAGAAACCAAGCCCCAAGTTCTGCCAGTGGCACAGACTGTGACTGACCCCTCTCCCTGCCCAGTGGCCATGAGATGCCATGTTTCCTGCTCCAGTGTCCCTCTGCTGCCACGCGAGGGGAGCAGGCGGGGTGGTGGGTTTGCATTCAGCCCTTTTCATTTCAACAGTTTTAACTTACCGTTTTCCCCTTTCTTTTCTGGATTTTCCAGCCCTTTTTGAAGAGCTGCAGAGTCTGGACATATACTTGGCTGAGCTATACAAGTGAGTGTTCAAACAGTGACAACTTTCCTGTTGCCTCTCCCAGCTAAAGAGTGGCACTGACAAAACCTTGGGTTTGGATTAGCAGCACTGCTGCCAGAGCCTTTACTCAGGCTTGGGCTCTGCCCACAAGACCAGCCTTCCCCTCCAGACCAGCCTCCCTCCCCTGAGCCCCATCCCACAGCATCTGGTTCTGAAAGACTTTTCACACCATGTATTTACCTTCTCGCCTGTAACTAGGCATCTGGACAGTAGCAGCAATGAACGCCCTGACATCAGCTCCATCCAGAGACGCATTAAGGTACCAATCATCAAAACCCCTTCTCATCCTTCTGGATCCCAAAGGGCTTGATGACCCCACTGCTCAGCCCTGAATTGCTTTGCTCTGCCTTTGGGTGGGCACAGCAGGCTTGGCAAAGCCATTCTGTCTCAGCTCACTTGTGTCACTGGCACACCTGAAAGGCAGCCTGGTCTGGAATAGGGTCCCCTTCCTCATGCCCGCAGCAGCACTGCCTGACTGTGCTCACTGCTGCAGCACGTGGCACTGGCACATACAGGCTTGAAGGGGCTATAGCCTCTGCTTCAGCCAGCCCTGGGGTGCCAGCCTGGGGCACGGGCTGGCCCTGAGCCCGCTGCCACTTTCCCTTCAGTTAGCTGGGGCTTGGCTGTGCTCTGATGCCACAGGATACAAGCACAGAAAGCCTTGCTGGAGATCCTTGCAAGTCTCGTGTAGGCCCCTGTCCTCAGGGCACTTCACTGTGGCTCCGAGGTGCTGCCTGCCTGGCCCAGGATCTGACCTGCCCTTTCCTTGTAGAAAGTGACCCACGACATGGATATGTGCTATGGGATGATGGGAAGCCTCTTCCGCAGTGGCTCTCGGCAGACCCTGTTTGCCAGCCAGGTGATGCGCTACGCTGATCTCTATGCAGCCTCCTTCATCAACCTCCTCTACTACCCCTTCAGCTACCTCTTCAGAGCCGCCCACGTCCTGGTGAGTTGCCGATCGCAGGGAGGTGAGCAGGGGTCTCCAAGAGCCTGTCCTTCTGTTTGTTAACACTTCCAGAAGTCACAACAGCACCTTGGAGGGCTGGGTGGCACCGTAGGCCAAAGGGTCGTGTTGTGGGGTTTGCTCTCCGTGTGTCTGAGGATGGTGCCCCTGGACTGGGACTCTCCCTGCCATCTCCTCTCTCTGTTCATGTGCAGATGCCACACGAGTCCACAGTAGAGCACACGCACGTCGACATCAATGAGAAGGAGTCGCCGATGGCCACGCGCAATCGCACCTCGGTGGATTTTAAGAATTCTGACTACAAGCGGCACCAACTAACCCGTTCCATCAGCGAGATCAAACCGCCCAACCTCTTCCCCCAGGCACCTCAGGAAATCACACATTGCCACGATGAAGACGACGATGAGGAAGAGGAGGAAGAAGAGGAGGAAGAGGAAGAGGAATAAGAAGGAAAAAGCAAAGTATCTCTGAATATAAACCATGACTCTAGCAGTGATCAGGAATGGATTCTGTTGTTGGGGCCCTTGGGGTGATGGGTTGGGGGTGTGATTCTTGCAGGCACATTTTGGAAGTATTTGGAAACTTTTAACAAATTAACACTAATTAGGAGGAGACCCTTGTTTTCAGTTTTGCAGACGGTTCTAAAAGCTGATGGATTCTGCCTGGGTGGTGCATTCAAATTGGACTGCCAGCCTGTGCTGTCATGCTACTCCCATCGCATTTAGGGATGCTGCATGTTTCTCCCTTTACCATGGTGTGTTTCATTTGATTTTCATTTGAACAGTGTCCTGTGAACGGTTTTTTGGCAGTTGTTGCATTCTCTGTGGAGAAAGAAGGGATGAGCTGGGCCCTGCAGGAGACAAAATTATCCAAATCCTGCTGCCCACTGGGTTGCTGCGTTTAACCCTCTGCTCTTGGGTTACATACTTCCCCCTCTCTGTGTTAGCCAGGGTGTTGCTGTGCCTTCCAGCATTCAGTTTACCTTCTGCTTAGCGTGTGTATAAATGGTTCGACGACTCCAGCCATCCTGGATGGCAGTGGGATTCCAGCTCTTGCATACCTGCCCCTCTACATATTTTGGCTTGTAGACAGATGCTTATTATCCTCTCCCAGTGTTTCCAAGCTCTCTTTCACCACCAGCATGTGATGCATCGAACAGCTGAGGCACACACTGTGTTCTCAACTCCTCTCGTTTCAGCAGTAAATATTAACCCAGGAGCTTGAAGCTGCAGCTCTAGCATTACGTTACTTAGTGTTCCTCCTGACCTTTCTGTCCTCTCATCTTTAAGTGAAGCATCCCAAAGACAGATCCAGCCACCATTTGGCGTGACAGAGCCAGTTGTGCCAGGGTGCTGCAGGCTACGTGGGCCTGCCCTAAAAACTAGGAAACAGCACATGCCAGGGGGCCAGCCCTGCAGTGGGAGCCGGGAGTCACCAGTCGGGCTGGCAGCTGCCCTTGTCTCTGGTCTGGTGGAGCAAGCAGAGCCTCACTGGAGGGTGCTGTGGGCAAGGCTGTGGTCCCAGCTGAGGGGGGTGACATCTGCAGGCTGCTGTGTGGGGACCGAGGGTGTCCCCCATGGATGGGCGAGCAGTCCTTTTACTGGAGCCTGAAAACCAGCCCGGGGAAGGCAGAGGCCTCTGCACAGCTGGGCTGCAGTGCCCTGTGGTTTTCCTCTGTGTTGAGGGTGCAGCCTCCCTTACTCCAGCCTCTGCCGTTCGCTGCAAAGGGATTACAATGAGGGCCCTCCTGTTACGAATTTGACTGTTGTTTCAGTACCATAAACTCATTTAATTATTTCTTTTTCATTTTAAAATACCTTAGGAGAAAATAAAAAGAGAAAAACCACACCACCAACATCTGAGCAGGAAACTGCTGCTGTAGTGGCAGTTGTTCAAGTCAATAAATGATGTTTCTAAGAAATGCCTGGTGCTTTGTGGTGTGTTGCTGAGATGATGAGGGCAGTGCTGGAGCTAGTGAGAAAAGATGGGACTAGTCTGTGGAGGTCCCAGTGGGATGGGTGGCTGGGGAAGAGTGAAATCTCCAGGAATAGGTTGTGAGTAGCACTGGCTGTGGATCTGGCTGTAAGAGCATGCTTGGTCCCCAGATAGTCCCAGGAAGTGATGGCAGGGCACGAGGTTTTTATCACTATCTGTATGGGGAGGGCAGAGAAACATTTTGGCTTCACTACAGAGAGGCTTTTCCATGGCAGGAAGAGCCTGCCACTTTCCCCTGCCACTACCTCTAACACTGTGTCCTTCCCAGGCTGTTTCCTACAGGCCAGTTCCCACCCATTTGTGATGCATGTGCAGAGTGGCACTGGGGCACAACATGGCACATGCTCCACCAGGAGCTGCAAATCCGGTTCAACACACAGAAATACCCAGAGAGGGTCAGTGCTTCACTGACCACAGCTACAGCACCAGCCAGCCTGGCCAAAGGCTTTGCCCAAGACAGCTCTGGGCCCTGCTGTGCTCAACTCTTGCCTATGAACAAACTGCTTGTGTCAACCAGATCCAAGCTGGTTCCAAATGCCAAATAGAGAAGCAACACTAAGTGGCAGCAGCTGGTGGCCAACAATAAACACCTGATACTTCAGGGATTGCTGAAAACCCCAAACCCACCACTGACCCTTCAGCTGTGGGCTCTGGAGAGCAGTTAACATGTACCACAGTAAGGCTGGCTGCAGGAAGGGTTTGAGGGAGCCTTTCCCGAGCCCTTTCACCAAAGGCCATGCTGGGCTCTGCTATGTTTAAACCTTGTTTCTCCAAGTATAGCTACTTGAATTTTTTAAGCTTTAGCTCAGCAGCCAGGGAGGGTGTGTGGCTGCGGGAAGGGAGGTTTGGGGGGTTCCGTGCATTCCTCCCTCCGAACCAGTCACCACAAATAGCTCACTCCCTGCCCAGGGCTATTTCTGACTGAGATGGGGAGAAGAGTCTTCAGGGCTGGAGCAATGGAAAGTATTTGACCCTTGCTTCATGGTGGGAAAATGTCGGGCAGAGCCTGATGGACATACAGGCACTGTTCAGTGCCCAGCCTTGTGCCATCCTGTCTGTCCTGCCTTGGTTCCACCACAGTGTGGCAAAAACCCACTGACCAAGAGCTGGCATGAAGCCTCTTGCCCCAGCTGGCACCAGAGACATGGCCACAGTCCAAGTTCTCAGCCCACACCTCTGACAAGTGGCTTGTGGCACCAGCTGCTGCTTCCAGAACCCAGTGGTCTGGCAGTACTCGTGTCTCCAACTGCCTTGCAGAACCCCAGGAAAAACTTCCACCACTCTCTCCGCAACCTGTTCCCCAGCCCAAGGGACAGGCATAGTTCTGCCCACCTGTGGTGGTTCTCCTGCAGCAAAAGCCTAGTGGAAGCACCTGAACAGCCAAAATCCATCCCACCTCCCTGGCCTCTTGCACCCTCCCTTTCAGGAGCCCTGGATTCTCTTGTCCTGCTCCTTCTGCTGCTACTCTGTTACACCACACCCAGACCCAAAGTTGGCCTCCACATTAGTTCTACTTAGATCTTTCTTGCAGCATCTCACTACTCTGCCCTATGCCACACAGGGGAGCAGAAGTCCCCACAGGACCTACCACTCTCTCTGTCTTCCTGAAGGGCCACCCTGCAGCACAGGAAAAGGGAGAGAGGCTGCACTGGGTGCAGGAAAAATCCCCCCCAAGACTTGAGCAGCCACTGCCCAACTTGCTAAGCCAGGGTTTGGCAGCTCATGAGCTGAGCATGGAGGAAAACCCAGTGCAGAGAGAGCAGCTGAGTTAAACAGCTGTGAGTAGGAGCTGAGGGATGGCAGAAGCATGATCTGGGTGCATGGCAGGGCTGTATCTGGCACACTGGAAAGGGTGGGCTGTTCATCCACCAGTGTGAGCTGGAAGTGATGCTGGGCAAGGGACTAAGCATGGGCTCGCTCTCCAGCTCAGAGATCTCTGTCACTGCAGGCTCCACACAGCTCTGCTGCTAAAGCCCCAACACGAGGGGAGCACCCAGTGCAGGGGGTTGGAATGACTCACTCCACCAGCTGCTCCCGTCCAACGGCGTCGCCGCCGTCCCCAGCCACGTCCCTCACTGGTGACCCCAGTCACGCACCGCCTGGCAGGAACACGGACAGATGGCATCTACACTTACAGACAAACAAACATCATCTGTGGAGAGCAGGTTGTAAATAAGGGGTTTTTATTACTGGAAGAAAAAGACCCTCACCCTTGAGGGAACTTCAGAATGAGGAAGTCAGCTGCTTGCCATCACCACCACCTTCCCAGCCAGCCCCTGATCAGCAAGACCACCAGCACAGCCCTCCCCGGCTTGAGGACTTATGGGCCCAGACCCACCAAAGCAAAGAGCAACACCTGGCTCTAAGCAAACAGGATCCAGCCTCTCTGTGGCTCTTGGCAGCTGAAGTGGAGATTAAAGACTGTTGATGTGCCAGTAGCAGAGATCTGGGTCCGGGATCACCATCAAACCCACCACCCACATGCCAAAATCTGTCCCTTGGAAATGAGGGGGAAGCATGGAGGAGGGAAAAATGCATAAACTGGAATGTTCAACAGAAAAAAAAAATCATCATTTATCTAAAAAGAATAGAAATAAACAAAATGCTTTTAAACAAAATCACAAAATATACAAATAAATCTGGTACAAAATAAATAGGAAAGATTGGAAATCTACAACAAAATTGGAATAATTATAAAATTAATTTGTATGACAATCAGTATATGAAACGTATACACTCCATTCAGGATTTCAGTTGTGCTTATTCAGGTTTATGTACACATGGAAATACTGTAGTCAGAACACTACAACTCTGGAAACCCGAAGTCATGTACAATATGATACAATTTGCAAAGACCACGTACGATGGCAGGTAAGACACAGGGAAGAGCCAGCTGGAGTGGCTGAGTGGGATCAGACAGCCATGACAATGCACTATGGAGGGAGAGCCACCATGCTCCTGAACAAGGACACCAAGGCCAAGCCAGCAGCAGCTGGGACAGGGCTTGGGGCAGTCAGGAAGAACCCAACTGCAGAAGAAAGGTTTGCTGTGAGCCCTCTGGCTGCCAAGCACCAGCCACTCAGGGCTTCCAGGAACACTTCTCAAGTATTTGGAGTTTCAGATTCAATGTGTTTGGCATCCAGGCACCTGCCCAGTGATTCAGGTATTGAGGCTGGCTCTGTTTGAGAAACAATATGCCAGGAACTCTGAGGTCCCTCAGCAGGACCTAACCCTGAAGTGCTCGCAAGCCACCCTTGTGCTCAGGAGAACATGGATCAAACGGTACTGGAGCACTGCTGCTGGGGCCTGGTGGGTTTCCACTCTCCAAATTACATCTCCAAGGAAGGCAGAGTGCCTTGAGCAGCATCTCCTACCCTTAGTGTGAGAAATGACAGGATAGCTGCAGCATCACCCATTCCCAACTGCTGGACCTCCTTCTCGCCTTCCTGAACACTCAACTGAACCACAAGGAGCAGAGCAGAGAACGGCCATGGCTGACCTGAGTGCAGCTGTTGCAGAAGCCACACTGATGACTCCAAACCAGCACAATGCAGAAGGACAGAGCATGTACCCAGGGTAAAAACCCACCGGACAAGACAGCCCAGCCCAGCCCAGCCCAGCCTGCTGGGACCTGAGACTTCAAAGCAGGGATGACACTAGAGCTGACCTAGGCCCAGACAGTCTGTCGCTTCTGAGAATAGAGGAGCTCACCTGGAGCCCCTCACCCTTCCAACAGGGATCTCCGGGAGAATCCAGAAGACACACATTCAATATTGGCACTTCCAGCTAAAGGCCTATGATCCAGGCATCCGGTAACTACTAATTTCTCACTTGCATTTGGAAGGATTTGGTACAAGCCCAGAGGATAGAACACCACCTCCTATTATAAAGCTATGTGATCAGCACACAGTTGAGAGGGGATGCTAGACTGCTTCGCCAAGCACCAAATGCTGGGACAAGCCCTTTCTCCCCAACAAACCCTGCAACCAGCTGACTGCCTCACTGCTTCCAGGAGGAAAAGACAACAGAGACATCAAATCCACCTCTGGAGCATTGGAGCCACCTGCAGCCTTTGCATGTTTCAGGCTCACAACAGCTGACAAACCTCCAGCCTGACTCTATGACAGACCACTTATGTAAAGTCCAGCCAAACATCTGCTGCTGGGGGAGGATTAAATACCAAGCATTTTCTTTTAGCCAGAAATCTGTAGTGGAGGGGCAAGAGCAGCCAGGGCACCATCCTCTGCAGGATCCCAGTGATCAGCCCTGCTCAGAAAAAAACAGGGCCCAAAGGCAAAACCTGAGAAAAGAATGACACTTTTCAGCTGGAGACAGAAGATCAGCAGCTTTGTGTACCGTCATTTCCAAGGTGAAGAATTGCTACAGAGCCTGACCTCAGGATAAGAAGAAGAAAGTGTCACTTTGACTTAATTCAGAGCTACCAACCTGTGAAACAACACCACCTGCCACTTGTACCGTGTCACGGGCTGGAGCCCACTTGCCAGCAACCCTTCCCCATCCCTCTAGCTCAGGGAAGGGCACTGGGATAGCCTGGCATCCCAAGCTTTCTTCTAGCAAACATCCTGGCCTTCCCAGGTTCAGCATCCAGCTTCAAATGGGACTGTAAATACACACAACCAGTTGGAGAAGCTCAACCGTACTGCCTTGGACCAACAGAAACAGCATCCCCTTGCCTGGACACAGCCTCAAGGATGCGGCCATGAGACTAAACACAGAGGAACATAACCCAGCGTGAAGCCTGGCTCAAGGACAAGAGCAAGACACAAAGCAGGGGGCTCTGCAGGAAGTCATGGATGTCCAAGTCCCCTTGATGCCCATACATGGAAGTGAAGCCAGTATCACCACAGAGATCACACCAACAATAGACCTGCAACTGATGGACAGGTATAAAAGCAGCACAGGGATAAGGGCAGCTTCCCAGC
The DNA here is from genome assembly GCA_013399695.1 of Formicarius rufipectus. Classification (NCBI taxonomy): domain Eukaryota; kingdom Metazoa; phylum Chordata; class Aves; order Passeriformes; family Formicariidae; genus Formicarius; species Formicarius rufipectus. Next base: position 90,388 of record VXAU01003711.1, on the reverse strand, counting down.
CCAGCCTGTGGGGCAGAGCCTGTCCTCTCCACTGGCCAAGTCAGGATGAAGGCTGCTCTCCCCTCCGTACCATGAACAGATGCCTGATTATGTTAGTTAAACTCTTTATTTCACCACTGAGTCAAACCAACCCTCAGTATCCGAGGGCCAGGTACTTCTTTTGGTCTATTCAGAGCCCCACTGTAAGGCCAGGCAGTGGGATGGGCAGCATTCCCAAGGCTGTACCACTGAGCCTTTCACCACATGCTGGTTTCCTACCTTGTGTCAGCTCTGCACAGTGAGAACACAGGGACCCCTCAATGCTGGGGTATCACCTTTGGGATGAAGCCTCAAGTTAGCATCATGACACGAGGTACTCTGCAGCATCCTTTCCCATGCCCAGCCCCAGTCTCCTACTGGCAATCCAGACACTGGATAACTTCATAACTGGTACACAGGTACTAGTTTTAAAACCACAGATGTGTGTATTAGATATCGTATAAAATACGGTACATCTTTCATGTGGGAATGATTTCTATAGAGTGTAATTCTGCACAAGGAAGATGCATGTTCCAAGGGGTCCTGGAGAACTCAGCTGTGTTCTCCATCATGTAAGGATACTTACACAGGATGCTTGTGAGGAGTCAGGGCTGCTCTTTGCCATCCACACCCCCACACCCTTCGGCTGAACTCTGCAGAGATCACAGGAAGCACCACCACTGCCCAAGGAGCCCCCCACACAAAGCTACCTCTGGTTTTTTTGATCTGATTTCAGTCAGAGCCTGATTCCATCAGTGCCAAACCTCATCCTCTTTTGAGCTGGGCCCTGAAGGCTGAGAAGCAGCAATGGGTGGTGTCCTTGGGCCATTGGGGCAACTTGCCCTGCTCCCCCTGAGCTTTCTCCTGGTCTGAGGTGAGTGCAAAGACCCATATCCTGAGACTCCTACTCTTGTCAGCTCCATTCACACAAAAAGGCACTTAAAGAAAAGAAGAAAAAAAGAAAACAAAAAAAAAACCCCTGTGGTGAGGAAAAGGGAAGTCAGTCCAGGAGAAGAGGGGAAGAACAGACCAGTGAGCACAATGTGAATGAGTAGCTGACCCCTCTTCCAACGGGCCTGAGAACTGCACCTTTGGTGCAGCCAGTTCCAGCTGCCCTGCTCATCAGGTCTCAGCATCATCCCATTCCTGCTCAGTCCAGTACAGAAGTCTGTGGGGACAAAAAGAGTGTGAGAGGGAACTACACACAATGACAGGTTCGGAGCAGAAGTGGCGAGCAGGAGAAGGACCTGCCCTGTGAAACTTGCTCTGCTGGTGCATCCGGATGGGGGAAGCACCTTGTCCTGCCGTGCCAGCCTCAGAGCCCCTGCCCACCAGCCAGCCTGGACACCCTGCCAGCATCCCTCGTCCCACTGCGGGATAACCCATCCAGAGCTCCTCCAGGGCACCAGCATTCAGCTGCACAGGGATTTCAAGACGTGGGCAAGCTAAGAATAAAAACAAGTGCTTTGTAAACTCTGAAGGGTCTGAGTTTGCGGCCCACAGAGCGGCTGGTTTGCTAAGTCCACCCTGAGCCTCTCTCCTCTCTGAACTAGTGTGCTTCATATGATCTCCACATCACCAGAGCCAGTCTCATTCAGAGAAAGAATCTCACTAGAAAGTAAGAACATTCCTTCCCTCTTTACACAGATTTGGCAATACACAGAACTAAAAAATAAAAATAAAAAAAATCATAGTTACAACAGATTCAGGTTCATTTCATTTAAAGGAAATTCAACCAACAGGAGTGTAAAAGTTATAATTCACAGTTGTGCATTTAAGATATTAGTGTTGAAAACCTCACTTCAAAGAACTCTTGTGCAAAATTGTATTGACAGTAGAAACCATGGCTAGATGCCCTCCCAGCCTCCCCCGGCTGACAGGCCATCGCCCACCCCGCTGCCTGCACCCAGAGGCAGACGGACGAGGGGAACAAAGGCAGCAGCAGGAGTTGACTTAGGAAGATGCAGTATCCTTTCTACAAGTCAAAGCCTGGCCAAGGTCTGAGGTCAAGTCCACTGATTCCCAAAGCCACCAGCTGGTGCCCTGTGCCACGGTGACAACTGACTGGCCACATTTTCTCGTGGCCTTGTGGCACAGCACGCAGCATCTGAGCCCCCCTGAATGCAGGCAGGTAAGCCAGCGAGGCAGAGAAAACAGGTCTGCTGAGGCAGGACACCCCCTGCAAGGGCACAAACTCAGATTCCATGGCACCTTCACTGCGATCAGGAGAGCCAAGGCCCAGCATTGGCAAATGCCATCCAGAGATCAGAAGTGATCCTGAGCAGGGCACTGGGCTCCCCTGCTTGTGATAGTACCCACCAAGAGGGCTGGGAACCCCTGCATTGTTAAACAGTAAAACTGTAAATACCCTGAGAACAGGGAAACTGGATTTCTTCCCCTCCAGGGAGAGGACCATGCTTTATTCTTCAAGCAAATTAGCAGTAGCAGCTTCTAACCCCTCTGGGTCAGGTACACATTTTCCATATGAAACATCTATAATCAACTATTTTTATGGAAATAAAGTGAAATTATTTCACTTTTCATTACTGGATCTGTACAAATGATGAAAAACAGTCATGCAAAAAATTGCCTGCAAATTTTGGAACAGTGCAGCATGGGCAGAAGCAGGAGGTATTTGCTTTGGGATCACATGGCTTTGGTTGGAAAAACTGGCGCTTTTTTTCCTTTTTTTTTTTCTTTTTTTCCTTTCTTTT